>CM019155.1:11482821-11723371 GCA_009733165.1 Naja naja | reverse complement strand
ATCTGGGGGCACCAACCTGAAGAAGGCTTAAGCTGTCTTGCTATATTTCTGAAGAATGTTAGCAAATTATGACTTGGATATCAGATTTTAGACATATTGTAATTCAATGGATAATGGGTGACCAAAGTGGTCACTGAATTAACAATATTGGCTAAGTTGTTCTACCTTTCTCCAGCCCATGAGAAGAAAGGGGAGTCTATGTCAATGTAATTGCCAGAGGAGACAACTTTGTCCTTCATTCCCACATGGCATAGGGCTTAGACATAGACTTCGGATCAGAATTCTTTGACCGTCATTCCCCAATTCCGTATTTTGTTTACATGTTTTGTAAGCATCTGTCATACTTGTCCAGTTTCTTTCAGAGGAACTGAGATAGGAGTCACTCTTGAAAAGGGGTTCACTACCCAAGACATAAGGAGAAACGTCTGATATTTTCCATGTTCCTTTTGATAATATAGGATTGTGTTGCCTAGAAGCCTAGCTGGAAGAGTTTATCACCATTTTTCAGTGAAATTGTACTGAAAGAGAAATTTATCATTTAAGTATCTGTAGTTTTTTAACATTAAAAATTTCATATTTAAATAAAATCGGTTCTTAGTTTTATCCAATAGTATTGTTATATCTTTTATTTTCTAATTTATGATCAGTGCAAAATTTCAGAATGATTTTCATTTATCTCCTGGAAATCTTAAATCTTAGGAGAGAGAGGGGAAGGGAAGAGGGAAGGAGGAGGGGAGAGAGAGAGCTATCACAAACTTGGGGACCTCCCTCCAAATAGCCCTTTTGCCTTGGCAAAGATGGAGTTGCACCCTCTGCATGATGTAATGCATTTGTGAAATGTACATTTCAGACAGAAAGAGAATTATGCATTGACTGAAGTTCTCTGGATAGTATATTGTATTAAGGAATCAAAATCAAAATCCACTCTTATCCAAAACTTGACAGGCATTGATCAGTATATCCAAAAAAAAAAACACTTTTGAGGATCATGAGGAAGTATTTATGTGGTGTTAAAAATGGAAATTCTTACCTATGAGTTCCCAGCTGCGTGTGTGTGTGTGTGTGTGTGTGTGTGTGTAAAATGCCCTCCCTTTTGGCCAAGGGGACCTCTTGTGACACATCCACAGATTGCAGTATTGTTAGAGCTTCTCTTATTCCATTTAAGATTCAGAAAAGGAGATTTTAAGGGCTTTCTGCCAATTAAACAGTCTGTTGCTTAATTGAAACTCTCAAGATAACAAGTACCGCTTGGATATGTACTAAATAAGAAGACGGTCGATATATTCTTGAGTGTTTTATTTGAAGCATAGAAATTATAAATTGCAACAAGATTTCTGACCAAGTATATTGGAAGGCAGTTAAGTTTTTTTTTTAATCAGTGTATTTTGTTTCCCCCTTCCCCATTTGAAGGAAGTAAGTGGTGGTTATATAAAGTTCTGTCTGCTATACACAAGGAGCAGAATAGAATAGAAGAGATACTTTGCCTCTTTTTTCAATCCGAAACACTCTTTGAGTCCTTACACTATGAAGGTAAGTGTTCCTTTTCTGCCATTTAAAATAAAACCCAACTTTGCAATAAAAGGGACTCAGTTGAAATATACAAGCTTATATTTTTTCTATCCTAAAATATATACCCATAATATTATGGTATACAACAGTGCTGAGATTAGAATGATTGAAAGTACAATGTTCATTTAAATGTCCATGGAGATTCTCAGTCATCCAGATCATGGTCGTCCCTAAGGTGCTTTTTCAAGAGGCAACTGGACTTTCTGTTTTCTCCTTGAAGTTGTTTCGCTTCTCTCCAACAAGCTTCTTCAACTCTCAGAGAAAAACCAAGGAAAAGAAAAAGCAGAAAGTCCAGTTGCCTCTTGAAAAAGCACCTTTGGGAAAAGGTTAATTTAATTTTCTACATAAAGTTGAACAATCCAATGTAATGTTTACAACATGTCACTCTCAGCTTTCCTCCTCTGTGGGATATACCTTCCCTTCTTGTTGAGATGGCTGCATCAACAGAGAGATAATATCAAGATCAATGGAAACAATAGTACTGCTCTGTACTGCACTAATGAGGTTACACTTGGAATACTGCATCCAGTTCACCACAATATAACAAAAGATGCTGAATCCCTAGAAAGAGTGCAGAGAAGTTTAACTGCACAATGAACAGCTAAAGGAACTAGGTATGCCTAACAAAGACAGGGCCTATTGAAGATGTCAATCTTCTAATATTTGAATGGCTGTCACAGAGAAGAGGCCGTCAATTTACTCTCCAAAGTACCTGAAGACAGGACAAGAAGCCATAGCAGTAGCACTTAGACTTATATACTACTTCACAGGGCTTTATGGCCCTCTCTAAGCGGTTTACAGAGTCAGCATATTGCCCCCAACAATTTGGGTCCTCATTTTACCAACCTTGGAAGAATGGAAGGCTGAGTCAACCTGAGCCTGGTGAGATTTGAACTGCCAAATTGCAGGCAACCGGCAGTCAGCAGAAGTAGTTGCAGTACTGCATTCTAATCATTGTGCCACTGTTGTCCAATGGATGGAAGCTCATCAGAAGAAGATCCAACCTGGAAATAATTCATGACAGCAAGAATGAATAATCAATGGAACAGCTGGTCATCTGAAATTGTAGATGTTCCAACACTGGAAATTGTCAAAGTTTGGACAATCATTTGACAGGGATAATATCCTGCCATGGGCCTCAAAGGTCCCTTCCACTTATATGATTCTATAAAGTTGCAAGTACTTACAGATGCAGAAATAACATTAAGAGCAGCTACAGAAAAACTACTCGAGTCTAAATGTAGAAAGCATTCCTCTGGTGGCTATCACATGTCTTGGGTGTCACAAGTAGTATTACAATACCATGCTCTCATAAGCAAAACAGAGAGAGGGAAAAATAACTAGTCTGACCAGGAATTCCAACCTAGCAGTTGGAAACATGTTTGGATACAAAAGGTCCATAGTGTGCATTGTAGTACTAGATGTTTTTAAAACTATGTAGTAATGATAGAAAAGATCTTTCTTGGGAAATCATTCATTACTGAAGACACTTCATGCTAGATGGACATGGATATAACCTAAGGAAAGTTTATGGGACAAGTTATATCCAATAATTCATGTACTTGATTCACTGAGGTTGTAGAATTTAACCACATACATTTTGATCCTAAAACCCAGCAATAGCCAGAAATCACAATCAGTAGCAGCAAATTGTGTTTTCTAGTTTAATCATTTTACAGCCACTGAGATTAAGCTATTAAATGAAATTTAGTACTTTTCAGGTCATTTAATCACATTTAATACATCATAAATACACATATTTTAGGGATGTGTAAATACATAGCAATGCTGATTAATATTTTATGGCACTTTAAACTAATGCCAAAGCTACAGCCTTCCTTCAGCCCATTAAGGTTTGGAGATCAAATCAGCTTTGGGGCTGCATCATTTTCTAGTTTCCAGAGCCACATTTTATTTATCTAGAAGACCATATGGCTTATCAGGGAAGGCTGTATACCATATTGCTACAACAAATCCATGAGAAAGATAATATTTACTTAATAGACCATAACAGCACAGAATAATGCAGTAGGGCCACTATTTGATTGTGCATTTCTGGTATAAACCAGATGGAGAGAGCAAACGATCATTCCTGGTCAATCCATATTTAAGCAATTCAATTCAAAGTGAATTTCTAACAACAGAGAGATTAGAGTCATCCCTTGGATATATTATGTCTCATTTAGTAATTGAAAAATGTTTCATACATCACTGATAATTGACTTCAAAGGTGCTGTTCGGCTTTTACAGTGAAATTTTTGATAGGCAAGATAAGTTTGAAAAGCAAAATATTTGCTGGATAACTTACTGTTGTGCTGAGCTGAGTGCAACAAATGCATATTAGAGAACTAACATAAGGGAATTTTAGAAAGGGAACATGAGTCCTGAAGATCCTATCCCATACTAACTCAATACAATGAATTACCATGTTATGCCATTCACAAAGTAGGACATACACCATTTCTATTCCCTCATCCATTCCAATTGCCCTCTATATATTCCAATTGCCTTCTGTATATTGCCCATTGACAATATACAGAAGACCCTATGCATTGGCTGTCTGAATTATCCCCAACAAAAGAAGTTCAAGATGGCCCCAGCCATCTTGAATTTGAATTTCTTCTAATTCAGGCATCAGAACAAATTCAATATTCTTGCTTTCATGAACCCCATGAAATAAGGCCATATAAGTGTGAAATCCTTGGTGCTCTCTGGGCTTCATTTTGTCATTGCAAGTATTTTATTACTCAACTAGGTAGCATCATTAGGGCTAGCATTGCTCTAACACTGGTGTAGCACTAATAATGTTACCTAGTCAGGTAGTAAAATGTCTGCAAGCAATCAGCCAAGCTCAGAGATCACCAAAGACTCCACAGTTCCACTCTAAGCTACAAATATTCCCTTCTGCTGGAAGTTCATACAAGTTTGAGAAAAGGATATGACCAGGTAGCATAATCTGATGTGACCAGAATGAACACCAAGGGCCTTGGTGGCTCAGGCTGTTAAATGCCTGCATTTAAGTTCCAGCTGCCTACAATTACTGTAGGCTCGAATCCCACCAGGCTCAAGGTTGACTCAGCCTTCCATCCTCTCGGGGTAGGTAAATTGAGGACCCAAGATTGTTGGGGGCAATAAGATGACTTTGTAAAAATGCCGCTTAGTAATAAGCAGGCATATACAATGGAATGAAGGCTATTGCTGAGCACACTGGGTTGTATCCCAAAAATTGTAAGCGCCCTGAGTCTTCAGAGAAGGGCGGCATATAAAGGGTGGCATGGCGCAGCCAAGGGGCCAAATTTTAAATTGGGAAAGGGACGACTTTTAAAATTTTTAATTCATTGTTTTAATGGGTTAGGGAGGAGGGAGGGGACTCTGCCTTTTTGGTAGAGTCTGGTTTGTCGGGCCGGTGGGTGGTCTCAAGACGGAGGGGCAGGGTGAGGGGTCCGGGGTCGCATTAAGCAGGGTGGGATTGACAATTCCTAGGGCGATTGGTTATGGCAGGGGTGGACGAGACAGAGGGCCATATATGTATGAGGAGCGCCCCGCTATTTACGAGCGGTGGTGCGCTCCGACCCTCAGGTCTCTGCCCGCTCCCTGGGTCTTTGGGCGGTGTGGTCCCTGGGCTTAGGCTGGTGTATGTAACGCCAGGTCCATAGCTAATAAGGCTCCTCTCCTCCGTGAACTCATTGAGGAGGAGGCTGCGATCTGGCGCGGTATCACGGAGACCTGGTTGGGACCTGAGGGAGGTGTCCCTCTATGTGATCTTTGTCCCCAGGTTTTGGTGTTGCACCGGCCACGAGCCCAGGGAAGGGGTGGAGGAGTAGCGATTGTTATCAGGAGACTCTGTTTCAAGGGAGGCCTCTGTCCCGCAGATTGGCGGTTGGCAGTCCCTCCTTCTGAGGTTGGGCCCGGGTGGTCGGTTGGGCCTGCTGTTGACGTACCTGTCCCCAGCTGCGTTGCAACGCCCTTCCCGAGCTGCTGGATGCCCTCTCGGGAGTGGTGGTGGAGTTCCCCAGACTTATTGTTCTGGGGACTTCAACTTACCCTCCCTGGGGTGGCGTCTGGACTGGCTCGGGAGTTCTTGGCATCCATGACAGCCATGGACCTGACCCAGGTGATTCAGGGCCCACCCATGAGGGGAACGCACTCGACCTGGTTTTATCTCGGGGCAGTGGTGTAGTGATCTGGGGGTGGATCTCCTGTTATTCTACCCCTATCATGGACAGATCATTATCTCCTGAGGCTGGTCTTCCAGTCTGCTCTCCTCGCTGCTGGGATGAGGAGCCGACATGATGGTTCTGCCCCAGGCCTGATGGACCGGAGAGGGTTTCAGACGGCCCTGGGGTTCCCTTACCACCTCCTTGCACAGCCCCGGTCCGAGACTTTGGGGCGCCCGGGCAGATGTGCTCCTGGGCCCGGCAGCGCTTTTGACCGGTATGTCCCAGCTTGAGCGGGCCTCTCCCCTGTTCGGGAGACCTCCTGGATGAAGTGGACAGGATCATGCGGAGGCTGTTCCTCCACACGTGTTTATTGGCCCCGTGCTTCCTGGCTGTTTATTGCCTCCAGGGATGTTACAAGTGTGTTGGCTCAAGGCAGTTACCAACGCTTCCTTGAGTGAAGGGGTTTTCCCTGCCACCCTGAAAGAGGCGGTGGTGGTGAGACCCTCCTTAAGAAGCCTGCTCTGGACCTTGATTTTGAATAACTATCGTCCAGTTTCCAACCTTCGCTTTTTAGCGAAGGTTGTTGAGAGCGTGGTGCAGCAGCTTCCGCTGTTCCTGGAGGAAACTGATTACCTTGACCTGTACCAATCGGGTTTCAGGCCCGGACACAGCACCGAGACAGCATTGGTCGCATTGGTGGATGATCTCTTGAGGGCTCGGGACAGGGTTTTTCCTCTGTCCTGGTCCTTTTAGATCTCTCAGCGGCTTTCGATACCATCGACCATGGTATCCTTCTGCGGCGGCTCCGGGGTTGGGAGTGGGGGGCACCGTGTTACGGTGGTTCTCCTCTTACCTTTCGGACCGTCGCAGTCGGTGTTGACGGGAGAGCAGAGATCCTCCCGAGGCCCTTAGTTGTGGGGTGCCTCAGGGGTCGGTTCTCTCACCTCTCCTGTTTAATATCTACATGAAACCGCTGGGTGAGATCATCCGTGGTTTTGGGGTGAGGTATCATCAATATGCAGATGATACCCAGTTGTATATCTCCACCCCAGACCAGATCAGTGATGCTCTCTCGGTGATGTCCGGTGCCTGGAGGCGGTGCAGGCCTGGATGGGGAGTAATAGGCTCAGACTCAACCCAGCCAAGACTGAGTGGCTGTTCTTACGGCATCTCGGTGTTCAGTGGATGTGCCATCTTTGGTCAGGGGGGGAGGTGTTACCCCCGTGGATAGGGCGAGGAATCTGGGCGTCCTCCTGGATGCACAGCTCAGTTGGAGGAGCAGGTGGGGGCTGTGGCCAGGGGCTTTTGCCCAGGTTCGGCTGGTTCGCCAGCTTCGCCCTTACCTGGACCGAGATGCCCTTCGAACGGTCACTCATGCGCTCGTCACGCCAGAATCGACTACTGCAATGCTCTCTACATGGGGCTTCCCTTGCGGATTACTCGGAGGTTGCAGCTGGTGCAGAATGCGGCGCGCGGGGCTGTGATGGGGGTATCCGATACTCCCATGTTACACCCCTCCTGCGCGACCTGCATTGGTTGCCGGTTGCCTCCCGGGTTTCCTTCAAGGTGTTAGTAACAACTTATAAAGCCCTTAATGGCTTGGGTGCAGGGTACTTGCGGGAACGCCTCCTGCCTGCATCACAGTCCAATCGCCCCGTGCGCTCCCATAGGAGGGGCCTTCTGGGAATACCATCGGTCAGGCACTGTCGGCTGGCGGTTCCCAGAGCTAGGGCCTTTTCTGTGGGAGCGCCCGCCCTGTGGAACCAGCTTCCTGCGGATCTGCGTTTGGCCCCTGATCTCCGCTCCTTTCGTCGAGACCTGAAGACTTGGCTGTTTCAGCAGGCCGGCCTGGACTGACCATGGGGAGGGTAGTTTTAACAATGTTTGCCTATTTGTAATTTTATTGTTTTTGTTGTTTTGCAATTTGGACTTGTTTTTATTCGTTTTTATTGTATATTTTTGTATGTTCACCGCCCTGAGTCCTTCGGGAGTAGGGCGGCATACAAGTCTAAATTAATAATAATATAATAATAATAATAATAATAATAATAATAATAATAATAATAATAAAATGTAATTTTTAAAAAAAACATTGCATTTTAGGCTGACCTAATTTTTTTATGCCAATGCTGGATGGGCCTATGATTGTCTAGAAAGAATATATATCATAAATAGAAGAACAGAATAATAAAATAATTATAATGGCAAATTAACCTCAATAGTCAATATTTACTTGCCTTAACAGATAAACAGAAGACCGCTGGTGGGCAAAAAAAGCAGAGGGCAACTCTGGCAACTTCCAACTTCCTGCTGACTTCCCCATTGACTTTGCTTGCGGGAAGCTGGCAGGCAGCATCTGAAACCATGATTGTGATGATGCTGCAATGGCCACAACTATGTGAATAAAACTGGTCTGAACTGCATGGAAATTTCAGTTCCACCAGAATAGTGGATCTTGCAAATTTTACATTAGCAAATATTAGGTTATTGCAGTGTAGTGCATTGTTTGGGTTAACTTGTGGGTACAAACAGACAAACAGATAAAGGCAGTGAGAATGCTAGTAGTTAGGAGCCATGGTGGTGCAGTGGTTACAATGCAGCTTTGCAGGCTAATTCTGCCCACAGCCAGGAGTTTGATCCTCACCGGCTCAAAGTTTGATTCAGCCTTCCATCCTTCTGAGGTCATACAATGAGGACCCAGATTGTTGGGGGTGATATGCTGACTCTGTAAACCACTTAGAAAGGGCTGTAAAGCACTGTAAAGCGGTATATAAGTCTAAGTGCTATTGCTATTGCTATATATCTACTACAAATGAGGGCTGCGGCTTCACCTGTAACTAATCATGATGCAAGAATGTCCTAGCTACTGTACCTTTATATCTGACCTACCCTGTCCATAATGCTGCCATCTTAGTTCACAAGGCTTAATACCCAATTGGTAGTAAGGCAGCATTTTCTCCTTGTTCTGAGGCAGTTTTAGAGTGCTTGACATCTATTAAATTTGGTCAACCATTACTTTTGAGGAAAAGGACTGGCAATGATTCTGAAGAAAGGCAAGGCAGGGATTGATATCAAAGTCCACACCAACTCACTCTTCTGCCAAATCAGAAATGAGAGGAGAACTTCAAGAGCCCTAATTGTAAAACAGTTCAATTCTGGAACATTCTATTACATGCACAGACCCTGCTGTGGGTGCCTCTAACTTATCCACAGTAATACCACAGAACAGATGCAATCCAGAGTATTCACTTAAGTGTCCTAGCCTAAAACCATGGGATCATCCTATTTGTGTGATTATTATATGTCCTTCTGCCTCATCATGTACTAAAGAGCATGATACACATAAAAAATGTTTTGTGCAGTTAAAGCCATCTTCCTGACAATTTTCATCTCCCTGTGGATACCCCGTATATATATATATCAGGGAATCTTCATGCATTAGAAGTTTCCAAAGAGCTAATACGTTTCATAATCAAAATCATTACCAGGATTTTAAAAAGCATGCTCCTGATCATCTTCAAAAAGATAAACAGATAAATTTCTTGATAAAAGTTGTTTTCTTTTGTTTTTTCTTCAAGCCCCTGATCTGCAAACAAAATTCAAAAGTAACATGACATGAATATCGCAACACATATAATGGTGCTTAAGGTGCCCTAGATTCACAGTGAATTTCCCTGTCCTATTAAGGAATCATGATCAGGCATAATTAGTCACAGCAGATAGTTCATTTTAAAGCTTAAAAGTACTTGCTAGTTTTTCAAATGTTGGAATTTTCTCACTTTGGTCTTAATTGGCTTGGTTCATAGCCTTCAATGTTCTCTTCCTCTATTTTTGTGTGCAGCTTATTATTTTACAGGCAAAATGGAAATGCATCACATCAAGCTGCATGAATAACAAAATCTAGCACTCCAGCGTGATAATATTTAATTAAAGCTGCTTGCCCACTCCAAATGATGGTGCTTCTAGTTCTGCCCACTCACAGCTATGACTCAAGAGGAAGTTTTTGGGAAGAATGGGGACGATTTAATCCTATATTTCTGCCTCCCTTTAGTGGGTTAGTTGCTGTGAGCTAACTCTTGAAATGCAAAAGTATCAAATTAAATATATTTTCCTAAACCATAAATGTTATGTTCCATGCCTTTGCCTTTCACTCAGCAAGCAGGACCAAATCTCTCCTTGAACATTTTCTTCCAAACCCCTTCATTCTCTGACTCTTTGAAAATTGATAGTGGGAAGGTGGTAGAAGATCGGAGCAATTTATTCATGTTTCTGCAACCTTCTTGGCTGCTCAAATGTCCTGATTTGGTTAAGGGAAACAAGGGGAGGAGGATTTACATGTTATCAAATTGGCGATAAGGAAGACAAAAATGACTGAACAGTAACAGCATCTGGGGACAGCAGAAGAGAAGAGAAAGAATTGGGAGGGGGGGCAGAGGTGGTATTCAGCAGGTTCTGACCACTCCTGGAGAACCGGTAGCAAAAATTTTGAGTAGTTCAGAAAACCGGCCAATACCACCTCTGATTGGCCCTGCTCCCATCTATTCTCTGCCTCCCGAGTCCCAGCTGATTGGCTGGGTCTTTTTTTGTTGCCCTGCAAAGGAGAATGGAGCTGGAAAGCAGGTTAGTGGGATGGGGAGGGAATGGGGATTTTGCAGTAACTTTCCCCCAGGAGTGAGGAGGGAATGGAGATTTTACAGTATCCTTCCCCTGCCTTGTCCACTAAGCCATGCCCACAAAGCCATTCCACACCCACCAAGCCACACCACACCCACCAAGCCATGCCCACAGTACCAGTAGTAAAAAAAAATATCACTGGGGGGTCACAAAATAAAACACCTGCGAATAGAAATACTAGAGAACAATTGTGGCAAAAGAAAGCAAAGATAGAAGCAGTAATGTGATCCCAAAAATATTTTAGGTATTAATATTATTTATGATTTTGTCCACCATCTTAAGATGTTGTGAAGAAAAAGGATTGCATAAAAATAATTAATGCAAAGCTAGTGGGCTACAGTGAGACAGTGGTTTCTTCTGTCCAAGACAAAACAAAAAACAAAATTTATTATGCAGAAGATTGTTCAAAAGCAGTTCAAATGTTGAATATTAGTACATTATGGTTGATATGGTTACAAAGTACCATAGAAATGACACATGGCAATATGGACAATGACCTTGACAGAGATATGAATGACATCAAAAAACACTAGAGAATCCCTAGAAGCCTGGCATTCAATTCAGCCATCAATAGGCAGATAAAGATAAACAACATCTACACACCATTCAAAAGAAACATTTAAATGCCAAAGGGAAACAAAAAGACCAAAATACCTCCCAGTCAGCAATCTGCACTCAGATAAGCAGAGATTAACACCAAGATTAATAATAGATCAATAATCAAACAGAAAAAAATATCCCAATCAAGGTATTGTACTTCAAGGAATTACCAACCAAGACAAAAAAGCTAAGAGTACACTACAGCCTAATCAAGGAATTAGCAAGAAGAAACCAACATTGACATGCAAACCACTAGTATATAAAAAAAGAGCAAACACCACTCACTCCTAGCATTGCTGATGTTACCCAGTTGGGTAATAAAACATCTGCAAGAAAATGACCAAACTCAGAAAGCATCCAGGACTCCACAGAGACCAAGCACACTTCAGTGCCAAAGCAATAAGAGATAAAACAATTTCAAATATTGTGTAAAATACCCAGATAATAATCAGAAGAGACCCAGACAAATTCCTCCCAAATTTTTTTTTTTTAAATTACATTTATATGTCAGCCTTCTCCCAAGACTCAGGCTGCTTACACACTTTTGGAGCACAACCCAATGTGCTCAGCAATAGCCTTCATTCCATTGTATATGCCTGCTTATTACTAAGTGGCATTTTTACAAGGTCAGCTAATTGCCCCCAACAATCTTGGGTCCTCAATTTACTCACCCCAGAGGATGGAAGGCTGAGTCAACCTTGACCTGGTGGGATTCGGCCTCACAGTAATTGTAGACAGCTGGATCTTAAGAGCAGGCATTTAACAGCCTGAGCCACCAAAGGTCACAGAAGTGTAAGAAGGAGGCCTGCAAGATTCTGTTGTTCTTATAATCATACTCATTAAAAATAGCTTTAGTCTGCCTCTGGAGCTGATTTCCTTATCTAGCCTGCTTAGTGGGGCTGGAATTCAGGTTTGATTACACAAATTCCATGAATTTTTTAATTTTTCCAATCAGCTGTATGGTGCTTGGCACTTGGAACAGAGAGATCAGTCATATGCCTCAATATGCATCCAGAAGCATCCATTTCAAAGACTTGAAATGTTTCCAGTTAATTACTGCACACACAGTAAAAAGTGGTCTAATGTACAGTGATGAATAATGAGACATAATGTTGTGCAGATAGATCTCGACTTATAACAATTCATTTAGTGAGGGTTCAAAGTTACAACAGCACTGAAAAAAGTGGCTTATGACCATTTTTCATACTTAATACAGTTGCATCATCTCTACAGTCACATGATCAAAATTGGATGCTTGACAACTGGTTCATGTTTATGACAGTTGCAGACTCCTGGGGTCTTGTGATCATCTTTTGTGATCTTCTGATAAGCAAAGTCAATGGAGAAGTCAGATTCGCTTAAGAACCATGTTACTAACTTAACAATTGCAGTGATACATTTAACCCCTGTGGAAAGAAATGTTGTAAAACAGGTCAAAACTCACTTAACAAGTGAACTTAGCAATGGAAAATTTCAGCTCAATTGTGTTTGTAAGTTGAGATAGATACTGGATAAATAGATTGATGGATGATAGATTAGATAGATGATGATGACAGATGTGACAGATGAATAGATGAAGATAGATAGATAGATGGAAGATAAATAAAAAATAGATAGATAGAGATAGATGATGAGGAGATAGAAGACAGATAGAAGATAGATGACAGATAGAAAGATGATAGATAGAGATGGATGGATGGAGGGATGGAGGAGGAGGGAGGAGGAGGAGGAGGTGATAGGTAAGATAGAGTATAGGTAGGTAGGTAGGTAGGTAGGTAGATGATAGATAGATAGATAGGTACATTAGATAGGTAGATTGATAGATGATAGAAGATAGAAGATGGATGGATGGATGGATGGATAGATGATAGATAGATAGATAGATAGATAGATAGATAGATAGATAGATAGATAGATAGATAGATATAATTCTTTATTGGCTAAATGTGACTGGGCACACACAAGGAATTTTCCTCCGGTGCATAAACTCTCAGTGCACATACAAGCAACAAATGATAATCATAATTTTGGACTATCTTTATTAGTAAGCCCAAACACGTGATTTTGTTATTTGGGGGCATTATTCAATCTGAGTTCTATTTCAGCTCCCCACAAGGGCTGTAAGCTAGAATGGGAAATTTAAAACAAATCTCAGGAAAAAGTCAATGGTGAATCTTTCCTGTCTTGTTGGCAGAAAAACCACATCGCTCAGAAATTCAGTTTAAATCAAGAGTGTCTTTTGTGCTTTAACTTGTAGAAGGTTGGATGATAGAACACAAGAATGTGAAAAGCAATGGCTTTATTTCTTGCCAGATAGTAAAACTTTTTTTAAAATGCAAATGTTAACGCAAAGTCGCTGGGTTGCAGAAATAATTCTGAATATTCATTTTTCTGCACCATAGCACTGAATTGGCAATCCTTGATTTACAACAGAGCCCAAGTAGCTACTGACAATTCATTTCCAAAGTTATTTCTTGCTTCCATGTTTATATTGCACAAACTTGTTTTACAGTGCAGTTAATGATGATATTATCTGCCTAAAGACCAATGTTTTGAAGTAATAGCATTTTTTTTCTTCTTTTTTAATCTCTTTTGGAAGAGGGGAGGAAAGAGTATTATTACAGTTTCTTTTTTCTAAAAAAATCAATTTCTGAGAATCCTGGTAGGCATTTTAATCAGTTACTGAGCAACTAACCAAACTGAGCATCAAAATGAGATATTAGAGTCAGGAGAAGCACAACTACAACTATTCAAGGATAGAAACTTGTGAGAAATTACAGGTTTTAAAGAGAGATTGCATTGTTACTGTTAACACTGATAAATGACATACAAATCAGGACAGTCTTGCTTTCAGGTTGACAATGATAAACGAGAGACAAAAGTTGACTAAACAGTCATCTGTATACAACATCTATCCCAGTGACAGAGGTATCTTCATAGAGAAATGAGCCTATACACAGGCTTCATCTCATTTCAAAGAAGTTTTTCCTTGAATCTCCTGTAGTAGAGTAACCTGTCAAGTTAGTGGTCCAGATTAGTTTTTCTTGTTTCCATGTGGCAGAGATGATAAACTAACCTTAATGAAGGGAAGGCACTGCAGATTAACAGAAGGGACCTTGTAGGTCATCTAATCCAACCCCCTGCCCAAGCAGGAGATCCTACACCATTTCTGACAGATGGAAATCCAATCTCTTCTTGAAAGCCTCCAGTGATGAAGCTCCCACAACTTCCGAGGGCAACTTCTGTTCCACTGGTTGATTGTTCTCACTGTTAGAAAATTTCTCCGTATTTCTAGCTTGAATCTCTCCTTGGTCAGTTTCCATCCATTATTCATTATTCATTATTGGCCTTTGGGTGTTTTGGAAAATAACTTGACTCCCCCTCCTCTCTGTTACAGTCCCTTAAATATTGGAAGACTGCTATCATGTCTCCCCTGCTCCTTCACTTCATTAGACTAGCCATGCCCAGTTCCTGCAACCGTTCTTCATATGTTTTAGTCTCCACCAAATACCACTAATCCAAAAATTGTGCAGAAAGGATGAGGGAAGCAGAAGAGAAGGACCAATATCCCATTCAAATATAACTAATGCCCATCTGTAACCTGTAATCCCAAAATGAAAATAGAGCTAATATCATTTCTTCTTATTTCCACTTCCTGAACAAACTCAGTGCTCCTGGATCAATCCCAGGATCCCTGCTTATATTCAAAATTTTGCTTTAAAGAGGATTGCCCTTTAAATGAAATAGCAGCCCTGATGTGATTCATGCATCAAAGCCATGTACGCCTCATGTACCAAATTTCTTCCTGTGAAATCCGAGCAGCCCCCTGCTTTATTATCCCAAAAGATTGATTGCTGCCAATTTATAGTCAGAAAGAAAATACTGAAGAAATAATCATAGCTAGCATTTGTTTCTTAATTGAGGCGCATGTTTTGATCATGCACTGATCATGTAAATGTCATTGATGAATGGAAGAAGAAAGAGGAAAGACAGGAAAGAAAAAGGAAGCAAAAAGTTGTAGCTAAAACTACAGCTCCTTGACTTACAACCAATCATTTAGTGACCTTTTAAAGTTACAATAGCACTGAAAAAAGTGACCTACAACAAGCCCTTGTAATTACTGATATAGCTTCCCCACAGTTATTATGAACAAAATTTGGGCACTTGGCAACCAGCATGTACAACCGTCAATGGGGAAAACCAGATTCACTCCACAACTGCAGTGATCTGGTTAACAGCCATTGTAAAAAGTCATTACAATTGCCTTTAACAAAATAAATTATAGTCTCAGTTGTGGTTGTTGGTCAAGACATACGTATAACTCAAAATTAATTGGTTTGAGGAAAGTCATTCCAAAATGCTGAAAACACAGATAGGAAGGGGAGAGAATTATTGGAAAAGATCATCTAGTCTGAGTTAACTTCATTTTTTCTACTTTCAAGAAACATTTCTTAGCTTAACTCTGTATCAGAACCTCAAATATAACAGTTTTTTTAAAATTGGATTTATATGCTGCCCCATCTCCGAGGGGACTCGAGGTGGCTTACACAAAAATGTATAACAATAAATACACCTTTAACAAATTCTCTAATCCAATTATAAAATCTAATTAAAATACCCTTAAATTAAAATTCCCAACCCTGCTCAGTCCAGGCCAGCCTGTACAAACAGCCAAGTCTTGAGATCATGGCGGAAGGAGCGCAGGTCAGGGGCCAAATGCAGCTCTAGAGGTAGCTAATTCCAAAGGGTGGGTGCCCCCATAGAGAAGGCTCTCCCCTGGGGGACCGCCAACCGACATTGTCTAGCCGATGGCACCCCCAGGAGGGCCTGCCTATGGGAGCATACCGGGCGATCGGACCTCGATGCTGGTAGGAGGTGCTCCTGCAAGTACCCCGGACCCGAGCCATGCAGGGCTTTATAGGTTAATACCAGCATCTAGAAACCTAGGTTTCTAGTTTTCTAGGTTGTGGCAATGCTGGTGGGAGCTCATAAAATGTATCCTGAAACAAATAAACAAACAAACAAACAAACAACAAACTTCAATCAATGTTGCAAGTTGTCGTGGTTGTTAAGAAAGGCGACTACATGTTTCCTTCACTTAACAACTGTTGTTATTATTGTTGTTATTGTTGTCTCTTTTATTCATTAAACATGAAACTCAGTCAACTGAACATTTAAAAATGTATCACAAATTTAATTGACTGGTGCTAATGATTGATATGGGTTGCTGCCAGCATCCTTGGTATTAACCAAGTACCTTCTTAAGATGTACGATGTTCCAAGTAGCATAGTTTTTTGCAGTTCCGCTGGTGTTATTGCAGGAAGCTACAATTTCTTGATGTGTTTTGTAAAATTCTTAGACAAGTGCCTCAATAACAGTGGGTACCACTGTTACCTATTTCATCCATAATCGCTTAGTTTTGATGGCCAGGTTGTGATATTTCATGTTTTTTTTCCACTCCTTTTTCTTCAATCTGGCATCTCCTGGTACAGCGATATCAATAAATTATATTATTATTATTATTATTATTATTATTATTATTATTATTCACAAAAACTGACAGTATACATAGCAAATGAGATAACTATGCTGGGTTTTGTATCACAAATCACTAGTCGAACACTTCCCACGCGTTTAGGACTGCGTGATGTATCAGCGGATTATGTGAGTAAGGTGGCCTTCTGCAGCTGACCAATGTGATTTTATCAGCGCCAATTGTTTTTAAGTGCTTGTCTTTAGGCACAGCACCCAGTGTGCCAAGTACCACTGGAACATACCTGTCACCAGGTATGGCAATGTCGACAATCCACACTTTTTTCTTCTCCACAATCGTGATATCCGGGGTATTGTGTTCCAAAACTTTGTCAGTCTGTATTCGGAAGTCCCACAGTAGTTTTGCATTATTATTATTATTATTATTATTATTATTATTATTATTATTATTATTATTATTATTTCTGGAAAAAACAAACCATATCTGAAAAATAATGCAAAGAAAATTGTTGTTGATTGTTGGGTGCACAGAACCTAATACTGGTACAGTGAAAACTGACTGCCCTTGGACTATCACTACTGCCATTATTAAGGAGCTTAAGGAAGCTTGTAAGAGATTTGGGTATCAACTTGCTTGATCTTTTATGTTATGCTTTTAAATCTATTTGCTTGAGTTAAGAATAAAGCTTAAAATCCCTTTATTTACTAGTCTGCTTAACGGTGCCCTGATCACTGCCCTGGTACTTGGCAAAACGCAGGCATATACAAAGAAATTCAGATCTCACTGAGTCATTGGACTGTCAGAAAGTCACACTACATGCAGAAGGGATAGCTATTGCCTTTTGCAGCACTGAACAAAGTGCACTGATAATGTTACCTAGTTTGGTAATGAAATGTCTGTGAGAAAGCCACCAAGTTCAGAGATCCCAGTTCCCAAATGAAAAGCTTGACTACATTCACCATTTCTCCTACAGAAAGATAAGCAACCTTACACATTCTTAGAGAATATTTTATGCAGTCAGGAATATTTTTGCTATTTACTAACATGAGTCTTTGCCAAGAAAAGATGAATCTGGAGAAAAACAAGTGTGACATTGCAATTGAAATCCTATCCTTTTGTGTATATATGCCAGTGTCCAAGCAAAGTGGGCGGCGTGCTTTGACTTGGACGACTGTGTAAAACTAATCATTGTGGTTCTTTGAGAATTTTAATTTACGGCTTCATGTTATGTTGAGCACAACCAACTGTGACTGACTCAGCAAACCATGATTCAACAAACTACACTTTGGCAATGTGAATCAGATTGATAGGTAGATTTCAGCAAATCAAAGTAAGCTTGGAATTGCATTTATGACTGTGAAAGTTTTATCACTCCTTCATTAATCTGGAAAAGCCTTGGAGCTGTTTTCAGGAACTGTCAAAAGCCTGTATCTGGGACAAAAGCAGAATTTATTAGCCTGGTGTATATATCAGTAGGTTTCCTGCACATTTGATTGGCTATCACACTTTATACAGCACAGTTCTCAGGTTGCCGCATGTTGTCTCTTCAATGCAAAGAAAATTTTGCATTTTGCCCTATAAGATTGATTATAAAGATTTGGAGAATATATTCAAGGTGTGTAAAAAAAGAATTTACCTCAGACATGGTTTGAATTTGGTCCTTTTTACTGATGCAGAGGAAGAAAGATGAGATACATACCAGCAAGAAATTCAGATTTATTATGACAAGATTACTAGCTTCACCCCAATAATTAACTATTTTAAAAAACATGACTACCAAGCTGTAGTTTAACCTAAGATACAGCTGGAAACCTGTCTGTTTCACCTAAGCTCTTGGTTCAGAAGTGTGCATGCTTTATTTACTCTGAAATTAAATTAAATAACAAATGCCTGGGAATGTCAAGCGATTCCCAACCCAGTCAGTAATTTAAAAAAAAAAACCTCTGATGAAAGATATGATATGAAAGAACATGTCTCAGAGAATCTTCTTTCTTCAAGGGGAATACATCTACCCATCTTTGAATATTCTGTATACTAGATGAGTTTGAATAATGGATTTGACAGAATCCATCACATGTATAAATTCACTGAAAGCATCTATCAAAAGAGTCCATAGATCCTGTTAATACGCAAATAAGCTTCTAAAGAAGTTGAGAGATGGGCTGGAAGCCTACCATAGATTTCTAACCCTCAGCCAATAGGTCAAGAATTTAATCCTTCACATTTTTATTTTTATCCCACCTTTAGTAGGGTTATAAGTGACACAAAATGGTGAATATATCTAATCCTTCTTCCTCCTCCTATTTTCTCCATGACAACCCTGTGAAATGAGTTGGGATGAGGGAGGAACTAGCCCAAAGTCACCCAGCTTGTTATTTCTAGCCTAATGCCTTAACCACAAGACCAAACTGACATATGCTGTTCTAGACAATTGGAACTGTAGCTTATTTTTATTTTTATCAACTGCCTTTGGAGCTCCGCCTGGCCCCCGATCTCCGCACCTTCCGCCGTGAACTAAAGACCTGGTTATTTGACCAACCTGGGCTGTGACCCCTCCCTGGGGGAGGGAGGGTTTTAATTGTTTACTGTTTTTACGTCTTATATTTGGGCTTGTCTTTGTTTAATTATTTTTTAAATATTTATTGTATATGTTTTTAGCTGTGAGCGAGTCTTCGGAGATGGGGCGGCATACAAGTTCAAGTATAAATAAATAAATAAATATTTATATGCCGCCTTTCTCCAGAGACTCAGGGCAGCTTACAATTTTTGGAGCACAACCCAATGCGCTCAGCAACAGCCTTCATTCCATTGTATATGCCTGCTTATTACTAAGCGGCATTTTTACAAAGTCAGCTTATTGCCCCCAACAATCTTGGGTCCTCAATTTACCTACCCCGAGAGGATGGAAGGCTGAGTCAACCTTGAGCCTGGTGCAATTCGAGCCTGCAATAATTGCAGGCAGCTGGAACTAAGTGCTAGGCGTTTAATAGCCTGCACCACCAAGGCTCTTAGGACACCATAAGAAGCCATAGTTCGACAAATAGTCACAATCAACTCCCCTGCTAATAAATCAGGATCTAGAGGAACTTTAAAGGTAAGAAAAGTTGCTACTCAATCACCACTGTATGTTTTACTTACATATACCAGTAGCTAATTCCAAGACTGCAGAGCAAGTGGCAATATTAATGTCAAGTTAGTAATATTTATTATGGTTTAAAAAAATAAAAACCACCGCCATCAGAAACTTAGGCAATGCTGCCTGAGGTGGGAAAAACTAAAAACAGGGTCAGGTGTAGTTAAAACACAAATGGATTTTGCAAGAAAATCCAGGGATTTAGGAGACTGGGAGAATATAGGAAGATGCCCTGCAAATACTGTAAGGCAAAGCTATGGGTTTTTATTAATAAATCTGCAGCTATTCTAGCATTTTTTTTATTCTCTGATTTTTTTCTGCAATAAAGTATTTTATTGTATACCAGACAAATTATTTTCCCAAACTTTCTTTTCTGTAGTCAACATGTCCCTCTACTGGCTTCCTCAGAAACTGCAGCAAAAAAATAATTCATGGTTGCTTCTAAGATTTCTGATATCTAAGTGACCTTGATTAAATTTGAAAAAGTTAAGCCGGATCACATCCAGATAATAATACTTGGAGGGGAGGCCATCAAGAAATCCTTGAGTCATATTCTAGACAGAAAAGCTGCAAAAATATTGAAGAAGAACTATCTTAGTATTGTTCTCAAGAAAACCACACTGATATAGCCAATGGGAAGGCTGCCTTGGAGGGCTTACATCAGAGAATAAAACAAAGAGTGGCGTTTTTCTTTTCTTTTTTTATAATTATATTTATAAACATTTTTGAATACAATGCTTTGTCCAAGTATATTATTTACAAGGAACAAAAACCATAGCTAATATTATAGTAAATATTAACCAATAATCATATTAATAATATAATAACACATAAATTAATAGCTCTAATGATACTATGATAGCTCCCATATAGTATAAATATCACCAAAAAAATTAAATAGGTTTCTTTTTATGCTTAACTCGTTCATATTTTTAGTAGTTATAATAGTTATAGTTATAAACCATCTGTTTTTAATACATACATTCATCGTTTTTCTTCCTCTAACTTTTACCTCTTGTCTTTAACCACTCATAGAATCTATTCCATATCAAGTAGTAGAGTCTTATTTCTCTTTTATTTTTAAGGTTAATCTCTCCATTTCAGCACATTCTAGAATTTTCCTAATTACCTCCTCATCTGGCGGAGTATTCTCATTTTTCCAGTATTTTGCAAAGCTAAACCTTGCTGCTGTCAACATATGTAAAACTAAATATGACAGAATATAATTACAGGGTGGCATTTTTCATGGAAAATGATAGAGACTACTGCTAACCTTCTGACAAATCCAGGTTTAGAGTATTGTCTGATGGCTGGTTTCATATGGGAAAGCTAACACAGGCCTGAATCCTTCATACAAATATTCCACATACCTGGTTGAGATAGAAGAAGGAACTGGAAAACAGCCAATATACTGTGTTTCTATGAGGAGAAGTGTTGAAATGAGCTCATAACTTCAGGCTGAAGTACTTCAACCAAGGTTTAGCGGCTTATAGCTCATAGAACCAAGCCTGCATGTAGGATTAGGGCTACCAAAACTTTACTACAGAAGACAAAATGACCACTGGATGCTTTATAGATCATAGAACTAAGTCAAAGTCTAGGATCAGAGCTACCAAAACTTCTCTACAGATAGTCACCTCTGCAGGTGACCATCAGATGGCCAGCAAGAGCTGGAGATGTCTCTCACTTCTTGCTCTCAGGTAGCAGCCATAAATCCTCTTGGAGCCCTGGTGAAGAATATCTAAGATGCTATGGATGTAATTCCATAGCTGTGCAAAATTGATTTTAGGGTAATAGATTTTAGTCAGAAGTCTATACTGCACACTCTCTTGCAGTCAGTGATGGAGATGTATAAATGCTTTGAAGTAGATCTAGAGGTATTGCCATATCAGAGATCCTTCCACAGCAATATCATTCTAGGGCAGGGTTTCTCAACCTTCACCATTTTAAAATAGGTGAACTTCTACTCCCAATATTCTCTTACCAAAAAAAGTCCACATTGGTTGAGTTCACTTTAAGAAAAAAGCCTGGGACCTAAAGTCCATACATCTTGAAATGGTTAAGATTGAGAAACACTGATTGAGAAACCTGGTATTCTTAAAATGTCCTGAACGATAACACCAATCTGGCCTAATCAATCCAATCTCTGAAGAGTTCCCAGGTTGAGGGAAGATGTCTTTCAGCAATATAGGGAACAAAAAGTACCATTCTTAAACCATTTACTGTAAATTCTCATTTGAGTGCTGAGAGAGGGAGGGAGCAAAACTACAGATAACCCTTGACTCACAAACACAATTGGGACCAGATTTTCTGTTCTAAGCAGGACAGTTGCTAAGCGAGCTGCACCCAATTTTATGAACTTTTTTGCATGGTCATTAAGCAAATCACTGGAATTGTTAAGTGAATCATATGGTTAAGCAAATCCAGCTTTCCCCATTGACTCTGGTTGTTGGAAGCTGGCTGTGCAAGTGATAAAATGTGATCAAATTACCTCAATACACTGCAACGGTTGAAAATACAAGCTGTTTGCAAGTGCCCAAATTATGATCATGTGACTGTGTGAGAATTGGTCATAAGTTGAGGACTATCAGTATTAAAAGAACACTTAGGCCAGATAAACAAGGATCTTTAATGGCCATTGCTGGCCTGTTGATGGCCATGTATCTGTGCAAGGAACCTGGACCATCGCATGTATATATTCTAGGGCTACAGATCCAGATTGCAAACAACTGGATAACCATCAGCTCCAGTACTTTAAGAATGAGATTTCAGCTACATTAGAAAAGGTCAGAAGAATTGATCACTTCTTGGTAACTATCAAGGCTACAATGGGAACTTCTTAAAGCAGTTGAGTGATTTAGTGTTCCTTAACAAAGGATTTAATTTCATCCTACAATCAAGGACAATTGGCTTGATTAGTCTCCAATTTTAATTTTATAAGTGCAACATTAGGCACAATATGAACTAATTAATGTTTATGTATAATTGATAAGGGGCTGGAAATAAACAAGAAGGGAGTTTTAATGGCATTTCCTACCAGGCCAGTTAATATAACTTGCCGCCAAAAAGTGCAACCCTAAAAGTCACTGAATTCAGTGGGAGTCTACTTCTAAGTAAACATTTTAGGACTGCATCCCAAATCTCTGCTCATTCTGGATCCTAAATAACTCTTTGTACAATCATTATCATTAAAGTCAGCCTTATTGAAATGAAAACTCCTTTCAATTATTTAAACTTAGCTTAAGGTATTGTGGATTTGAGGAATTTGTGTTTGCTGTATATGTTTGTCACCTAATTAAAATAGAAGTGGTCCTTGACTTATGTCTGTCAGCGTTCCAGGGAAAATCCATTCCTGTCAGTAACTCCAAGACACACGTCATCTCAAAGTACTTTTATTAGAATAGTATCTGGCACATTCTGTGGAATTCTGGAACTAAAAACTTCCCGGCTTCCCCACAAAGTCCCAACCTACAAACCATCCCCTTTTCCCTCATCACCACATCACATGAACCAATCCCAAAGTAAGTTCTAATTCTTTCTGCGCCACACTCTGTAACCTTCAACTATCAAAATAATTACATTTTGTCTACTAAGAGCTATTCAATTAACATCACCCCCCTTCCACTTTCTCCAGCTATGTGGGTTTTTTTAAAGGCCATGGTTAAATAATTGTGTGACCTTAATGAAAGATTTCAAACATAAAAGGTCTGATAATTTTGTGGGTTTTGATATTCACCTTTCTTCTGATTTGTAAGCTTATTGATCTATTAAAGGTTCTTCTAACAAGTCAGGAGAGAGTCCAATTTCCCCCACCCCCCAATTTTTTCTAGTCTGTCTCAATGCGGGCTTTACTGCCCGATGCTTCAGCTTTGAAGGAAAATATAGCTAGGGGCTGTTTGGCATACACTGGTAGGCTCTGATTCCAAATGCTGGATTGTTTTTGTCTTAATTCAGATGGTTTTATTCTTGGACTGAAAGCTGCAACTGACATATTCCTCTAGTCTACAACATCCAACTACGGATGGAGTAGCAAAGGAAGTACGTAGGGATGCTGAAAGAAAAGAGAGAAGAAAAACTGCAGATAGACTTTGACTTATGACCATAACTAAGCCTGTAATTATGGTTGTAAGTCCTGCTAGTCATTAAGCAAATCATACATGACCATGACCAATTTTTATGACCTTGTTGGCATGCTTGTTAAGTAAATGCCACTGCCATAAAGCAAAAGCCATGGTCATTAAGTAAATCTATTGTTTGCAATGAGTGTTTTTTGCCATAAAACAGAAGAAAATGACAGCTTCCAGCAAAAAAAGATCAATCATAAATCACAGTCATGTGTCCATGGGATGCTGCAAAAAGCTGTAAATACAGGCCAGTTGCTGAGGGCCCAAAATGTAATCAAGGGACCATGGGAATGGATAGTCATTGGAACTTTGAATCTGGGTCATAAATATTTCGTGAGGAAGTCCATTTTAACTTCATATGGTTACTAGGCAACCAATTGTAAGTTGAGGACAATCTGTACAGGAAGACTAATAAGAAGAAAGGAAGGCACGAGAAAGGAATGTCTAAACTAAATCTTTGGGCCCTTTTCTGAGTTCCATCTGATCATTACACAAAAAGGCTTGGCAATCACTTTTTTCGCATGAATTTGCCTTCACTTCATGCCTATCAGTACAAGAGGAAAGATGTGGGCAAGACATGTTCTAAATCAGGGGTCTTCAAACTTGACAACTTTAAGACTTGTGGACTTCAACTCCCAGAATTCCTCCTCCAGTCATGTTAGCTCAGGAATTCTGGGAGTTGTAGTCCACAAGTGTTAAACTTGCCGAGTTTGAAGACCCTTGGCCTAATTAGTTAAAAGATGGCTGCAACGGCAGGATAAAAGCTCTGCACTTTTTAAATATGTGTCACAAAGGCACTCCTTTGAATGCACAATTGCAACCACCATTTTGACTTTCTGGGCCATTGAGAATCAATGATGAGAGAGCTATGTTGTTCTTAGCTACTATACGAAAAGAGCAGGCAAGGCTGTGAATGGAGTTAAACATGCCATCGGTTTAGAGTCCTTGTGTTGCCCCAGGAGATCCAAGTCCAGCCCCCCACCCCTGAATTTCATTGATCCTTATCTAGTGCCAATTTAGTACTGACTAATAATTGACTAGATTCTAGATAATTGTATAAGTGTCAATATATTGTCTATGCTGCAACTTTACGAATGTGACTGATTCTTAGTGCTGACAGGTATAATGGTATTTAGAGCCAGCTCAGTGTAGTGATTAAAGCACTGGACTAGAAATCAGGAGATCCTGAGTTCTAGTCTTGTCTTAGGCAGGAAGATAGTTGGGTAACCTTTGGCCAGTCACCTTCTCTCAGCCCTAGGAAGGAAACAATGGTAAATCACTTCTGAAACACTTTGTCAAGAAAACTGCAGGGATTAGCCCAGCAGTCGCCAGGAGTTCATTCTAACTTGGACTCAACATATGTAGATTCTGGTATTAAAGCAGCGTTTCCTTTTCACTTTGGTTCCCTCTGTCACACCCCAGCATATAACTTTTATATACTGTTGTTGCTCTCTAGCCCCATCTAGTGGCTGGAGGGACAAACATGCCCAACATATGATCTTTATATACTGTTGTTGCACTCTACCTAGTGGCCGGAGAGACAAATACCAAGTATATTGTTTGAAACTGACCTCACCTCTTTACCCATCAGCCTGCACTCTCAAAACAACTGTACGCTGGGAAGCCAAACTCCATTTTCTTTAGCATTTGGAGAAGGCAGAAGCACAAAGAAGAATCCATCTTAATCTGTGGCACATGGTCATCTAAGGACAAACCACATCCCATACACACAGCATTGCTGGTGAGTTTTAAATTGCTTGTATTTATTAATTGCTATGTTCAGCGGTAACTCAATACTGCCTATCTTGTATTTGGTCCTCACTGTATGTATCCCTATTTTCCCCAGTTTCACCATATGCTGTTCTTTCAATAAAACATTCAGATCTACGCAAATGGTCTGCTTTATTGGAGGCTAGGTGGGTTTAGCTGCAGGTCAAGCTGCACACAGACTAACATGGAGTGAGGACAGAACACCATCTAAAACAGGGTAACACATCTGTTTGGCTTTGTCACCACTAGCCTGGGGGGAGATTAGAGGACTGTGCTGATGTCAGCCTTACCAGGGAGACAAGACAGGAAACACATCCAGATAACCTACTTCTGCTTTGTTATAAAGCTACATTAACAGAATCTTGCAAGTCTAAAAGTACAAATCTCCCACCATCGCCTTTAAAGCCTGCTAACTTAGGTATGGTCCTTACTGAGACTTTTGCTCCAATCATTATGTAATTGGTTCATAAACCTGTGGTTTGTGTCCCCTCTTAACTGATTGTTCCCTAAGAAGCATCTTCTTGCCCCATCTCCAAAAATCATTCCCACATACCATTACCAGTGACTAGAAACAGGGAAAAGAGAAGTACCAGAAGGCAGACTAGCTCCTTTAGTTTTCTATCCAAGCAGGGATGGGTGGAGAACACTTCACCACCTGAGGGCAGGACAAGAAGTAATGGATGGAAGTTATTCAAAGAGAGATACAACCTAGAATTAAGGAGAAATTTCCTTTCCGTGACAATAATTAATAAGTATAATAGCTTTCCTCCAGAAGTTGTGGCTGCTCCATTACTGGAGGTTTTTAAGAAGAGATTAGACAGTCATTTGTCTGGAGTAGAAGAGGGCAGAGGTGGTATTCAACAGGTTCTGACCAGTTCTGGAGAACCGGTAGCAGAAATTTTGAGTGGTTCAGAGAACCAGTGAATACCACCTCTGACTAGCCCCGCCCCATCTATTCTCTGCCTCCCGAGTCCCAGCTGAGTCCCCTTTTATTGCCCTACACAGGAGAGCGGAGCTGGAAAGCAGGTTAGTGGGGTGGGGAGGGAAGGGGGATTTTGCAGTAACCTTCCCCTGCCACACCCACCAAGCCCACAGAACCAATAGTAAAATTTTTCGAGACCCATCACTGGTATAGGATCTCCTGTTTGAGCAGGGGGCTGGATTAGAAGATCTTCAAGGTCCCTTTCAATCTGTTATTTTGTATTCTGAAGCAAGAAGCAAGATCTCAATACCATCCAGTGTTCCCAATCAGCCATCTCCCATAAGAAAATGGAACTTAGTCCTTTGGACACAACATTGGAACTGAAAGAGGGAAGAAGAAATGTGTGTCTCCTTCTTGCCTCCTTCTTCCTCATATGTTTCTTCCCAAATACCACCTTATATTGTCTTGTACAGCTACTCCAAAGCCCATGCAAAACTATAAGCCCTCTTCCCAAAACAGCTGATGAAAAATTCTAATCTATGGATAAAAATCTCAAGGATCTGTTTTTGGAGAGGAAGAGGTGGTATAGTGTGTAGCATTATAGTATTAGCCAACAACAGCTGTGATGAGGAAACTTTTCTGGCAAACTTTGCCCAGCCCTTCATCTCTATTTTCAGATGGAGGCCAGGTTCTTGAGCCAATTTTAATCCCTTGGCATTTGGCAAACTTGGCCAGCCTTTTAAGAGAATTGCAAACTTTAGATGCCTGTGGATAGTGGACGGAGGTAGCATATGGCATCGGACATTTGGAGCTGAACTCAAAGAAGAAAAACCAGAAGTTTCTTCTAAAGTCCCACCCAGTTTGCTTTGCCTTAAATGTTTATTTAGAAATACAGTTCCATTTTTAAACCTCCAGTTTCTCCAGAATTTGTTCATTCTCCTTCTTTGTCTTGGTCCTCTAGACTTGTCTGCTGCCAGGATCTGGCCGAGGGCTCCCTGTGTCTTTAGAAATCACAAATTCAGGCACTGAAGAGGAGAAACAAGTTAGAAGTTTAGAGTTGGTTAGAAGGCTCAACCTTTGATGGTACTAACTCTACCTCGTAATTTTGAATGTTGGTCAACTTACATCATTTGACTCTGCTTCTGAAAGTTCTTGTCGATGATAACAATTTTAAAACAGTCACAAATATCTTCTCTTTCTGCTGATCACCCTTTTGTTGATCTTGACAATATAGAAATAATGCATTTGACAATGTTCTTTCGAAAGAGCTAGTCCTTCCCTTCTGGTCATCCAAACTTAAAGCAGTGGTGGTGAGATTTGGAGAAGAGTTTTCCATGTGTTCATTATCAACTTCTTTTGTCTGATTTTTCTTCGTATCCTTAACAACTTAATTCCTTGATATCTATCTCTCCTAAAGGGATCTTCTACACAAGGTTGCTGCATATTGTCCATCCTGTTATGTGCCCCCCTTGTCTTTAGCCATGGCATATTCAGCCTAGTCCCAGAGGCGATCAAAGTGGCATCTCTAGGCAATTTTTGTAAGTAATACTTACTTCCTTGAAAGTGAACACTCTGTAGCTATCAACTATTCTGAAACAATCCAGCATTTTTTGCTGAGATTTCTCCCCCCTTTTTTGGGGGGGGGGGGGGCAAAAATTGCATCCTGCTACATATGTTTTTCTTAACTCAGCTATGGTCACCTAACAGATGGTCTTGCATTTGTGATGCTGTATTCTTGTCACATCTCAGCTAGAAAAACAATTTAGTCATCATAGCAAATTTATCTCGGGAATATTATGTCTTCCTTTTGCTGCAACTAATAGGTTGGGTGTGATATGCATGCTCTAGATATATGCTCACCAAACACATTGTGTTTGGTTCAATATTGCCACTGGCTCTGAAACTTACAATACAATCTTTCTGCTAGACTTTAGGTTGTATAATTGCCAAGAAAATAAAGTCCTGTTGATTGTGCTTCACTGAGCTGGTTTACACTGGTTTGAAGTGAGCAACTTATGACTGCATTAATATTAAACTCCTTGCAAAATACCTGGCATCTGACTGAGCTAAGTGTACTGGGTTACACAAGGAGCTGTGGTAAGTGATAAATAGAGAGTTTAAAAGGTCTGATTTTGTGACTTTGAGAGTAGAATATTTAATCTTAAAATTAAAATAGGAAAAGTAAGATTAATAGTTGAAGGTTGAGAACTGATACAAAGAATATTTTAAATCTTCATCAAAGTATGAATAGAATGAATTGCGATTAAGCATAGAGACAGTAGTTGAACAATTAAACAATGAATTGGTTACCAGGTAACTTGAGTTAAAAGGTTTTATTTTAAAAAATCTAATGCTATAATTATATTATAATGATTCATTTCACAGTCAGCTACATTTTAGGCTGGATTTGGCATTACTGTCCACCTACCGAGTCCTTTCCAAGTGTTCTGTATGCCCTTATATGGTCAATGAGTGGAGTCTGATAGCAGACTCCACTCATTCGTTCAGCCACCAGCGGGAGAATGAAGCCCCGTCAGTGGCTGAAGCCTTGGATAGCGCCGGCTTTAAAAAGCCAGCACCTGCCACGGCTGAGCAGCTTTTTGCTTCCGTACTGAAATAAAGTGTTCTATTGGTACTACCGTGTCCTGCCTCTCCTTTACACAAGGTCCCACAAAATACTGCGATGAGGATGGGATTCTGAACCACGGAGAGAACAAGGGGCACATTGTGGCAAGTTGACTCCATCACAGTGGACAAAGGAACACACCAGCCAAGCAGAATGGCCCAACTCACTACCAGCATGGCTCACTGACCCATGGCCATTCCATTCAACCCCGCTAAAGAAAAGTGGTCATCCTACATGGGCCACTTCAACTTACATCTAGAGATAAATGGACTGCAAGCCACCCCCGATTCACAGAAAAAAGCATTGTTCTTAACTTACTGTGATATCGAGATTTATGAAATGGCGGATGCTTTGGTCGCTGATGACGTACAGACTGTTTCCTGGGATGAGCTGCAATGCACTCTCAAAGGACACTATGGCCCCTCTCCTTCCTACCTGGCCTGCCGCTATGATTTCTACATACGGAGCCAGAAAGAAGGGGAAACAATCAACACTTTTGTGGCTGATTTGAAAAGGATCGCAAAGAACTGCAGGTTCTCAGACACCAAAGGGATGATCCAGGACCAGATCATCCTCGGCATGAGAGACCCCGCACTCCAAAAGAAGCTCCTGGCTCGTGAGGATGTCTCCTTCAAAAAAGCTGTCAACAAGGTAAGGGCTGCTGAATCATCGGACAATTTGGCGATGCAGATCTGAGGAATGGGGAAGATCCATGCAACCACCTCAGATTGCCACCCGTTGCCACATGAATCTGCCTCCGAAGGCAGCGACAATGATGACAGGGAGGTCCACAAGCTGAGGTCCAGCAAGCCCAGCGGAAAGACCGGGAGCCGGGAGTGTGGCGGCTTACCTCACCTAGGCTTACCTCACCTAGGTGGGCTATACACAAGCCCGGGTGAAACGCACAGATGTTTTCAAGGCCAATAAGATTATGGCCACCATTAACATAGAAGGCAAGCTGTGCCGCATGGAAGTGGACTCGGGGTCCTTCATCTCCATGATCTCATGGGACACCTTAAAGCGGCTCCAACCTGAGCAACAGCGCGACCAGCTGCAGCCACAAGCCATCAGACTGAGGGACTACCTGGGCTCTCAAATTCCTGTCGTGGGAAAGAAGATTGCCTGTGTGGAATACGGCACATTCTCCAGGACCCTGCCACTCACCATAGTTGACCAGGACCTTCCCAACCTGCTCAGAAGGGAATGGTTCCAGCCGCTGCGGATAGGAATCACCAGACTCCACGCAACGGAAGCCAACCCCCCCAGGCCGGCAGAAGACACTGTGGAGCTGGAGAAGGAATTCAGTGACCTGTTCAATGACTCTTTGGTCAAGTATAAGGCGACCCCCATTTCCTTCAGTTTAGACCTGAGCGTCGTGCCAATCCATCTAAAGACATGCCGCGTTCCGTCTGCTCTCTGCCCAAAGGTGGAACAACAACTGGACAAACTAAGCCAAGAGGTCCTAGAGCCAGCAGACCACGCAAAGTGGGAGACCCCAATCATCACCCCAGTAAAGCCAGGTGGGTCAGTTCACATCTGTGCTGATTACAAGACCACGTTGAACAGGGCACTACAGCAAAGCACCTACCCAGTGCCCATGGTACAGCACCTTTTACACTCCCTGGGCCGAGGAACTATATTCACCAAATTAGACCTGGCCCAAGTCAATGAGGAAACCGCAGAGGCACAGACCATAGTCACGCACTGGGGGGGCATTCAAATGTAAGAGGCTCCAGTTCGGAGTCAGCATAGCACCAGGCCTGTTCCAGAGTATCAAGAAACGGCTATTACACAACATACCAGGGGTGGTGCCATACTTTGACGATGTCATCGTCTCAGCAGACAATAGAGGCCAACTAATGGAGTGGTTGAGGACAGTCCTGGGCCAGTTCCAGGAAGCAGGGCTTAAGCTAAAAAGAAGCAAGTGCCACATAGCCGTGCCACAAGTGGAGTTTTTGGGGTTCCTAATAGATGCTGTGGGAATCTGGCCCACAATCGGAAAGCTAAAGGCCATTTGGGAAGCCCCCACTCCAAAAATACAAGGCAGAGCTGCAAGCATTCCTGGGCCTGCTTAACTTTTACAATGTCTTCCAACTGCAGAAGGTGACCATTGCAGAACCGCTCCACAGACTGCTGGATAAGATGGCCCTTTGGAAGTGGAGGAAACGCGAGGCTGATGCATTTCAGAAAATCAAAAGCATCCTGACATCAAGCAGCGTGCTCATCCAATATAGTGAGACGCTGCCTCTGACCCTGACATCCGACGCATCTCCCTACAGCATCAGCGCTGTCCTCAGCCACAGACTACCCAATGGCACAGAAGCCCCCATAGCATATTTCTCCAAGACACTTTCCAAGGAGCAGCAGAATTATAGCCAGATAGATAAAGAAGCACTGGCAGCAGTCGCAGGAGTCAAGCGCTTCCATGAGTACCTATATGGAAGGCGTTTCGACTTGATTACTGACCATAAACCCCTGCTTGGGATCCTCATGGGTGACAAACCCACACCGAATATACTGTCACCGAGGATGCTAAGATGGACAGTTTTCCTGGCTGCTTACTGTTACCGCCTGATCCATAAGCCGCGAAAAGAAATCGCACACGCTGATGGACTCAGCCACTGCCTCCTTCCAGACCCAGCAGAAGACCCAGCGCCATCCATGTCGGTACTGCTTGCGGAAAGCATAATGTCCGGATTGATGACGTCGTTCAAAATCATGAGACTGACAGGCCGAGACAGAGTCATGGCGCAGATTTTGAACTGGGAATGGAGGGGATGGCCAGGGACAACTGCGGGGGAGGAATACCAGCCTTATAAGAATAGAAAGGCAGAACTGTCAATGCAAAAAGGTTGTTTACTGTGGGGAGACTGGGTAGTAATCCCCCTCTACTCAGAAACAAAATATTAGAACTACTGCATGAGGGCCACCCAGGGATAGTTAGAATGAAGGCTCTCACGAGAAGCTATGTATGGTGGCCCAGCCTTGACAAGGACATAGAAAACTGGGTTGCCACCTGCACACCCTGCCAGGAAACCAGACCGGCGCCACCAGCAGCCAGACCCAGAAAATGGGAAACGCTGACAGCACCCTGGGCCAGGGTGCATATTGACTTTGCTGGATCGTTCCACAGACAAACGTGGACATATACTCCAAGTGGTTGGAGGTAGTAATTATGAAGTCAACCACTACGGAGGCAACTATAAGGACACTCTGAAGGATCTTCATGACCCATGGTCTGCCAGACGTCCTAGTCTCAGATGACGGACCTCAGTTCACGTCCCAACAATTCAAGGGGTTCCTGGCCAGGTTGGGGATCCATCATGCACTGTCAGCCCCCGCGCATCCGGCCATGAATGAACAAGAAGAGATCATGATCCAATCCACTAAGGACACCTTGTGGAGGATGGACCGCAGGGACTGGCAGGAAAAGATTGACCGCATGCTATTGGCCCAACACACCACACACAACAACACACCGCAGCCCAGCGGAATTACTAATGGGGCCACAGACTGAGGACTATGCTTGACTGAGTCCACCTGAACTACAGCCCCGAGACCCCTCCAGACTCAACGGGAAAATACAGGCAGTTCGCGGCAGAGGACCCAGTCTACACCCATAGCTATACAAGAGGACCCACCTGGGTACCCGCTAAAGTGACTGAAATTATGGGACCCAAATCTTACCATGTGGAGATGACCAAAGGAAGACTCTGAGAATGCCAAATCGACCAACTACAGGGCAGGGTCCCAAGTTCAGACAACCGGCCTAGCACCCGACATGCAGCACCCACAATGGAGCAACCAGTGGAACAGACACCAAAACCAATAAGAATAAACCACAGACCCTTACCATGTGAAGAAGTTCCGCGGTGTATGTCTGAGGCCTCAGGCTCGACGGTCCCAGCTGCGCCACAAGCACAGTTCCAGAGTGTTCTGCGGGTGGGGACCAGAGCAGCGGTGGACCCGACCGATCCAGCCACCACCCCAGGAACAAGTGAGGTGCGCAGGTCCAGTCACACCCATAGAACGCCCCCCTACTTACGTGACTACGTACAGTAGGAGAAGCCGGATTGGTCGGCATGAACCAAGAGGGGAGGGGTGTTCTGTATGCCCTTATATGGTCAATGAGTGGAGTCTGATAGCAGACTCCACTCATTGATTCAGCCACCGGTGGGAGAATTGAAGCCCCATCAGTGGCTGAAGCCTTCGCGGCTGAACAACTTTTTGCTTCAGTGCTGAAATAAAGTGTTCTATCGGAACTACCGTGTCCTGCCTCTCCTTTACACACGGTCCCACAAAATACCAAGGACCTGGGATAGACAGATGTTAATGTTGGATGGTACTAAAGTATCATTGCAGGATGTAAGCTGTTCCAAGTACAGTAAAGCTGTCCTTTGCAATTGACTGATGTGATTTTGTCAATGTCGATGGTGTTCAAGTGGTACTCTAGTTGTTTGAGATTGTGCCCAAATCTCCTATTACTATTGGTGTTACCTTTGCTTTCTTTTGCCACAGTTGTTCTATTTCTATTTGTATTTTGTTATTTTTTCCAGTTCTTTCTCTTCTATTCTCCTGTCACCAGGCACTGCCATATCCACTATGTAGACTTTTTTATTTTTCTTATCAACTGATTAATAAATCTGGCATGTTATGTGGTAGATGCCTGACTGTTTGAATTCTAAAGTCTCAGAGCAATTTAGCTACTTCCTTTTTTCTTTTCTTTTCTCTATTTTATGGTCCCACCAGTTCTTGCTGGTAGCAAATGGTATTTCTTATTTTTTTCTTAATTATATATAATGTTAGTGTATCTAATTATTATTTAAAATGTTTTAAAATACATAAGTCAGTTAAAAATAGTGTGAATTAATTAAAGAACTGTTACAACAAAGGTTTATCCATTTGAACAATTGATTCCTTTTCTATAAAAAAAATAAATCCATTGCTTTAAAAAAAATCTGAAGCATTTGCCCAGAGCAATGGCTTTTGGTATATAGTCAGCTGATTCCAACAAGGATTGAACAGTTATCAGCGGTTAGCATTTTCTGGACAGCTGAATGAGGAAGTAAAAAGAAGAATGCTTCTTGGTTTCAAAGAAGGTGGCCAGTCAGCCTTCTGAATAAGAATTTAAGATGATTCCTGAATTCATCTAGTTAAGGGATCTCTGATGCCCAGGGGTCAACTGGATGGAACTGAAAAACTCATACAACTGGATTGGAAGATGCTTGCCCTTTCCACTTTGCTTGCCGGTCACCAGTATTTCAAGTCTGTTGACCAGGATTCAGGAAGTAGTAAATCACAGGGCCAAGCATTGGATCTCAAGAGGTTAAAGGGCTTTGGAGTATGTCACATTAAAACCAAACCCAACTTTATCCAGTATCGTGCTGCAGCTAAATAGAATAGAATAGATAGAATAGAATTATTTTATTGGCCAAGTGTGATTGGACACACAAGGAATTTGTCTTGGTGCAAATACTCTCAGTGTACATAAAAGAAAAGATATATTCGTCAAGAGTCAAGAATGGTCAGGTACAACAATAATAGTCATAGGATACAATAAGCAATCAAATCATACTAGGAAACAGTCAATATAAATCGTATGGATACAAGCGACAAAGTTACAGTCATACAGTCACAAGTGGGAGGGGATGGGTGATAAGGAGTGATGAGAAGATTAATAGTAATAATAGTGCAGACTTTGGAAATAGTTGAACAGTGTTGTGGGAATTATTTGTTTAGCAGAGTGATGGCATTTGGGAAAAAATTGTCCTTGTGCCTAGTTGTTCTGGTGTGTAGTGCTCTATTTTGAGGGTAGGAGTTTATGTCCAGGATGTGAGGGGTCTGTAAATATTTTCACAGTCCTCTTTCTGACTCTTGCAGTATACAAGTCCTTAATGGAAGGGAGGTTGGTAGTAATTGTTTTTTCTGCAGTCCTAATTATCCTCTAAAGTCCTATGTCTGTCCTTTAGCAGCTGCAGGAAAAATATAATCGGTTTAAGAAGTGCAGACCCACAATAGGAGTGCCAACCTACATGTTTTCCCCTTTCAACCTCAAAAGTTTCAGAATGTATTTAAACAGCTCCTTGATAGCATCTACTAAAAACAGAATCTGACTAATCCAAGCCATAAGTTTAGATATGCAGACATTTCTTCAGAACAGGAGAGAAGTGCTGTCAAAGCTAACTCTTGTGGTTAGATTGGCCCTATCATTTTTCTACCTTTTTTAGAACATTTAATGTTAAATCTCCTTTTTGTTGGGATAGGAAGAGGAAGGAACAGAGTAAATATTAGATGTGAAGTGTTGCAAGCATATGGGGGAAACTATCTGGAAGATTGGCATACCAATTAAAAATAATAAAAGGAGTAGCTTTACTACAACTTTATTGCAATAAAGTTTGTTACAAGACTCTGCAAATATAGGAAGAAGCTACTAGAACCATTGTCAATAATATTTTAAATTGACTAGTGATATTTGCACAGCAAACTAAACTGACAGGTATGTTAGCTTTTCATAAGTAGGATGTTGATATATTGGTTTCTAGCCTGACATTTTAATAGAATATTGTTCTTTATACTGAAATTATTTTGAAAAGTTCATGCTGACAATTGGACTTGAATTTGTTGGAATATGAACATGGTTTGGGGACTATCTCTGGTTTTCTTATGGATGGTGAAACTTGTACTATTTACCAACACTAAAGGAAGTACATTTTACAAATGTAAAGTTCTGGGAAGGAAAAATGGGGTGCAAAAAAGTATTTTAAATGTAACTCTTTTCACAAGCAGAATATTGGCAAAATTAAGATGTTGAGAAACAGTTTGGTCCGATCTAAGTATAGTATATAAAATCATACATTGCAATGTCCTACCTGTCAATGAATACTTCAGCTTCAACCATAACAATACAAGAGCACACAATAGATACAAACTCAAGGTAAACCACACCAAACTTGATTGTAGGAAATACGACTTCAGCAACAGAGTGGTCAATGTCTGGAATACTCTACCTGACTGTGGTTTCTTCCCCAAACCCCAAAAACTTTAACCTTAGACTGTCTACTATTGACCTCACCCCTTTCCTAAGCGGTCTGTAGGGGCCGTGCATAAGCACACCAATGTGCCTACCGTCCCTGTCCTATTGTTTCTTTTTATTTATCTTATTCATATCCATTTCATGTATTCATAACTATGTTTATACTTATACCTATTATCTTGTAAGCGAATGACAAATCAAATAAATAAATCAAATAAATAAAAATAAAATCTGATCTGTTGTGCAACTCAACCGTCCTCAACTGGAACCCTGCATTTATTTCCATATTGCCCATCTGGGTTGGGTGTGCTCACCACATGGGGGCTCATTTACCCAAGAAATCATTCAGTGATAATGATGCCTTGCAGATTTTCCCAACACAGTGGCTGGAATTTGTTTAAGAGCCAGTTTGGTCTAGAGATCTGGGCTAGAAGCCAGGAGACGTTAATGCCTTAGGCATGAAAGCCTGCTGCGTGACTTTGGGCTACTCTCTCTCTCTCTCTCTCCCTCCCTCCCTTCCTCCTCTCCCTCCCTCTCCCTCTCTCTTACCACAATGTCAGGCCGGAGTCTCAAACCGGGAAAGAGGAGGAGGAGAAAAACTTTGAGCCTCTTATCCCAGAAGCTTCAGGGAATAACAGAATTGGAAGGGAGGAGCGGGGGAGGAAGGGGGAGGAAGAGGAAGAAAAAATAATTTTCACACATCTCAGATTAACAGAGTTGGAAGGGACCTTGTAGGTCATCTAGTTCAGTGGTCTCCAACCGGTGGGCTGCAGCCCACTGGTGGTCTGTGAGAAAATTTTGATGGTCCGCAGAGAAATGTCACCCCCAGAGCAACCCCCAAAGCAATTAATCCAGGCTGCACGGGAACACAAGGCTGTGCCGCCCATTTTTCCTTTTTTTCCCCCCCCCACCATCAGCTGTTCTGCTGTGCCAGGAGATTTAGATTAGCTAGAAAGCAGAAAATCATTGCATTTCTTACATTCTAGCTAATCTTTCTCGTTTAAAAGCAGAGCCGAACCTTCCTTAGGACTGAAGCTTCTATTATTCAGTGTAGGTAGCCAATGGCAGAAACGTAGATTTCTGGGTGAATCAGTGATTCTGTGAGCAACTCAATCTGCCTGCCTGCTTAGCCTGATATTGGTTAAAAATTGCTCTTTTTTTATAAAAAATTCAATATTTACAAACATGGTGTGTTCTGAGTTAATTTTGTGAGTTTGCTTGCAAGCAAATTTTATGTGACAGACACAGATGGCCAATGGCAGAAAGATAGATCTCTGAATCTTTGATTCTGTGAGCAACTCAATCTGCCTGCCTGCTTTGCCTGATTTTAGGTAAAAGTTGCTCTTTTTTAAAATAAAAAATCAATATTTACATAAATATTTATAATATTTACATACAAGCCATGCCCAGCTAGTCACATGACCACTAAGCCACACCCACAAATTAGGCCCCGCCTAAGAACCAGTTGTTAAGAAATTTGAATCCCACCCCTGCCTCTGTGTGTTTGTGTGTGTGTGTGTGTGTGAGAGAGAGAGAGAGAGAGAGAGAGAGAAAGGGAGAGAGAGAGGTTAGATTAGATCTCTCTCTCCCACCAACGTCAGCAAGCCACCGTCAGTCAAAATTCATTAGTGGTCCCCGGGATTTAAAATTATGAGTTTGGTGGTCCCCGAAGTCCAAAAAGTTGGCAACCCCTGCCCTACACCATTTCTGACAGATGACAGTCCAGTCTCCTCTTGAAAGCCTCCAGTGATGAATCTCCCACAACTTCTGAAGGCAGCTTCTGTTCCATTCGTTGATTGTTCCCACTGTCAGAATTGTTAAGTTTGCATGAAGAGTCAGACGCGAAGAGCTTCAGTGAAGAGTTTATTAAGTGACTACAGCTCAAATGGACCCGACTTGGCTGGGCTACGGCTGCTACTTATAACCAGCAGCCGTAGTTGCCAGCCAATCAGAGTGCAGGGTTTTCCCGCACTTTTTAAACCAAACCCAGTTTTCAACCATTTTGTCAATACCTGGCCACCATACATAACTCCTGGCCAATCCCTTCATTCTGACAATACCTGGATGACCCTCATGTAACATTTCCAAAACCTCTTTTTGCAGTTTTGCAGGAATAACCACCCTGTTACAAAATACATCCTCTTAATACAGATAATTCAGTTTGCCTGGACTTAAAAGGTTGAGCCAGGTGAGGTAGATCTTGAAGAGGCCAACCTTTCTTAATCCAGCCTATAACAGGAGCCAATAAAGTGTCTTTGGCAGTCTCTCTGGCAATTTCAGCAGCATGCACTGGAAGCTTGGCAACAGTTTCTAGGAAAAATGTGTGTGTTTCAGGTTCAAAGTCTACCTTGTGGCAAGGAAGTGGGCAACGACTCAGTGCATCAGCATGTCCAATGTCCTTGCCAGGCTTGTGGATAAATAGGAGCCTGAGTCCACTTCCATTTGGCAAGGCCTTCCTTCAATGAGTACCTTCACATGTACTTTTCTGCTTCTTAAGGGTGAAGAATGACCAATGGTGACTGTTTGATGAGTTTCATTCTTCCCATTTGCTTCTGAGTTGCGCCCCATTTTCTCACTGAAGTTGTTGGGCTTGAATTCTTTGTCAGGAAACTTCCTTCTGTTGGGTGGAGTTCTGGATGATTTGCAGACTCTTGCTAGGTGGCCTCTTTTCTCACAACGTAGGCAGATGGTGTCTAAAAACTTGCATTCAGTGCGGGGGTGGCCCCTCCCCACAGCCTCTGCAATAAAATTCTTGCCTCTTTTTTCTAAGGTCTTTCCTTTTCTTCTCCATTCTGAGTCTATAAATTCCTTCCTCCACCTCACTACAGTCTGAATCAGAATCTATTTGCTCGCAATGGGTTGTTGTGGACTTTTCCACATCAGAATGGCTTGAGGCCTTGTTAATTTTCTTCATGGCTGCTGCTGAGGACTTGGTTGCTTCCGCTGAAATAGCTTCCTCTATGGCCTCCTTAAACGTGATCTTAGGTTTCATTAGTAATTTGCTCTATAAGATCTTATCTTTAAGGCCTAGAACAAACCGATCACGCATGGCCTCTTCTAAGTTGGTAAACTCACAAGCACCCCCAATGTCCCTTAAACTTGCCATGAAGTCGTTAACGTTTTCGCTTTCCCCTTGATCCCGATGATAAAATTCATGTCTCTTAATGAGGCACGATACTTGTGGGGCGTAATGGGCTCTTAAAAGCTTTTCTAAATCAGGCCATTCCATTACCTTCAAGTCTGCAGCTCCCGCCAATGCCTTCACCATCTTGAAGACTGCCGGACCGCAGTGCGTGAGAAATACCGCCCTCTTCCGCTTTTTGGGGATGTCGGTGAGGTCGTTTCCTTCCAAATACATTTGGAAGCGATCCGCTGATTCCCAGTCTTCTGCCACCGGATCGAACGGGCTGGGGGTGTTCAGCGCAGCCATCTCGCTCTTCTGCTTGTCTTCTGCATCATCTTCTCTTCAGGGGAATCCCACCCTCGTCGCCAGTGTTAAGTTTGCATGAAGAGTCAGACGAAGAGCTTCAGTGAAGAGTTTATTAAGTGACTACAGCTCGAATGGACCGACTTGGCTGGGCTACGGCTGCTACTTATAGCCAGCAGCCGGTTGCCAGCCAATTAGAGTGCAGGGTTTTCCGCACTTTTAAACCAATCATATTTGACAATTTACAAGAACAATTCAAACTAAACCAATAACATTCAAACCTACATACATAACAAGAATAATAATAAAACACATCTAAAAGATATTGGCTGTTGCCCGTTTACTTAAGGAAAACATAAGATTATCTCTGAAACCTTTCTGATGCGTTCTGTCCTGCATAGATTATCCAAGGGAAATATCATGTGGAAAATGACAAGATCTCACTTCCTAGACACACACGCTTTTTACTTTTTTAATGACTGAAATAATGGGATGTGGTATACAGTATGTATACCAATGATTTGCACCTTGCATTTCTTCCAAGTGAGACCAGGTACCATTATAAAGAATAATAATTTGAGATGAAAATAAACTCATCTGTACTTCAAAGTACATTTTTCATGCCACTTAATGGACGGGGGGAGGAGCAATTGAAAAACAATTGCTCCCACAGCAGGAGAAAAATCTAGTAAAATCCTTTTGAGTAATTCATAGCAGTTTGCTTCTTGCATTCTCTTTTGTATTTTTGTGGGGAGTGGAAGGATTTTTGTCTCTTTCAGGCAGGTAGGCTGACCTCTAAACTTAGTATAGACAAGGATTGCTAGATGCTGTATAAAAAAAGGAGAATATTTGTAACTCAGGGTTGAAATGAGGGCTGTTTGATGCCAAAGTCACTAGAACTGATGATGTAACCTAGTTGGGTAATGAAATGTCTACAAGAAAGCAACCAAACTCAGAAAGCAACAAGCATCCTTCAGATTCTGTGTCATTTGAAAATCAGTTTGGTCAATAGTTTCCTCCCATGCTGAGATACTTAAAAGCAATTAAGGCCAGTTTCAGAAACAGTCCACTTTATTGCTGCATGATGCTGATGGGCTGAAAATCAATCACAACTAGATGCCCATCTGATACATCTGCAATTTCCATCTTTCCCAGTTGGCATTATCCTGTTTCATGAGATATGAGTCTGGAGTCTCCCTTATTATACAGCATTTAATATACATCATTCCAAGATTTTGTTAAAAGTCCAGGATACGTTTTATTGTGTGATAGGAAAGAGAAAGACTTCAGAATGGCTGGCTCATCCACTTTGGAGCACTTTGGGAACTCTTTAGATTAACCTGCATAAAGAATTTGGCTGATCTTCAGATTTTCAGAGTTAAGTAGCTGTGAATGAATGGTCAGCATGAACAAGGAAACTGATGTTGAGCTGGACATATTACAGGGCATAAAGTAAGACATAAGTAGCCACCCTCAGCAGGGATCAAGGGTAATTTTACTAAAGTCGGAGAGGGTCAGTTTAATCCTAGTGGAATTTCCTGTTCCAAACTATCTAATCTGTAATAGTTTTTCCTCTCTGACTCTCCTCTCTCTGGAAAAGTCATCTCCTCTACAATGGTTTTAATGATTTAATATATTGGAAATAACTCAGGGAACCCTTACTCTAACCTGCAAGAGAAGCTTCCTAACAGCACAAGGACTGGAATAGGCATTGAAGTAATCGTTTCATACACTTTTGGGGGTAAGAGGATCAAAGCAATTTTGTGTGAGTAGTTTTTGGCGCAAGAGAAACAGAAGTGGTGAAGTTTGTAAGCATTTGTCAAACGTGTATGTAAGGGTATGTGTTCAGGCCTGCGATAATGGGAGAGGTCCAAATATTACATTCTTAAGTTTATTGCAGGCATTTCCTTGAAGTTCATGCTATATTGCACAACAGAAATGGGTAAGAGCAGGAAATACCTATTGGTCAGCACTTACAGTACCATTGATATTGCTAGTCATTTAAAACAAACAAGTTAAACAAGTATTGCTTTTCGGTGCATTTGATTTTATTTTTTTAAAAGAGCTTCCCTTTTATTAATAGGAAATTATCACAGGAAATATCTCCAGACTCACTGCTTTTAGCAGCTCAGAAGCATTAATATTCCCAGTTCTAGTCTTCATTAAGTGTTGTTGCCCGCTAACAGGCAAATCTCTGAGTTGTATGCAAAGACACTTGAGTGTAATATGTTGAAGGAGACTAAGGGGAGAGTAACCTTTAAATGGAGCTCAGTCTTTGGTGGCTTCATGGACAAGTCGTGCAGTTTCCTTGACAACAGTATTCTACAGAAATTGGTTGCTTTTTTCCTTGATGTATTTTGACTTCCTGGTCTAGGCTGTAACTATAACATTCCCAGTTGTATCTAAGTAGTTTTACAGCTGAGATGAAGTCAGTAGTCTAAAAATTACTTATATTTGAATGTAGATATTGTTGAAGAGATTGTCTATGGTGTTGGTCAACTTGAAACTAATAAAATTAATAAGAAATTTGATTGTCTCTGCTACCACCTAAAACCTCTGGGTTTCAAATGATCCCTTCTCTTCTACTCTCCTTCAGTGGTTATAATAACAGCAATGTAATGTGTACAAACAGCAAATTTTGGGAGGTTGTGCATCATAGTAGTGTTTACATGTTGCATTAATCCAACCATTGTGATGGTATGATGTAACAGCTCAACTATTTTAGTTTGTCAGTCATGGTTATTCCCTTGGAATTGTGTTATCAGCCCATTCCTGATTGCAAAATATCTCTCTCCAGTCTGTATATTAGGTAATTTGCTCTCATTTGCATATTGATATATTGTTCTGTTGAATGGTTTGTGTTTATGCCAGGTGGTCTTGTGTAATCTGGTGTTTAATATATTAAGTGGGAATGTTTGTTTTTATATTTTCATATAGTCCTGATAAATTGACTGATTGAAATGTTTTCCAATTGATGTCAATCAGACAAACTGTTGCCCTCTCAAAATTCTGCACAAAATTCATTACAGTCATAACTTGAGGGTGGACTTCACCCTCAAGTTATGACTGTAATGGAGCCTGCCCTTCATGATTGTAAATTGTAATGGTCATAAAATCATTTATAATCCTTTCTGCAGAGGTCATAAAGCAAACACTTTATGTTAAAGTATTATTATTAAGGTAGTTATTAAGCAAATCCATTTTTCGCCATGGCATAGTTTTGTGAAAAACTGGAAATGCCAGTTTTCAGCAAAAATCTGTAAATGCGGCTGTGTTGCTAAGCCTGAAGTGTGTTTGTGTGTGAAATGTGGTCTTGAGCAACCATTGGAACTTGGGATCCAGGTCATAAGTATCAGAGTATTCATTTACTGGCAGAGACATAGTTAACAGAGTCAGTGAGTAGGCATGGTAACAGACCAGCCAATGGGAGATGACCTGGAAAGTGAAACTAGAAGTTCTTTCTCTGTCTTGCTCTGCTGCTGCAGTCCAATTGCTTGTAACTGCTTCTGTTTGAGTTTGCTCCATGTTGGAGAAATCTACAATCTGGTATTGTAAAATTTTTTTAATATGTTTACAAAGACGTTAAATGAAGCATCAGCCATCTGTGTTTATTTTTCTGGCACTGAATTTGTGACCGGTTTTAAGTCAAGGATTACCTGAACATCTTTGGCCACAATTTACCAATATTCCCAGCTAGACGTGGCCCAACCATCAAATCAACCACCAAGTCAAAGATTTAAGCTTCTAAATGCTGTTTTGGAGGAGAATGGCGTTGCGCAGACATGTTGAAAGAAAATTATCATGATTCCCAGACTGCACTTGTCACTGGGTTTTTTTTGGTTTGTCTGTTCAAGCTTCTAAACTCATATTACAGCAAGCAGGTGTCTGCTAGCCAGCAATGTGTTATCTTGTCTCCATAGTAATAAGATAAGAAAGTCTTGTGATGTTTTGATCCACTGCGCATGTGTATAAAGTTTATACTTCACTTCCTGTAACTTCCGTTATTTTTTTTCTTTGTTCTTTTTCTATATGCCTTGGTGGAGATTAGGTTGCAAACATGTAGCTCCGTGTAGGTTTTTCTTATTTTATAAAAAAAAATGTTTTTAGATTTACTTTCCGGGTCTCATTTTTATCAACATTGACAGCAAAGAAAAACACGGTCTATCACCTCTAATTAGCAGGGATGTTTTGGAAGAATTTTTACTCCCTGGTAAGAGGATTTTCCCAAGCCTTTGAAAATGGTAGCAGAGAAAGGCTTGACAGCACTAAATCATGATCTGGTTTCAAGTTAGTTTGTTATGGAACCCAGCCAATTATGTCTGAATCATTAAAACATGGCTAGACAACCCTAAACCAGTGGGTGCTGCCCAAGAGTTATGACTGTGATTGTTGGTAGGCTTTTGAACTTCTGAATTTAACCTTTTATGTCTAAAAGATCAGTGGCTATTTGCTTTTTTCCCTCTTTCCCATACCCACTCCCTTTTCCTTGCAAAATCTTTTAAAACTCTTAATCTGGTTTTGCTTTGGTGGGAAATTCTAGGATCAGAAGCATCAACTGCAGTGATGGTATTCTACCGGTTCGGCCCGCCACTACGGCGATGAGCAGCGGAAACCGAACCAGTTCTCTCCACTGCTCTGCTGTTGAGCCCGCCCGCCCGGGCTCCCATACTCACCTTTATCCTCTGAATTTGAAGTGCAGCTGCTTTTTGCAGCATAGCAGAGTGCCGTGTGGCAGCTGCTGAAGCGACCGGGAGAGTACAGGCTTGCAAGAGGTGAGTTAGAACACCTCTGCGTCTGTGCAAACACCTCTGTGCCTGTGCAAAGTGTGTTTGGCACGTGCATGTGTGCAAAGCGCGCCCACCGAGCCATACCCACCGAGCCAGTGGTAAAAATATTTGAATCCCACCACTGATCAATTGATGGTGGGAATTTCAAGATAGCAGCAACTGTGGCCATGCCATCAACACTATACTCTTTGTTAGGTGTATTAAGTAAAAAAAGGCATAGCCATAGGTACCATCCTGACCCGTCAGCTTTAAAAATAACATTAAATAAATAATATATTAAATTCTTGTGGAAATTTTGTAAGATTTTCTGCTTTATAATTATCTGCAAGTCTAATATTTAGAAATCTTCAGTTAAATAAAAGGCCAAGTTAGCTACAAATTTTTAGACCCACAACCATTTTCATTCTTTCTTCTCTTCTTCATCTCAGCAAAAATCCCAATTAATATTTTTCTACTGTAAACCAAAACACTATATTTATCGATTGAGATATATTATCTTCCATTTCATGTTTATGTCCCAATGAGGTTATTCTCTGCTTTCAAAAAAAACTTTCAAACTAAAAAAATAAGAGCTAAGTAATAAGGGAACTTACTTTATTTCTTTAAATATTAGTCACACAGCACAACAATTCAGTGGTATTTCCATAACAAAAAATGGTTCTCCATCTTGATTTAGACATGTTCCTTTTAAACATATCCTAATGAGTTGCATAAGTTTACATTTTCATAATAGAAGCATTACAACTGAATCCACGTAAGTACCATAAGTCCACTTACATCACCATCTTCCTGACCTAAGCTACAATATTTTGGTGTAATTAAATTTCTCTAGAAAATGTGCGTTTTCTAATAAGGGAGAATAGGCAACACAATGTATTGGTGAAAGGGAAATAAAAAAAAGGAGACCAAAACTTTCAACTATTTTAATTTGTAGATTAAATAGCAGGAAGGCAGCTCATAGTAACCATGCTTGGAAGAAGGTTCCGGCTTAGTATTTTGTTATGAGGTTAAAAAGAAGTCATGGGCCATGCAAATTATTATTATTATTATTTATTTATTTATTTGACTTGTATGCCACATGTATACAGGTGGGATTATGTAATCTTGCTATATTTATATCCTTAAATTTCCAATTATGTATGTGCATGTTCTACCCACTCAATGCAAGCTAATTAGCTATATCTGGATACATCTAGTATGCGAATGATATTATAGATCAATTTGGCCATATAGTATCATGTGCTAAAAAATGAATTTTGCCTGCCTAGATGTAATTATGATTCTTATTTTATACCACACGCACATACACGCAATTTGCAATGACTGCTTATTTCCAGTCAATGACAATTACGTACTGTTTCCAAGGCCAGCTATAATTTGTCCTGATAGAAATTTTGGGGTCATATCATGCTCACAAGAATCTAGTTCCCAAAACAGTTCATTGTGAATGTTTTCAGTTCAATCATTACAGGATGCTCTTTGTAATGCAATATACATAAATAATAGCATAGGTCAAAATGGAAAGTCAACCACTTTTCCCCCGGGGGTAAATAAATGTAAAATAAAAAACCCAATCCCGACTCTAAACATTTATCAGCTGTATGGTTAAATGCATAATTTAATCCCATTGGATGTAAATTTAAATATGTTAAGGTTCTCTATTGGGGCTTCTTCAGAAATAAAAAATAAATTCATGATGGCTATTTTTAAAAAATAACCTTACCAAACTTTGAATAAACATGCTTAACCCAGGACAGGAAGAGATGAAAAGGCCCCATTGCATTACTATGTCTTCAAGAATTTTAATCAAAATCTACTCTATTTTATGGTATCTGACATCCTGATCATTAACACTGGTTTACTCTAACAGGGATGGAGTTTCTAACTGGGGTGTCTTATATCACAACTTCAACAAGTATGTGGTGCTCAAGCGTAATAGTGCAACTTTAGTGTATTTTAACTGTTATCTCATTTGCTAAGTGAGAATAGCTGTAAGAAATATATGCACCAAGAACCTGGGTAGGATCAAATGGAAGAACAACAAAAGAATAGCATCTGGGGACATCAGAATCCATTCTAATATGGTGCCTTGGCTGCTTTCTTCTTCTTCTGTTCCTCCCTCAGCTTCTGCTTCTTCCGCTTGCTGCCTTCTTTGTGTCCTGAGGAAACATGGCTTGTAAAACATTGTTCATATAGCAGAACTACCCCAATGTAAAAACTGTTCCCTCAAAATGTGAGCCAGATCTTCTGAAAAGAGGCATAGAAGCAAATTTCTTAGGCAACTGTAAAGATATCGGGTCTACAGTGTTGTCCTCTACTCAATAAGGCACATCTTGAAAGAGCCTTGGTGGTTCAGGCTGTTAATTGCCTGCACTTAAGTTCCAGCTGCCTACAACTGCTGTAGGCTCGAATCCCACCAGGCTCAAGGTTGACTCAGCCTTCCATACTCTCGGGGTAGGTAAATTGAGGACCCAAGATTGTTGGGGGCAATTAGCTGACCTTGTAAAAATGCCGCTTAGTAATAAGCAGGCATATACAATGGAATGAAGGCTATTGCTGAGCGCATTGGGTTGCATCCCAAAAATTGTAAGCCGCCCTGAGTCTCTGGAGAAGGGCGGCATATAAATGTAATTTTTAAAAAAAAATCTTTGCTATAGGACCTTCATATAAGATTAGAAGCTCCGACATCACTACAGGCATATCTGTCATAGAAATCCCTTCCTTTTTTTTTTTTAAAGAAACCATCTTGTAAGGCTTTTATTCAGTGGTGGGATTCAGCCAGTTTGCACCACTTCAGAGAACAGGTTGTTTAATTTTCTGAGCAGTTTGGTGAACTGGTTGTTGGAAGAAATCATTAGGGCAGAGAACCGGTTGTTAAATTATTTGAATCCCACCACTGGCTTTTATTCTATGGTATGCATCATGGCCTGAGCTTTAGTCATGGATCTTTTCATGGAAAATGAATTGAACTCAGCCAAAGCAGTATGAACTAGGTACAGCTTTCAATACTCCCAGAAGAATGTGAACTGTTGAAAAGGAAAGGAAAGGAAAGAAAAAAAATTTGTTTGGCCATTCTTGTCCTTTCCTGGGCAAACAGGAGATGCAGATGAAGCATAGCCAGCTTTTTTCCATGCATTGCTCTCTATAATCATGGAGGTGGTGGATGATACTGTTCGGGAAAGAGAAAATTCGTCCCCAGGAGGCTGGGAACATTCTCTCAAAACTTCACACCCAGACATAATTCAGCTCATTGCATGAACCAGCGATTCCTAAATACCAAGAGACATTCACCTTTTTAAGTAGTTGTATCCCAAGAACTTTCTGAAAAGTGTGGCTCAGCTAAGCTACAGGTCGTTCATCAGTTAGCATAAGCAAATTAAAGGCAAGCAAAGGAAGTTTCATTTTGGAGAAGACGCCACATACAAAAACAAGTGGATTTCTTTCTTCTCCATCATTGTCATTATCATCTTGAAAATGATGATTTATAATCTTCCGTTACCCCAAAGAAAAATATATGGTGAAGACAAGTAAAGAAAGACTGCTCTGTAAACAAATATTTCAATTTGACCTTTCAGGCTACACCACAACTCTTCTTTTGATACTTGAGTTTCTATTTCTATTATAAGCTATTTCTCACTTATTTTTAGCAAGAGTCAGTAGCAAAAATAGAGTAGTTTCACTTCCAAAGCTGGAGCTATGACTGACAGCTGGATAATTTGCAAAGGAGAATCTAACAGGTAGTTAGCCCAGATTTTTGGCCCAACTTGTCACTAAGCAATGCAATTCCCTGAGCAGACCTGATTTTACAACCATTTTTAACACAGTTGTTCAGTGAATCACACTGTCATTAACTGAATCATGCAGTCATTAAGCAAATCCAGCTTCCCGCATTGACTTGGTTTATTAGAAGCTAGCTGCAACTGCTGCTGCAACTGTTGTAAATATGAGCTGCTTGCTAAGAGCCTAAATCACAATCACGATGCTACAAGAGTGGTATAACGGTCATAACTTTGAGGACAAATCGTAAGTCACTTTTTAAATTGCTGCTCTAGCTTTCAGTCATTGTTAAACAGATAGTTATAAGTCAGAGCTGCTTGTATTACTTCTTCCAATTACCACCAGCTCCCTAAAGACAACAGCAATTCCTGTCAATGAATACTCAAGGGTGGCTTTAGCTGGACACTGAATTAGTCACATTCTGATGACAACAATTAGATGTTCAACTAATAAATATGCTACACCACCTCCTAATAACTGATTCTGGAAAAAGCTGATCAGCAAATTCAGTCATTTCTTTTAATTCCTCCGAATCCTGGCAATGGATTCATCTGGAGCTTATTTCTGAGGTGCACACTGTAGAAATCATGATTGTTTACCTGGTGAATAAATGCCCTGATCAAACGTGAGAATGAGCCTTGGTGGTGCAGGCTATTAAATGCCTAGCACTTAGTTCCAGCTGCCTGCAATTAGTGCAGGCTCGAATCCCACCAGGCTCAAGGTTGACTCAGCCTTCCATCCTCTCGGGGTAGGTAAACTGAGGACCCAAGATTGTTGGGGGCAATTAGCTGACCTTGTAAAAATGCCGCTTAGTAATAAGCAGGCATATACAATGGAAGGAAGGCTATTGCTGAGCGCATTGGGTTGTGCTCCAAACAATTGTTAAGCCGCCCTGAGTCTCGGGAGAAGGGTGGCATATAGATATGAATAAAAATAAATAAAAAAATAAAGCCTTAATTACTAGTTTTTTTCTCTCCTTTGTGTCTGAAAATAAATATACCATAACCTTTCTACCTGGGCTGACAGACTGAGTTAAATATTTTTAACAGCCACAGCCAGAATGCAATTGCCATTTCCACAAACCCCTCTCGCCTTGCTTGTCCACTGCTGAAAGAATGGACACTATCTGTTGTAGTGTGGTATGTTCAGTATTTTAAAACAATGAGTAGTAGGTTGTGCGAAGTTGTGCAGAGATCTGATACTAACTATTTGGAGTCACCAATCAAAAGCTGTCAAGCTGCAATAGGGGCGAGAGAAATAATGCCTGCTGCATCAGCTCTTCTATCTGCAGGCAGAGGTAGGCCAAGATTCCTGAAATAGATAGTCTTCGTTTAGCAACTCCAATTAGAACCATCAATTTGTCATTAAGCAAAATAGCCACTAAGTGAAACCATGTTCTTGCTTCAACTTTCCTTTGCTTTACAAATCTACACAGGTTGTAAATGCAAGGATTGGTTTATGATTCCTTTTTCTTCACTGTCATTGCTGCATAGGGTCACTAAACAAAGACTACCTATAGTCTTTTTGGTCTACAGATGATTTCCCCCCAATTTATTTATTTTTATTTTTATTTTTTATTTATTTTATTGGACTTATATGCCGCCCCATCTCCGAAGACTCGGGGCGGCTCACAGTTAAAACATACAAATACAATAAATAATTAAAAAGAAATTAAATCACTATAAGGTCCAATAAAACCGAATTAAAAATTAAAACTGTCCCATGCCCCCGGTAAGGTAATCACAGCCCGACTTGGTCAAATTTCCTTAAGGCTTGGAAGGGAGAATGAATGCCCTGCATAGCAAATTGGGAGAGCTTTCTTTTCTAACAGGAATTCTAAGCTGTAGAGCAAAGGTAAACTGATTGTGTAGCCATGTATATAGTGTTGCAATTTCTCATTTCAGCATGTTCATAAAACAGCAATTTAATGTTCTTGCCTCCCCTATGATGGCAGCCAGTAAAACAAATAGGGCATAAACAACAGATTACTCATGTTAAAGCTCTTGTTAATCCTGGATGCCAAAGAAAATGTGAGTCTTGTAGCATTAATCTGCAAATTAGATATTTTAGATCTGGCAATGACTGAAATGAATAAAAGACTGAGCAGGCAGTTCTGCATCTCAACTTAAGTTTGCAAAAGAAAGATGCACCTGAGCCTTCCATGAAAAGTCCTGATTGGATGTGAACAATTAAAAAGTAAAGATACAAAAGATGATCCCACACACTCCAAAACTCAGATTATTCAATAATTGCCAAGCCTGAATCTGAAGCAAGGAAAGTAGACAGAATGCCAACTAACAGGCACAAAATGCAGCTTAGCAACCACCTCTTCATAGCTATGGGCATAGAGGCTGGATTTTTACTTGGGTATTTTTCACAATTTGCTGGGGAGGGATGGGGCTCAAAATATTTTGAAGTGTCTCTGAAGGCAGAGGGTGAAAGAATGCATGTGAAATGCTAACTCTAAATCAAGATGCAGCCCCATGATTTCCTTTGCTTCTTCTCTTTCAGTTCCTCTCTATTTCTTGAATCTTTTTTCCCTGGTTTTCCCACCAGTTCCCGTTTATTTACTAGCTTCTCATGCCCCGTTTTGTGCACACCTGATGAATAAAAGGGGCTCTCCCAGTTGGTCATCACCAAGTCGTCGTCCTCATCGCTATTACAGTGAAAGACATGCTTGGGATAGGTGGTGGGCTTCAGGGACTTTGGAGAACGGACATTAGCTGGCTGGAAAGGCAAGGCATTTTGTCCTCTGCGGGTGCATTCTGCTGCAAAAACTTCTTCATCAGGGACACCTGAAGAAGGGAAGAAAACAAAACCATTCAAGACAGGAAGGAGCTGGCCAAACAGGTGGGCTTTATATGTCATGGAAAATAAAAGCAAAGCAAAGAAGCATCTAAGCAGGGTGTTTGTAGGGGTTTGGTCAAAACACCATCTAAGAGATAGCCAAAGGGCATGGCCAAAAAGCTTGAGATGCATTGCACATAAACAAGGCTTGATCAAACCATCGTCTTGATCACCATCGATGTCATCTGACTTTTGGACACTTCTGCATCCAAGTCTGTAATCCAAATCCAGAGTTGGGTTGAAAGGAACAAATCACTTACAGTTTTTTTGTGCTTCAGTTTCTGCATGTGTAACCAAGCAGCATTTGTTTATGTTAAGACACTACCCCGCTCACTGTGTATGGAAACTACACTGGTGCATTTGGAACAATGGGGAGGAAATTAAGAGAGAGGAAAACACTGCAGGTTGACTCCTGATGAAGCTACCTATGAGCACACAATAATAGTGATGAATCAAATGGAATCACTGTGATTCATCTAGATACTCAGTTCCTTCAACAGTGTGGGCAGACCAATGAAAAGGTATAATACAACCCACAAGAGTGCTTGCTACAGAATGCCACAGCCTGAAAACAGCATCCAAGTGGAATTATAAGACCCATATGAAAAAATCATCTTAAAATCTACAAGTTGTGATGTAGCAGGTAGTTCAGATATGCACCCAGTATTCTGAAATATTAGTAAGAGGTTAACAATGGTGTCTTTTCCTTAAAAGAAAAATATGTTTTTAAAGAAAAGATGGTCAGAGACCCTACTACCGTTTCCCCAAAAATACGACCTACCTTGAAAGTAAGTCCTAGCTTGATTTTTATACATGTGCCCAATATAAGCCCTACCCTCAAAATAAGCCCTAATTAAGATCCCGCCCACTCCAGAATGGATGGGTAAAAATTAAGCTAAGGTGTGGATGGGATGGTGGTGGAGTTGCCCTACTACTTACCTTTGGACAGTAGTAGCCAGGTCTTGCACACCCCAACACCTGCCTTGCCGGTCCATTTCTTTTGCAGCTGGCAAGGCTTTCTTGAAGGCCTCTGTAGCTGATAACAAAGCTCCAGATCGATCCGGAGCTCTGTTATCAGCTGCAGAGGCCCTCAAGAAATCCTTGCAGGCCGCAGAAGAAGTTCCTGAAGGCCTCTGACAGCAAAAAGGGAGGCCGGGGGTGATGCGTGCAAGTGAGGTAAGTCAGTAGATGACATCCCCCCAAAATAAGACCTGGTGCCTTTTTTGGTGGCAAAAAGTATATAAGACAGAGTCTTCTTTTCGGGGAAACACGGTAGTGACGAAGAGCCAACTGTGGAGCAAAAGAAAAGATTAAAAAAACTAATGCAAACAGGTAAGGTTAGTGGAAAGAACCAAAGAATCCTTTATGATTCCCTGTGATTTTATGAGACAAGATTTCATTAAAGACAAGAACCACAGTTGCTATATCAGACTTCCCACCTATACATCTCTAACCTGCTACCTATTGTGGCTTATATCTTACAATCTAGGCTCCATTTCTTGTGATGCAACTAGACTGATTCTGTCCTCCAATCTTGAGAAATGCATAAGCTCCTGAATCCAGTTCTGGGTACCCTTTTATGGTAATAAGTCAGAAGGTATGGTAGGTTAAAGAATCAGAATTTTAGGTATTGTACATATTGAATTTGTCTAGATTGGTAACCAACCAGGAGAAACTCTTTGTGGGCAAGCTATTACAAAGCCAAAAAACCCCCTCCAAACCCAAACAAAATATGAATATTTGCTATAATTAAGAAGAAATGTCATAGACAGAATTACTCACAGCCCACAGGCCAGATGTGTCATGCACTAGCCATGCCCACCACCATTTTACTGAAAGGGAAAAAAGTCACGATACGGTCACATGACGATGTGACGACACAAGTTTGTCATAGACTCACTGAGCTGAGTGACTTCGGCAATTATCTAGTCAAACTCCTTGCTGAGTATGGGATCATTGTATCAATGACAGATGATAGCTCCTGTCTTAAGATCTCTAGCAAGGTAAAATGCACCACTTCTTATGCCAGTCTGATTCACGGGCTGACCCCCTGTACAATTTGGAAGTTCCTTCTGACATCTAGTATGAACCTACATCCTTGTAGGGTTAACACAGTAGATCTGATCCTGCCCTCTTTAGTATGACAATCTTTGTGATACTTGAAAGTTGTTATCATATATTCTTTTGGTCTTCATGTGGAAACTACTGTTAGAAGAGTTTGAGTGATGCCCAAATCAAAGAAAACATCATATACCCCAAAGGACTAAGATTTATGAATGTATCATTCTTTGAACTATGTTCTAAATTAAATAGAACAAGTCAAATAGGCTAAAAAACAAGAGTATTTAACTACGAAAGAAATGTTTTAGAAATGAAAGAGTTGTTAGACCTTGAATACATAGCTGAGCTCATGTTCCTAACCACACCTAATAATACTGATTAAGCATGGTGTCATTCCAGGTGGTGCCAAACTACGTGCATGTTTTCTTTGCTGAATCATGAACCCAACTGCCTAGGATGAGGAGGAGGCAGGAGTTAATAACTAGGGAGCACAGCAAAGAGAAGTGATTACTGTATAATGTTAAGAAATAAAAAACATTTCAAGCTGAAAACAAGTTTTCAAAAACTTTTGCTTGACCAACAATGATTTTGGACCCTAACAATTGAAAATGGAGAGACATGCAGAGATGTCATTTACTTAGCTCAAATGAAAACCTTTGGTCAAATATAAATGACATGTTAGTCTTAATTCTGATTGGTTTAATTCTGATCATGAAAGCAGCACATTTTCCCAAAGGCTATTTTCTCTCACTTTCAGTTCTAATTCAATGGAATGGAAAAAAGTATAATGGCAAAGACTACTAGTTCATGAACTAGCCCCCTATAGTGGGGTCTCCAAGCATGGCCACTTTAAGACTTGTAGAATTTAGCCCCCAGAATTCCTCAGCTGACCACACTGGCTGGGGAATTTTAGGAATTGAAGTTCACAAGTCTTAAAGTGGCCAAGCTTGGAGACCCGGTTCTATAGCAGTGGTTCTTAACCTGGGTGATATTTCCCCCCAAGGGGCGATTTTGTTTTTTAAGGGGGCGATGGAACAAAAAGGGGCAATGAGGGGGCGAAGGAACAGAAGGGGGGGCGATATGGGGGCAATGGAGTGAGATATATTGGGGTGGAGAGAGAGAGAGAGATCTATATTGGTAGATAGGCAGGAAGGCGGGCAGGCAAACAGACAGACCGGATGGATGGATGGATGGATGGATAGATGGATGGATGGATGGATGGATGGATGGATGGATGGATGGACAAACAGAAAGAATGCGAGAGCGGCAGCACTTTGGGAAAACGGTGGCGGCGGCTTTTCCCAACATGCTGCCGCATTTGAGGCCGTTCAGGCGGTGCTACAGTCAATGGGTGAGCCTGCAGGGCCGGCGCCTCGAATGCCCCCCTGCCGCCACTTAGCGTCCCCAAGGGGGCTGGCAGAGGGGTGCTAAGAGGCAATGGGGTCGTTTGAGGTGCCGGCCGGCCCTGCAGGTTCACCCATTGACTAGCACTGCTCGAGCCGCCCAATGCAGAAGCAGTGGCACATTACGTGCCGCCGCAGCCGCGTTCGATGCGCCGCCCCCTGCCGCCTCTTAGCGCCCCTCTGCTGGCCCCCTTAGCCTTGGGGACGCTAAGAGGTGGTAGGGGAGTGGCGGGTCGAATGCAGCTGCGGTGGCATATAACGTACCACCGCTTCCACATTGGAGGCGTCGGCTCTGGAGCGTTACTACAGTCAGTGGGTGAACCTGCAGGGCCGGCACCTCAAATGCCCCCCTGCCGCCTCTTAGAACCCCTCTGCCGGCCCCCTTGGGGATGCTAAGAAGTGGCAGGGGGGCAGTTATGTTGGGGGAGGGGGGCGATGACAACTTCCTCAATGGCTCAAGGGGGTGATTCTTTCAGAAAGGTTAAGAACCACTGTTCTATAGCACCCTTTCCTTGAATGGATTTTTAAGGATGATACTTCCTTCTCTGCCAACCAGTTTCAGAAAAAAAGGGGGGGAGGGAAACCTTCTATCTTGGAAGAACTGTGACATTCCTCCTTTTAGATTTTGTGGAAAGAGATGGCAGAAACCAATGTTTCATTTACAATCTCTTACTTCCTGGAAACTGACTAACTTTTGAGTGTCATAAGAGAGGAAGGATGTATCTCATTTAGCAGAAAAAGCAAATCAAGGGTTATGAACTTTACATTGGGAACAGCAAATTTATCTCTAGAATGAGTTGTTATCTTTCCTAATGACACTATTTTTCTAAATTGACTAAATTGATGTATTTTTATCACTTTTTAACTTAACTATTATTCACTTCCCCTTTTTCTTTTACGCTTTATGTATTTAATGTTTGTTTCTGAAATTTATTTATTTATTTATATACTTTTAAAAGGACTCTTTGCCTCAATAATTTTGCTACCACGATCTGGTCAACAAAATGTGTGAGACTTGCAAAATAGTCTGTTTTCTAATTCAAAAAAGCTACTTTATTATTTATTATTGAATATGGATTATTTTAAAATGTTAGTAATGAGCAATATTCTTGGTATGTTAAAGCATGCTCATATATGAGGAGTGTATCTTTACACATGCCTCCTTATATAAGCTTGCCTCTAAAAGTTGTGAGTGCTCCAACATCGGAGTTTTTTTAAGTTTTTAAGAAGAGACTGGATAATCATTTAGCTAAAATGGTATGGAGTTTCCTGCTTGAGCAGGGGATTGGACTAGAAAACTCCAAGGTCCCTTCCAAATCTGTTACTCTGTTAATAATTGCAAAAAAAGGTTCAGAACTGTATTTTTTTTTCCACATCACCCTGAAATTAAAATACAGAATAGCATGGCTTTACTCCTTTTTGCCCCAGTTAAAAGCGTTTTAACAGCTAGAACTCAAGGCAACAGAAAATATTAACGTTAAACTAGTTGTCTCTTTCACCAAGTTCTTATTGTCTAACTTAATTGTAGAATGGCTTAAAAAGACAATTTTGAACAAACTGATGAGTTCACAGGTAATGACAGACCTCAGAATTGTTTCTAAATAATTGGGTGATATCATTGTTTCCATGTTATTTCTTCAGTCTGGTGGAAAATTCCCTTCGCTAAGAGTTTATTGAGAGTGGAATCTCTAAGCCAAATCAGTACAGAAGTTAATGTTAACTAAAGAAGCATCAAGGAATCCATGAATATGCTTCAAAATTACATCTTTACAAACTAAACTGCTGCAATTTTGTGATACCTCTGACAAAACGGCTATCCATGAACAATATTTTTTTTCTCCCTGGAAACACCAGAATGAAAATCATAGGGGAGTTTAACTGTGATCCATGTTTTTTCAACCTGCTCCATAAGCAGCAAACCATGAATTACAGTCAACACAGATTAATCACTCATTTCCTACAGTGCCCGAACTGACTGGAAAAAAAATCTAAAGTTTAGGTCTACACAGGTACTTACAATATGCTCAGGCTGTTAATTGCCTGCACTTAAGATCCAGCTGTCTACATTTACTGTAGGCTCGAATCCCACCAGGCTCAAGGTTGACTCAGCCTTCCATCCTCTCAGGGTAGGTAAATTGAGGACCCAAGATTGTTGGGGGCAATTAGCTGACCTTGTAAAAATGCCGCTTAGTAATAAGCAGGCATATACAATGGAATGAAGGCTATTGCTGAGCACACTGGGTTGCATCCCAAAATTGTAAGCCGCCTGAGTCTCTGGAGAAGGCGGCATATAAATGTAATTATTTATATATATATATATATATATATATATATATATATATATATATATATATTCGTAGATTTTCACGGGTAAAGGTATGTAGGTCTTGGTGTATTCGGGTCTTGTCCCGTGTAAGATTGAGAGACCTTGGCAACGTTTCGACGAAATCTCATCCGTCATCTTCAGGCTGGTGTCTTCAGCTTCGTCTTCAACTGCGTCTTCAACTTCTCCCAGGAGAACGAAGCTGAAGACACCAGCCTGAAGATGACGGATGAGATTTCGTCGAAACGTTGCCAAGGTATTCTCAATCTTACACGGGACAAGACCCGAATATATATATATATATATATATATATATATATATATATATATGAATGATGGTGATGGGTACTAATCCTGAACTTGCTACTAGCATAATAAAAGGCCCCACATTTATATGTTTTTACTTTCATGAACTAATTCAATTGCAGAGAGGGCTATATTTCATATTTCTCAGAATTTCAATTCTAGCTGCCTATTCTATTAACAGCCAAATGTTTTTAATCCAAATGGCCAGATAATATTCCTTATTGTATTAGTTGGTTTTCGGAGGTGATACAACAGAACGAATCATGCTTTCTAGCCACTGGATGGCAACATTGCACCATGAAATAAGATCAACAAAGAAATCCTCTAACAATATTTACAGGAGTGTATTTTTAGTGTTTTCTGATCAAAGGTGTGTTTGATAAGATTGTCCCTTGGCTGAAAATTCCAAGTTCAATTGCAGGCAATTTTACTTCAGAAGCAAAATTCCGCTCATATCAGTTATAGACTAAATATTCCTTTTTTTAAAAAAAGGTAATTATAGCACACAACTTTAGTTGTCATATTTGGGCTGCTAAGGCCTCAGTGGGACTTTTATCTTTTGCCTTCTATGTGTTGCAGTAATATCCTGCTCAAGTGCCATTACAAAAGGTTTTAAGGAAAAAGGACTTAATAATAATGCAATGACAACTAAATGGAATTACTATATTCGGATAGAAGGTTTCTATTCTCCCAACGCCTTTCACATATAAACTCCAAAAGTGCCTAGCAAACAGATCCCAAGGCTCTGCTTTCTTGGAAAGCACCAGCTCAGTTGTAAATGGGTAGAGTTATATGCTGTCTACTTCTGAGTTAGCATAAATGTCCAAGAACTATTGGAGGCAAGACTCCTACACTAGATAACAAGAACAAAGATAGGCTTTCTTGCATTTTAGGGAAATGGCCATGCTATTTATTTTATTTGTTACACTTGTAAGCCATCCATCTCGCCAGAGGCAGCTCTAGGCAGTTTACACACTGTTCAGTACCGTGTATAAGTGGCCTGGGATTTGCTAAGCTTAATTGTCAGGATTTATCCTGGGCAGAACTCTTCCATGCTTTCATACTAAGCAGGCTGTGCCATGACTGACTTAAATGAGCTTAATAATACATATACTCTTGCTGTAAGCTTTTGGTGGGATAGGGTCATTTGCCTTTTCATGTTCTTCACATTTCAGTATGCGGGAGGGAATGAAAATAAAAGCACTCTCCACTTTACAGGTTCCAGCCTAGAATTTAGCAAGTTGAGACAGGAAGAAGCATTTGTTTCTGATAGAAAAGAATATAGGTAGCTCTATTGAATTAAGTGATCCCTGTTGTTCTCTGAGCTTGGCTGTTTTCTTGCAGATGTTTCATTACCCAACTAGATAATATAATCAGTGCTAGAAGAGACGGGTTTGTGATTTATATACTAGTGGTTATTAAAACAGAGAACAAACCCCATTCTCCTCTTGCACTGATGATGTTACTTAGTTGGGTAATGAAAGGTCTGCAAGAAAATAATCAAGCTGAGAGAGAACCATGGGCCCTACAGTATCTGTTTCTGTAAACATGCATACTCAGCATGGCATGTACGCTATCGAAGTAATTGAAAGGGAAGATATCTAATTGCCAAAAATACATCTTATGAAATGCTTCTCGAAGGCACAAATGATTTTTCAGTATAGATTCACCACCTGCATACAACTTGAGAAGAAGCAGCTTATATATATTGTGATAGTACAAAAACTATGAATTCTAATACTACATAAGTTTCAAGGTTCCCATAGGATATTTCAGACTTAGGATGGTTGAAGTAAGACTGAGCTTATAATTTCTGGAGTGAAATAGCAAAGGAATCATCTTAGCACTTAGATGGATGTTTTCCCTGTGTGTGGCAACATCCTGTTTCATGCCTTGGTCTGATCGGACCACATTAATCATATCAGAAGTGGAATGAGGGGGTGAGTTATTTTGATAAGCATTCAAATTCACTCATTTGCAAGCAAATGAAAAAAGAGAACACTTTATTTTTAAGTTTCAAGGACACCTCATATGTTATTTCTAATACAAGCAACTACCGTGTTTCCCCGAAAATAAGACACTGTCTTATATATTTTTTGGCTCCCAAAAACACACTAGGTCTTATTTTCGGGGTAGGTCTTATATATTTATGGTGCCAAATAGTGGGTGTGAGTGTGTAGGGGGTGTTTCGGGTGCACGGTTGCTCCCTGAAAAGTCTTCCTGGAACTGGAGATTTACACTAGGTCTTATTTTCGGGGTAGGTCTTATATTAGGGCAGGTTTAGAAAATAGTGCTAGGTCTTACTTTCGGGGTAGGTCTTATTTTCGGGGAAACACGGTATTACTTTAGTAGTTTTTAAAAAGGGTACAAGAAAGTTCCCTTATATTGGCCACAAATTATATGTATTTCCCAAGCCTCATTCTTAATAGTCCCACTGCCACTCTTAATAGTCGCACTGCCACTCTTCAAGATTACTAAATGTGTCACTGTACACATTTAATGAAGAGTCTCAGAGTATCTTAAAATTAATAAGTTTAATATTGCTTAAACTTTGGTTGAAGTAGACTATACTCCACAAAAGTTATGTGGCACTAGCTTCATTAGTCTTTAAGGGGCAATTGATGTAATAATTTTAAGATATACTTTCCATTACTGATTGCAAGTTTTGTAGACTTGTGAGAAAAAATAATCCTACCCTTAGCTATATACTATTTATCACTGCATGTTGTAAACCTGAAAACAATGCATTTTCTCATTGTCCAACAATATATTTTTTTCTTTCCCAAGAATGATTCTCAATTACCCTCTGCCAAGTTCCCAAGCTTACAATTTATAAATCTTGCGTTCTTTTTATTTTATCTGTAACATGCTCCCCTCCCCATTCTGCTCTCACAGCAACCAGATGGAGATATCAAACAATCTCCAGAACAGAAAACTATGCATCGGTCCGAGAAGACCTAATATTGGTGCTTCAAATGCAGTATATCAAATCACATATCGAGATTAATATTATTTGGCCAAATTAACAATATTTCAAGGCTATGTCTGAAAGACACAAGCAAAATGAAAGCTTGGATTAATAAACTGGCTCCAGTGAATGGATCAACAAGGGTGATCTTTAGAGAAGGGGAGAAAATATTATCTCTGAATGGAAATAAGCATTAAGTTTTGCCCCAAATGTTCTATTAAGGAAAAGCTCAACAACATTCCCTATGAATAATTCCTGACTTACAACTATAATGGCGCCTACCCATTAAATTGAACAAACATTTTTTGTAGCATTGTTAAGCGATTACTGCAGTTGTTAAGCAAAGCAATGGTTCACAATGGGAAGTAAGTGTCAGTTTTTGGGAAAATTTTGTAAACTGGTCATATGCTGCGGGATATTGCAAACGGTTGCAAATGCAGCCATGTTGGCAAGCACCTGAAATTGTCATGTGACCACAAGGAGGGAAACAGCTGGAACTTCGAATCCAGGTCATAAGTACCCCTCCTAGGTAAGTCTTCCGGAACCCTGAATGGCTGCTAAGCGACAAATTGTAAGTCAAGGAATACCTGTACTTCTAAGACAGGCAGACAGACATTTAGCTCTCACAGAGCCAAAGGAAATACCTCTTATATATGAAAAATCTCATCACTGTTCTATGTACACAGGAAAAACTGTGTGATAATTATGCAATTATGTTGTGGTCAAATTACCATCAAGGATAACTCATGACTTTTGGGACTTCAAGGTCCATTCTCAACCAAGATTACAGTAAGGAGCAAACTTTCGATCATTGGACAGAAATGGGTGATGCCTAGCAAAATGTTTGTTTGGGAATATACTGAATGGTTTAACAGTGAAGATGTTTCTAAAGATTTCTGTGGTTCAATTTTAGAAAAAAGAACTTTATTTTAACAATCAAGATTCATTTTGGAACACTGAATAACAAATATTGGAGACTTTATGTGGCCTTTCCATTCTTTTTTACAGCATGTAACCAATCTTCACTATTCTGACAGAAATCATGATGCTATATGTCCCAGGCACCGCACAGCTAAAAGACTATGAAGGAGTGTGTAGGGAATGGAAATATGCTGAGTTTATTGTTTTGCTGGAAAGCAGAAATTTATGTTTTATTCCCTTCCTACTTACACCAAATAAGAAGGAAAATAAAAGTAATAGGACAACCCCCATCCATCTCCTGAACAATAAAAAGAAGTGAGTCCAGGCAAGTGAATGTAGAGGCCAGTGTACTTACTATCATTCTGGCCTTAGGAAAAAGCATTGTTTCCTCTTCTGTCTCTTCTAATTTCTTTTAGATTTTAAATCTGAGGGGAAAGATGTCCTTCTAATATGGGATGCTTTGGCAAACATAAACAGGTGAGTTTTTTTTTTAATCAAATCCAACACATGGAAAAACTCATTTTGTGTTCTTGGCAACAGTACAATAATAGTAGTAGTAATAGCAGTAGAAAACATAGTAGTAGTTTATTGATTGATTAGTCTTGAGGCCCTGTTGATAAAATATAGTATGTAATATAATTTCCGAATAAGGTAGGTAGGAGGAAATAAAGTGATAAAATATAAATATATCAGTAAAATATCCCTTACAGGGTACCCTAATTTGCTCAATGTATCAGGTTCATAGGACCACTGCTTGAATTATAAACTTAACAGTCTGCTTATAATATGTACAGTACATGAGAGCCCAGGAGGAAATATAGTAATCTGTAATTCGGTTCCCTTTGTGCTGTTTTTTTTCCAACAGAGATTGTAAGTGCCTAAGCCTAAAGGATATACATAACTGACAGATGAACAACACATGAGCAATTATTTCAATGGTTGGGGTCACTGTATATGAAAATCCTATTGTGACATGGCAAGTGGTGGAAGTGGCCACATTTGCCAATGGAATCCAATAATTCAAATCTTGCTCTAAGCAACAGTACAGATCGGAAAGCAGAATATGTTCTAGCCTTCTCACTGTATGTCAATGGCTTTGAGCTTTTTTTCTGACGTGCTTTAGATGCTGTCATCTAGTTTGGCTTGGGAGACAATGCTCATTTGAGAAAGCAGGGCGAAAATGCAACAACTTAAGTCAAAATAGTAGGTCCTTGTTGGACTGGTTGTAGCTATATTTAGGAAGAAATAAGAAGACCACCTTCTAAAGATTGTCAGCTGCCTCTTTTTTTCTGCTGTAAGCCCACTTTGCTATGTGTTTTCCAACAGAGTTCCTTTAGAATTTATAGTAGTGTCAACTACATTCTTTTTGCAAGCTCTTCAGAACATTAAGTCATCCCTCTCAGACCTCATCTCTGTCTGAAATTCCAAGAAAACCCACTAAACACTGAAATTACAAATAAGGCAACATTTCAAAAAATCTATTTGTTTTTTTAGAAAACATCGGTTTTATCATATTCTGTGACTTATTTTTAAAAGAATGTGCTCTTATAGATATACTATGAAGAAGAACTGAACACAAGGACAAAAAGTTCCTGACCAAAATGTAGAAAGAGTGAAGCCATCTAAGAAACATCTGTGGAATGTTTGAAAAGCTAGAAGTTTATAAGCCTTCTAGCTGTTTAATTGCTTTTAAAAAGGCAGCGGTCATTTGTTAAAATAATCCTAAATACTGGAATTTATCCCTTGGAGAATGTGTAAAATATTCACTACTGCATAAAAAAATGTAAACAAATGATTTTAGTATTGATTTGGGTAGATTATAAATAGTGAATTCCCATTTTGGATAGCTATTCTTTCTTTAGAAATAACTAATCAGGAAAGCTTTCTTATTGTTGTTCCAGCTTAATTATTGTTAAATATTTTTCCCCTGGACTTTGAAAGGGTAAATTTATTTTGGCTTCCTACATCAACGATGGGGAATCCTTTTTGGAACAAATGGCAAAGGAATAATGGGGAAAAAATAAGCTCCATTATCTCTGTAATTGGGACAAATGTGATTCAAGATATCCTCATCCTACAAGTATATCCGTGTAGTAAAATTCTGATCAGATTACTTACTCCTTTGTTTATTGGGAGTTCAGTCTGCATTGCACCCTGATCCATCCCAGTTTTCTGTAATGTTTCATGCATTTCTACAAATGACGGTACTGTGGTTCCTACCCAAGATTTATCCAGTAGAACCCAAAACACAATGGAAGAAATAAGATTGGAAAAAAGCTCCCAAAACAAACATCAGAATAAATTCTGTAGCACTGAAGAGAAGAGAGAAGAATCCATGACAAAGTTCTCTTCTTTTTCATTCAAGGATTCTGTGTATCACAGAGGACATATTTAAGGCTAAGGTTCAACAAAACAAAGAGGGACTTCATTAAAGACACCAGTGGAGACATGGCCTTGCACAAGATTTTGAAGACCACAAGAAAAAATAGGACAGTCACAGGTTTTTCTATTTCTGCTCTGTACAGATACTGTCTGTTTGTTATTCTGGGCTCCTGGAAGTCATTAACAGCTCAGAATATAATGAGCAGGGTTTTATCACAGACTACATGATTATTTCGGTCAGCATAAGGTACTAGTTCAGATAGGCTAGTTATATTTCCTGTTTGAGGAAGATTACCCAATGTCAACATCAGTAGAAGATTATGGACCTTGGAGTGAGGTGAATAGCATTTTGTTATGTTTTCCTTTTGAAAAATCATACATAAGCTACTATGCCATTTCTTCTGTATAGCCAAAACCAAAGAATATATGTACATCAATGTTTTTCCATAAGTTTCCAATAATTATACTTCACCCACTCCCCACTAGCATTATCTACTCTGAATCTTGCCTTAGTTAAAACTCTGTTAAATTCCATTAGAAACTAAGATATGATGGGATTAAAAATATCAAAGCAATATCATAAGCGCACCAATGTGCCTACCATCCCTGTCCTAATGTTTCTTTTTATTTGTATCCATTTCATGTACTCATAATCATGTTTATACTTATACCTGTTATCTAATACTTGCTTGACAAAATTAATTAATTAATTAATTTCCAGAGCTGTTTCAATAATCTGTTGTTTTTTTAATTTTATCATTTATCCCAGTCCTTCATTTAAGGAGTTCAGAACAGTACAGTTTCATTTAATTTATAATGGATGAATTAAATTTCATTTAATTTATAATACATTGTCAGGTCCAGCCCTAGAATATCATAGAACAACAAAGTATAATTCCTTACTTGCTTACATCCAGTAGACAGAATCTTGCCAGATTAAAGCTTCATCTCGCCACAACAGATATACCCTGGGAGATTCTAGGGAGTGCCTATGATAACTCTCTTCCTGTCTCCTCTTCAGCTATTGTCCCATCTGACTCCTAAGTTGTAATGTGGTTTGCTTAGTTTTGGCTTAATGGGATGGATGAACCCAGCCATTGTGGCTTCTAACCATGATTTTTGGCTTAGATTTTTGAGATATTGTTTAATAACCCCATTTATTTAAAAAAACTATGAATAAGCCTGCCAAATTTTAGCATGATGTGTGAACTGAGCCAAAGACTTTGATATGAGGTCCGTCAACTTCAACTTTAAAATGTGTACACTTTAACAGCGTGTTGGCTGGGGAATTCTGGGAGTTGAAATTAACAGGTTGTAGAGTTGTCAAGGTTGATAAACACTGCCTTAGTGGATTATGCTGAAATATGAATGTATCACATTTATCCAAGAGCTATGGAGAAGAGGCTATGAGCTGCAGTTATAATATACTGGCTGAATATAGCAAATGAGTTAAAACTGCATTATGATTTCTGTGACAAGCCTCAATTCTCATGAATTTTAGAAAGTTTCAATAACTGTGTTCTTTCTTTCATTTTCAAACGAGCTCACAGTATTCTTAACAACTGTGTGCAAAATTAAGAAGATATTTTGGACAATTTCCGCTCTTCCTATGAGATATTTTTTCCTCCCCTCTTAGCAAAAATGGGCCTAAAACAGTTCTTCCAAAAATAAATGTTTCCAAGCTTAGCTTAATCATGGAGAAAGAATCCATAAACTTACAATGTTAATCATGGACCAAGAATCCATAAACTTCCTATGCAGGAGGCTTCATAGTTAGAGAATCACAGTTAGTCTCTAATAAACAGCATTTGGTATGTTTAACTCCAATGAAGCAAAAACCTTCTGACAGCCTGTTGCAGCACTCTGCTTAGAGGGTCCTATTTTTGGAAGATTTGATCTGGCAAGCTTAAACCTCAGGCAAACTATTTTGAAACCAAGCTAATGCTTAACAGTTGAAGAATGCTTAATAGTTTGCCAAACAAAAGCACTCCTGGACTAATGAAAGGACCTTCGCAAGATACACACTCTCCCAAAGGTCTCTACAGTCAGAAGAAGTTTCATTTCAGCATGCTCAGCTCTTGTCACATGGTGAAATGATTGTACCAACACAAACAAAACAAAGCAAACTTTGTGCTTGTGATTCTAAAGGATTAATGCATTTTCAGGCCCCTGTTCTACTTTGTAGCTAGATAGGACAGAATCACTAAATCCTTGCACTACCACAAGAATATTAATTCCCACATTATGTCAACTGCGTCCCACCAAAGTGGGCATATATCTATAAAAGAGCTGAATGACCTAGTTGACAAGGACAGTTTCTGGTAGGGGATGGATAGATGCTATCAGATGGATTCTCATCCACTAAAAAGACTTTTCCTCTACTTGAATACTAAAAATGTGCAGTCCTGAGGAACAGAACAACCATTCCTTATCTCCCACTGTCATGAATATGCTTTAGAAATACAACATACATAAAAAAAACACTCAGCGCTGTAGATTCCTTCCACCAAAAAGAGAAATAGGCTTATTTCCATAAATTTTCATTATGTCGGGATCCAAGCATAGATCCCTTGGTACCAAGATAGGGCCACACTTAGAGCTAACCTGATAAATACAGTCAAACAAATGAAAAATTAGCAATTTGCAATTTGGTTGCAAACGTTTCGTCACTGTTCGAGGAGACAATGCACTGAAGATGTCTTCTTGAAGGGTGACAAAACATTTGCAACCAGATTGCCAAGCTCAGAGCTCCAACAGCTCCAACCAAGTCGAGCTACTAACATTCAAACACATTTCAAATGAAAAATTAGCCTAACGTCAGTTCATTCTAGACTACTTATGACCATTCATTTAATGATCATTCCAAATAACAACAGTGCTGGAAAAAGTGACTTACAACTAAATCCTTGCACTTAGAACTGTTGCAGTGTTCCCATGGTCACATGATTAAAATTTGGGCACGGGGCAACCAGCATGTATTCATGACAGTTGCAATATCCCAGGCTTACCTGATTGCCACCTATGAACTTCCCACCGGTGGCTTCCAACAAGCTAAGTCAATAGAAGCTGGATTTGCTTAATGACCATGTGATTTGTTTAATGATTGTGGCCAAGAGATCATAAAATTGGACACAGCTCACTTGATTACTGCATTATATTAGTTCTGATTCCCATTGTGGTCGTATGTTGAGGACTGCCTGTACTGAGCTGTAATATACATTAAGTATATTAGTACTTATAGAGAAAGGTTTATAGAGATTCTCAGTCATCCAGGTCATGGTTGTCCCAAAGAAGTTTCGCTTTTCATTTAAGAAGCTTCTTCAGGTTCTGAAGAAGCTTCTTGGATAAGAAGCGAAACATCTTCAAAGAAAAACTACCAAGTCCAGTTGCCTCTTGAAAAAGAGCCTTGGTGGTGCAGGCTGTTAAATGCCTAGCACTTAAGTTCCAGCTGCCTGCAATTACTGCAGGCTCGAATCCCACCAGGCTCAAGGTTGACTCAGCCTTCCATCCTCTCGGGGTAGGTAAATTGAGGACCCAAGATTGTTGGGGGCAATAAGCTGACTTTGTAAAAATGCCACTTAATAATAAGCAGGCATATACAATGGAATGAAGGCTATTGCTGAGCGCCTTGGGTTGTATCCCAAAAATTGTAAGCCGCCCTGAGTCTTTGAAGAAGGGTGGCATATAAATGTAATTTTTTTTAAAAAGCACCTTATAGAAAGAGAGTTATACAGTAAGACCCTGTTACCTGGATTGTAAACCATTTCACACTTCATTCTAAATAGCAGACATTGTGGCTCAGTATTTTGAGTGAATGCAGTTAACAGTAAGAGAGGATTCCAATAGTTTAGAGATGCAATTGGATTAAGAAACTGCCATGATCAATTTCCAATTCAACAACCTTCTCTAAAATGATGACAGTGCAGTATCAATTTGAATGTGATTGCACCTATTTTGCCAATAATATTGCCCTAGCCTATATTTCTGGATTCTCATAGTGAAGGTCTGTTGGAAAATGCTCAACATAATTTATTTGTGAGCAATACTAAAATCTATTGCCAGTTTGAGCATGCTCTCAGAGAAATGTATTTTAGAGGCTATGTTATGCTATACACCTCAGGATTTGATATTCCAAAAGCTGCTCTTAGCCTAAAAAATACAGCTGGGTATCAGACTTCTGGTTCTTTAAACAGCAGGATGAAATAGAAGAGTGGAGGTAAGGAAAGTGATCTGCATCAGAAATCTGCTGGAATATGTGTTCAGGAACTTGATTCCTTCCATCAGCACCTATCTTCTCAGCTGCTGATGTTTTGTGATATTGGCCCAATAGGAGTTGTGTAGAAACATGGCTACCTATATTTTAGCTTTGAGGTGCCCACTCCTATTCTGCTGGTCATGACTATTCCCCAAAAAAGATGGCCTTCTATCGACGATGTCCCCCCATCTTATACTGTATAATATTGTAATAATTGACACTTCCAGGCCTCCAAAGACACTTATCTTTAAATTGTATTTATTTATTTTAATATTAATCAATAAGACATGTCATAAATCATATATATAGAAACCATGCACCGGGAGTCTCAATTTAAAAAGTCAAAAGTGCTTTATTAACACTAGTTCATTATGCCAAGGACTGTAAAGTGGAAGTTTATTTTAATACAAAAATCTCTAGTAAGTCAAAAGTAAAATCATTAAATAAACTTAAAGGGTTTTTTTTCACCATAAATCCTATGTATGTTCTTACCTTCTGGAATTAAGTAGATGGTGACAAAGGTGCAACATATACAGAGATTCTTTAATTTTCCAGCCTTTGACGCTCACAACTTTAGTGAATTGCAGAATGATACAAAGTTGTCAATAAAGGGTGGGACCAAGTTAATTCATCCCATTTCAAAATAATTGTTCAGGCTTTCAGGGTTATGAACAGTGGGAATGGAAAACCTGTCACCCCTGCTTCTGCCCTTATATTTGTATCTTGAAGTCAAAGATCACACATCCAATTTCAACCAATCATTTGCAAGTATTTAGGGGACCTGAATGGGATCCCAGGGGCCAGTCACTAAGTAAACCAGTGTTTTGCTATGGGTGGTTGAAGTGCCAGTTTTCAGCAAAACCACTGTAAAAAAAGTCAGTGTCCTGACTATTGGATGCTGTAAGCAGCCATAAATGCGACTGTGTTCCTAAGTGTTTGAAGTTTGGTCACATGACTGCAGAGGCGGTCTCACCAGCAGAACTTTGAATCTGGGTTTTAAGTCCCCTTTTTTCTATTGGTCGTAACTTCAATCAGTCACTAAGCAATGGGTCATATGTTGAGAACTAAGCAAGTATTCATATTTTTTGAAATGCACACTGATTATAAATTGTAGGCATCTGCTCTTCATCCAGATTTTCCTGATGTGAATATTGTATAGGTAAAGGTTACCCTTGCACATACATGCTAGTCATTTCCGGCTCTAGGTGGCAGTGCTCATCTCCGTTTCAAAGCCGAAGAGCCAGCGCTGTCCGAAGATGTCTCGGTGGTCATGTGGCCGGCATGACTAAACGCCGAAGGCGCACAGAACTCTGTTACCTTTCCACCAAAATGGTCCCTATTTTTCTACTTACATTTTTATGTGCTTTCGAACTGCTAGGTTGGCAGAAGCTGGGACAAGGAACGGGAGCTCACTCTGTTACGCAGTGCTAGGGATTCGAACCGCCAAACTGCCGACCTTTCTGATCGACAAGCTCAGCGTCTTAGCCACTGAGCCACCGCATCCCTGAATACTGTATATGAAAGCTATTTTTTCCTCTTTCTCTCTCTATCTCCAACCGATTAACCTGCTTGTATCAAATGTATTTAAAATGTCTGTTTCTTATTTCTATAGGGTTTTTGTATTCTTTTATATCATTAACTTTCTAGAAATATATTAAAAAACAATGTACTGCAATTGCATATTTCATTGCACAAACTTTTATGCATGTTGCATTCAGGTACTATGAATGCAAACAGAAAATAAAATAAATACTAACAGAAAATAAAAATAAAACATTTTAAAATGGAGAGCTAAAGGCCTTATCAGTTACTCAATATATTTGTTTGTCTTCTTTGTTTGTCAGTGGTGCTAACAAAGCCCATTTCTCTGGGAGTGCCAAGCAAGGCCTTTCCAGAAGGCCTGGCTTACCTGGGAAATGAGCGGGGGTGTTCTACACAATGGGGCAATAGCAGAGAAAGAGAGTCTCTGTTCCTGGAACACCCCCACTTTGCCCCTCCCCCGTGAGAATTCTTTAGCTGATGGGGATCATAAATACCTTCCCCGGAAGACCAGGTGGGACAGGCTGATGTGCTGGGGGCTCAGATAGTTCTGTTGGTAACTTGACCCCATGCCACACGGGGCTTTAAAGGTCACAACCAACACCTTGAATTGAACCAAAAGCAAATGGATGCAGCTTGCCCAGCAAAAGTGTAATATACACCATTCTTTGGGCACCCAAGATTGCTCACACAGCCAAATTTTGTACCAGCTGAAGCTTCCAGATAGGATTGCACATTGCACTGCAATACTCTAAAGAGGAGATGAGGAGATTATGAGTGACGAAGCAGAGAGCCTCCCTTTCCAGCAAAGGGTGTAACTGATGTACGACATGAAGTTGAGCAAAGTTTTATAATGCTTTATAAATTAAAATCACCATGCTAAAATGGATCTCAAAAAAACAAAGAAAGCTTATCTAACATCCCTGTCCTCAAGGCCTGTGTGTAAGAGGTTATGATAATACTTCTGATTTTCATTAGAATAAACAAATATTTAAAAGGTGTTTACCCACTTGATCTTCATTGTTTGAAGTATCTTTCTTCAAAGAAATAATGAAATGTATTAAGTCTACACATTTTCTGACTAAAGGCATTATATGAAAGCCTCAACTGACCAATGCCAAAATGGCTATCAATGTCTCCATATATTAAGGGAAAAAAGGAAAACAAATATACTTTTTCTCATTCTTTTAACTGATTTTGTTTTCTATTTCTTACTCCTTTTCTGAACTTTATTATCTCATGGGGGAAAAGTGTGTATGTGCATCAGTGTTATGTCAGAACTTATGGTACAATTCTGTACTATGACCAGTTTGATTTCCATTAGTTTAATTCCACTTGAAAACTGGAACAAGTATTCCTTCCTTCCTTCCTTCCTTCCTTCCTTCCTTCCTTCCTTCCTTCCTTCCTTCCTTCTTTCCTTCCGATATTATCAAAATGCAGAGAGATGCTTTTGTGCCAAATAAAATTGGAAATTCCTTTATATTCCTAATGAAGCCAAATGAACTTTTTTTCCAAATATCTGAAGATGAAAAGTCATTATATTACTTCTATTACTTATTATTTTCATAATGTCAGGACTACAGTTCTATGCATTAGTGGGATAACAAAACTAATAAATGATCAACCAGGGGAAACATTTTGAAATGTGGGAAGATTGCCACCATTAATGTGGTAGCCTAACAAATGTCCTCACAGAGAAACTTTGCATTGAGTCATGTCTATGCTTTCAGGTATTGTAAATAAGTTAGCATCTCCCAGCAGATAAACCAGTTCTGATGCTTAAAGGTGAATGTTACATTAATCTGGAATATCCATATGGAGCTACTTACTAGGCAACATGCAAAGTTACTTAGATTATAGAACTACAAACACAATACAGTTTCACACTCTGGAAAATACACATGGGAGGGAGGGAGGGAGGGAGGGAGGGAGGGAGGGAGGAAGGAAGGAAGGAAGGAAGGAAGGAAGGAAGGAAGGAAGGAAGGAAGGAAGGAAGGAAGTTTTAAGACATGAAACACAAATGCATGGTCGCAGTGAACAAATTCCTACAGTGAAGAACATTTTTTATGATGAGACAGAATAGTGATCAATACTGACCTCTCATTATGATGGTCTGGCAGAGAAAATAAAATATTTTTGACAAAATTGGGCATGACTCTGACTGCTCTTTTTCAGCTTCAAGTTGAGAAAGGGTAAGGGGAAGACTGCATCGACATCTATTTCTGCATTGAGAAAATATAAATACCACTGAAGAATGCTAAATGCCAGGAACCGTCCTAATTTTAAAGCTAGGTTTGAAAGCATTCTTATAGATCAATGTTTCTCAACTTTAGCAACTTTACGATGGGTAAACTCCCAGGATATAACATACATTATAGCTTCTTTTCTAACTTTAATTGGAAAGGAAGGTTGGAGTCTGCACAACAGAGCATTTGTCACAACCAGCACAAATGTGATTTTTCATCTTTGATACTACGTGCTTTTATGGTATCATAATTTGGGTAAAGAATAATTTTGACACGCTGTAATATACTTCTGAATTGTTTAGTATTTGGTATTTGATATGGCGGTTCTCAGCAATCTATATTGCTATAAAATGATTCATATATTTCACCTGTCACAATATGTAAATATAAATATATTTATAAATATAAATATAAACATATTTCACCTGTTACAATATGTAAAAAAAAGCTACATTTGCCATACCCTACTTTTTCTTCTGCTGCTCAATTGTGTCCAATTCTCAAAAGTTGTCTGAACAAGTTCCTGCCGTTTTCTTGGCAACATTTTTCAAATGTGGTTGCCATTCCCACTTTCCTAAAGCTGAGACAAAGTGACTGGCCCAAGGTTTCCCTACTGGCTTTGTGCCTAAGGTGGGACCAGAACTCCAGATCTCCCAGTTATTAGCCTGGTGTCTTAAGCACTACACCAAGGGTCTTCAAACTTGGCAAGTTTAAGATTTGTGGACTTCAACTCCCAGAATTCCTGAGCTAACATGACTAGAGGAGAAATTCTGGGAGTTGAAGTCCACAAGTCTTAAAGCTGTCAAGTTTGAAGACCCCTGATACTATGTAAGCCCTTGGATTTTTATCACAGGAGCAAATAAGCTAATATTTTTTTAAAAAATTAAGCCATATTTATTTAGTCATCAGCTTTCAAGAAAGTTACTTTGAAATGCTTTTAGTCCCAATTATTTTCAACCATTCTACATGAAATAGCTGAATTGCCCTTATATTCCTAATTATTGCTCCAAACCTTTAAGAGGACACTTGCCCCAGGGTTTCATATAAAACATCACTAAGAAGCATCCTGAAAAACCAACAACCCAGTGCTCCTCACACCTTCCCCAACCACAGAAGGCTGTAAGGTTTGCAAGCTTAGTAATTTTGCTTCCTCTGGAAGAAGTGATATTCTTCAGGGAGCTTTCATAATTTGAGAAAAACAAATTATCTCTCCAGTGAATGCAGAACTCTTCCTTGATCTGGCAGACACTGTACAGACTGCAGATGTCGTATTGTCTGAAAATCCTTATTTTTACTAAACCCAGATATCAGCTGATAAGCAACCAAGCCTCAGCTTGTACCATCTGTCCTCAATATCTCTCTCTCACCCTTGAAACATTCTGCAGGATCAGGAAAAACAGTTAAGAATGCCAAACTCATTTCTTCATAACTTGTGCAACTGGCAAGACTCGTCTATTAAGCTTATCTAGAGAGGCCAGAAAACCTACTGTTTTGTCCAACTTGAGACCATCCATTTATTGTACATTCAGTTATACATTTTTAGGAATGAGTAAGAGAGTAATTCTAAGAGAAACGACAAAATTAGCGGTAGATGACATATATAGCCCAAATAGCCATCAAGACCTAGAATACTTTCAAACAAGACAAATGTCAGATGCCAGCAACCAGAACTACAAATGAATAACTTCAATGTCTATCATCTGTATCAGAGTTCCCCAACTCAATTTCTGCAAGCGGCATGCACGCACGCCTGCCAAACAAATGGAGTGTACGTGCACATGCTTGCCCACTGCTCATGCAAATGAGAATGCCCATTTAGCTGTTTCCATGGCCCAGTTACAAACCCCTCACAGCCTACTTGCTTGCTTGCCTTCCCCTGAGAATGACCATGTCTTGGGGGGACGCCCAGGTTTGCAGCTACTCAAAGTCTCCAAGCTAAGCCCTCATTGAATCCCCTCTTCCACCTTATCTGATAGTTTCCCAACAAATATTATGCTCAGTACTGTGTAGGATTCCTTAAACATCTTATTTCAGTGGCAAAGCAATCTGAAGAGGTGAGTTAATCTCTTCCACTATCTTCAATCCTTGCTCAATTCTGTAAAAAGATGTATCCCATTTAAAACCTTTCTCATTACATCTCAAAAGAGTTGCTTCTGCTCAGCTGGGTTCAAAGCACAGTCTGTCCTTTCCCTGTCGGGAAATCTTAGTCCTAGATCTTAGAAAATGAATTAGATAACAGAAAGTTACATAATGTCTATAAATAATGTCTATAAATAGTGTGTGTGTGTGTGTGTGTGTGTGTGTGTGTTGCACACAAAATCAATGCATTTACAATATATATGGCATGTGGCTAAATGCAGCTGAAAATAACAAGGACTGGTTTATCTAGCTTTTCTCCAAGGAGCAACAACTCTGTTCTTTTCCATTCCAGAATTCAATAGCTTACAATGCAGACTAATATACTTTGGAACACCTTTACTACAATTTTCTGCTAAGCCTGAATCAGTGATACCTAAGTAGCATGTAAGTTCCACACTCTATTACCAAAAAGCTATCAGTGGAATTAAAAGAATTGGACACAAACCATTTTTGATTTGGTATCGCCCCAATTTAACCATAGCCATATTTAACAGAGGTCTGTCGCACAGATCTGGGACTAAAATTAGAAGGAATGGAGTAGGATAGTTCTTTTGGAATGCAAAACATGAGAACAACCAAAGCCTATTCACCCAATCAAATGTAATCAATCTTTTTAAAAACATGTTCTTGTTCCAGAAACATGAAAATACACAAAATCCATTCCTCATGATAGTACTTCCATATCTACAGAACCTTTCATTTCAAACAGAAATAAAGTGATTTGTCTGTTGTTTGCAGAGTACCCGGAGAACAACCATCGACTATCATAAGCTAGGCAAAGCTTAAGGTAAGTATTTAAAAAACCCACTGTTTTTCAAAGACAAATAAGAACCCAAGGCATAATCAGCATTACTAACAGAAAGTCCTCTCCGACAGCATAAATTTTATACTTAGTGGACTGTGCCATCCATACTGTCAATTTTTACCACTTCTTTCACAGAGCAGTATGTCTCTTATTCCAGAGCAAAGAGCAAAGCAGGGGAAGGGAAGGTATCTTTTTCCCAGGGAATGCTCCAGATTAGATTATGGTTTATTGTGGGATCTATTTAGCATCCACTGATCAACATCACCCACTATTCCATACATACCACAGTATTATTTCAAACTCCAATTTTTCGCTGACTGCCATCAACAGGCCTAAACATGATGTGTGAGACAGCAATAATTTAGGGAATTTTTACCAACACACCCAGAATAAACTTTGATCTCTTTCCAAGCCTAGATACAATATTATACTTAGTTTACACATGTCAGAAATGTAATTCATCACTCTATTTGAGAGATCCTACAACAGGAAAGTATGTTACTTGGGAAGGCAATATTTGTGCATCCAACCAAAATGGTTTATGGAAGAAAAGAAGTATTACCATGGCTCCAATCTTAAGTAAATGTTCAGAAGAAAATAAGCTAATTGCTTTAAGTACCAAGTGATACGATTATAGTTCAAAAGGCATGTTACACCTCTTTTTGTTTAAATCTTAAGAACAGTATGCCTTAAATGAAAAAAATTATATTACCAGGCTCTCAACTATGACCAATGCACCATTACAACAACATGTCAGGTTGTTAAACACACACTCACACACACACACACACACACGTCCAAACTTCATTGGCTATGGAAGAGTCTATATACAGCCTCCACTCCTTCATGTGCTAATGGACATGGAAATGTTGACATGCTTGTTTCATAAGACTAAATGCTAATTCTGTGCACAGAAAATCCATTTATTAGCTAAATGTAGAGGAATGATATTAGTAGAAATTTGTCCGCTGACCTTTGATTTGACCCTCCTAATTTTGAATTCCATCCAATCTTTGGCAGAGATCCTCAAAAAAAAAAAAACCAACAACAAAAACAGCCAAGGAAACTACTGTTAATAGTTGAGAAGTTCATATGGCTATACTTTTTATAATGCACAAACTTTTGTTTACGTAAGTATTGGAGAGCCTGGTAATATACTTCCTGTCAGCATTCCAAGTAAACTCTCCATACAATTCAGAACTCCAAGACAAGTCCATCAAAGTAAGAATTTATTAGAGAAGTCATGTTGGCACCTCTGGGGAAAACCCGAATCTGAATTCCTGCCTTCCCACCCCCTCCATACTAAAACTCACACCCTGACCCATTTAGTGACTCCCAGGTCACACTGGCCAATCAATCTTCTGTGTTGTCAGAGTATATTCATGAACTGGAATAGACCATGGTAACAAGGTCAGCCAATGAATAGGGATAGCAACTAAATCAGCCAATGAGGGCTGTTTTGGAAACTGAAACTAGAATTAGCCTAGGCTGGAAACTGAAACTAAAAGTAGCCTAGGCATGGCTCTATTGTTAAGCTCTGCAACTCTGCAGCTATGTGAAGTTCTGAGTCTGTCTATTGAAGAAAAAACTAACTTGCTTGCTTGCTGAAGACTGGAGCTCTGCTCTGAACTTGCAATGTTTCTGTTTGAGTTTGCTCCATGTTGGAGAAATCTACAACTGGTTTGTAAAATCTACTTATGTTTGTAAAGACGTTAAATGAAGCATCAGCCATCTGTGTTTATTTTTTTGGCGCTGAATTATTGCTGTGAAGCTCTCAATGTGTCAACTGCGCCAAATTTCAGTCACTCCCCTCCAGATGCCAGCAGTTTGTCCTTGATATCAGGTGAAAGAATGTTGTTGTGGTTATACTCCCTTCACTACTCTCCCGTTCCCACAGCTTGCCCTCCCCCACTGTGGCAGCCTGGAATCTGTCTCAAGGTGGAGGCGGGGCTGAAACTTCCTTTTTTTCATTTAAGGCACATTGATCAGGGTGTTGGACTAGAAGGTGTGTTGCAACCTTTTCATTTTATGATTCCATTTTATGGTATGTTCATTATTCTAATTGCAGTCTACATTCAGATAAATCTGAGTTTGACCAGATATCTATGGAAATCATATTTCTGCTATTTCTATGGCTATTTCATCTTACCTAAATCCCACTCTTATTCTTCAAAATTAAAGTTACTAGTCAATAAAGGAAGAAAAAATATCACAAATGTTTATGAATTGGAAAATGACTACAAGCATGTTAGAATTCTTTCTAAATAAGAGCAAGTGAAGCAACCAGATGAATGTATTTCCTTGCTAATCCATAGTAACCAAAAGAATTATGTCAGGAACACAGATGAGAAGGATTTGAGATTGACCTATATAGATAAGCCATGCTGAGAATTATCCTAAAGAAGTGTGTCACGTAATTCAAGTTGGTTCTTATGAAACACAATAACAAGCTGCCCAATAACTTGACTTCATGGCAGCCTAAGGGATTAATACAAACCTCATTTTTAAGTCAACAAAATCAACTTTTCAGCCTTGCCTTGTCAGTGAATGTTAATACTATTGCCTACTGCTGCTCAGTAAACTCTTAATGTAACCAAGTTCACCAAAATGACTACTGAATGCAGCAAATGGAAGGCAAGGCTAGCAAAAAAAAACCCTGAAGCCTAATATAATCAAGTATTGTAAAATAAAATTATACACCACACTTGATTAAAATAGTGTCTTTGCTAATGACGATTTAAGAATTATTCCCAGGTGAATATTCAAAATTACTGGTAATTTCAAAATGGTTAGGACAAGACCTAGTATTTTGTGAATACTAAATGACGAGTGAAATTATTTATCTTGATCAGCCTTTACCAAATATTCATTATTTTTCCATCTCATTAAATATGTATATTTTTCCTAGAGCCTTGATATGCTAAATTTCAGTATAATTAAAATAACTCTGTGCTTAAAAAAATATGTCCAGAAAGCAGTGGCTGGGATCCAAGGAACAAAAAACCAGAAATGGGCTTGTGTTAGTTTTCCTTCAGAGAACAATTCTCCATTCCCTATGGTAAAATTCTCTTGGAAATTGCAAAAACCACTTAAGTGTAATATGAAAACAAATTAATCAAAGGTCTTCTGATGTAGGCTTAAGAATGTAGGAGATTATCTGGATCCTTTCCTTTCAGGGTTCAGGCCAGGTTACAGAACTGAGTTTGACCCCTCAGCAATACTATCAATCATGGTATTCTTTTGGATAGACTTCAGGAGCTGGTGTTGGGCAGCAATATACTGCACTAATTCTCCTTTTTGCTCATGCGTCAGTTCCAATTGGTGTTGATAGAAGGGATAGAGCCAGCCTGTGGCCCCTATTTTGTGTGGTGTCCCAAGGATCAGTTCCCCGTCCTTTCCTATTGACATCAGTGTGAGGCCACTAATTGGTCTGACAATTTGAGTGGAGATATCATTAATATGCTGCTGATATCCAGCTTTATATCTCCATCTTAGGGCATCTGAGCAACGTTGTGGATGTCTTTTGCCAACGTCTGGAGGCTATAAGGGCCTGGATGAGAAGCAATGGGCTTTGACTAAACTCAAAACAAAACTGATGGCTTTGGGTATTTAGGCCTTCCGGTGACAAGGTTCTTTTACCTCTTCTCCTGGATGGGGTGGCACTGCTCCAAATAGACCCAGTATACAATTTCCTAGACATAGTTCCTGCTAGAAGGTGGCAGCCATAGTTAGGAGGACCTTGGTGCATCTTAAGGTTAAGCACTAGTTTTTCCCGTTTCTTTGCTCACCCTTACTAATGCCTCATGACATCTTACTTGGATTACCGCAACACAGTCTACATTAGGCTGCCCTTGCAAAGCATTTAGAAGCTTCAACTGATGCAAAATATGCCTGCACAGCTAATAGTGTTAGACATTCAACATATGTAACATCCCTACTCCATGAGCTGCATTGGTTACCAATGTGGTTTGAGGTGAAATTCAAAGTTCTGGTTGTCACCTTTAAAGCCCTTCATGGCTTGGGATGACCTTACCTGAGCGACCATCTTCTCCCAGCTGTTTCTATCCAACCAATTCAGTCCAGTATGTTGGGCATATTATGGATTCCTTAGCCAAGGAATGTCAGCTAGTGAGTACTAAGAGATGTTTTTCTGCTGTAGTGTCTGCCTTCTTTAACATTCTCCCTCCAGAAATTAGGATAACCCCAACTCCACTGACCTCTCCTTAAGACCTTGAAGACCTGTGTGCCACGGCCTGGGATACCAAGGGTGTGAATGGCCTTGTTTCCTGGCTATATTTATAACTATGTTGATCATAATTTTTGGATACCAGACTTATTTACTTTTGTATGATAGTGTAATTTTTAATTGTTTTATTATTGTTTGCCATCCACAATCACTTGTCTAAAATTGTAGCTACAATAAGTGAATAAATAAGTGATCTTAATCCAAGTTAGCCTTTTGGAAGGCTTAATACCTAGCCATTTCCCGGGCATTCGAGTCAGATAGTAGATGAATTCTGCTGGTGTGCTTTTCCCTATTACCAGGGTTATTGCTTATGCCTGGGTACCAGGGATCTTATGTTGGTTTATTATTTTGGGTGAATCAGTTGTATGAGACACAGATGGCTATTTTTACCAATCAAATAAATATTCATCAGCATCCTACTGTCATGATAGTTTCAGATTGTAAGCAAAAGTGGAAAAAAGGAGATAGCCAAACAAAGGAGCCAGAAGAGACTCTAAAAAGAATTTCTACTTATTTAAGATAGTAATTCAACACCTCTAGAGCTACCAGACTTGAGGTGCAAAAACCAGATAAGTGGATGATAGCACAGTATTTCTACACAGTTTCCTTGCTTTTGTCTAGCAATTGGTCAGATGTTTGGAGCTGAGATCCAGTAGTCCAAAATATCCCCAATTAAAAGCTAAATTAATATTTCATAGAGTACTACCCTGCTTGAGAATAAGTGCTATAAATGAATTATATTAAATCAAAGGTCTTTTGTCATGATAATATTATATAACCTTACATTTTATTAAACACATATTAATCAGTGAGATGTTTTAAAATCAGTAAAATAATTTTACAGATGAAGAAACCGAAGCTAAGCAACTTAAAAGAGTTTGAGGACACAACCCTGAAAATAAGTCAGCCAACAGAAATACTCCAGACATACATTGCAGCATAGTAACTGAAAATATACTGACACAACACCGTCAATTACAAATCAACTATAGCTAAGCAGGCAGAACAGAAAAGGCCCAAATATGAATGTAACAATATTCAACAACGAAAAATTTTTCTCTTAAACAATTGGCAGAAACACTTTTCCTTTACCAAAAAAAACATATTTTTTTTAAATGAACAATTTAGCAATACCTTGTCGGAAATCAATCCAAAGTTACAACGGAAGCATTCAATCTAGCAACTGGATAGAAGACAGGTTAATGAAATGCACTTAAGAACTGCACTTTGTTCACAACGTAGACAATGGAATAGCAGAACCGAGTATCAGAACTAAAGGTAGCAAGCTCTATTTTGAAGTAGAACAAATTAAAAAAAAATCAGATTGTAGCAGCTGTTTGGGGCTACTTTTAAATCACAATAGTAGCTGTCCATAAAATATTTTGAAGTTTACCTAAGTTTGAAGGCAAAATAAATCTTTCATCATGCCAAAACACCGTGTTTTGAAATACGGTGATAAATAACAGGCTGGAGTAGTCCATTCAAGTTAAATGGACATAAGTTCAGTTGAAATTGAAGACAAATAAGTGATTTGCCTCAGGTATTTAAATAGAATTAAATGCAACTAAGTCCCACCTTAGGCATGAAAGCCAGATGGGTTAGTCCTTCTCTCAGCCTGAACCATCTGTGAGAATTGTTATTGTGGGGAAAATAGGAATATATATGTTCACTGCTTTGAGTTTTTATAAAACAGTAAAGGCAGGATAAAATTCAGATTTAAAAAATCAACGTAGTATGAAAGATTGTTCATGAACAGTGACTTTTTACTATAGAGTTTGATACAATAATTGGATACTGGGAGAAAACAAGGAAGTAGGACGTCCTGTAATGGAAATATGGGTTGGAAGATGTTAAAATGAAGAGAAGTGTCCCTTAAGCAGGTAAACAGAAAGGAGGATTTGTGTAGTGTGCTTTCCTATCCATTTGTCTGGTACCTCTGGAGTTATAGTTAAGAAAATGTTGGAAAAAAACAAGTTATCCCTCTATCACTTCCCCTCCACATTAGACTCCATGTCCTCTAGAGATCAAAATCTATTTCCTAATCTGGATGATGTTACCTAGTAAGGTAATGAAACATCTGCAAGGGAACAACCAAGATCAGAGAGCACCAAATACTTCCTCTTAAGCTTAACAGGCAGTGCATTTTGCTTCACTCAAGAAATCAACCAAGGATTTCATATGTTGAAAACTAGATAGAACTGAAGAAAAAAATATAAGCAGAAGGGAGGACCTACAGATGAAAGAAATAACCAGGACAGCTGGAGCAAATATTTATGTCTGGAAGAGAGTCTTCTTGCCTTCAAAGAATCTGGTTGATGTAATTGGGTCTCTACTACAGGCATTTTCTTCAGATCCTATAATCTTTCTATTAGTCATGCAGTGCTTCCTTTTATCACAAAATCAGATCAAAATCCATCAAAGGCAAACAGCTCTATGCTTCCTTCACTAGCTCAAGCAGTGGATAATATCACCCATTACTCTTTTCCTAGCAGCAATTTTCAGGGGCAGAATCTAATATTCTGCTTACAAACAGCTACTGGGGAACGATATTTCACCATGTGGTTATGGCAACAGATTCATCAGAATGTGAGAATTGCAAACAAACAAACCGAATAAACGTGTCTTTAAAGATCCCATGCCTTCACTCTTTGTGTGACTTTCACTCTTTGACATTCCAAGAACATATGTATCCAGATAAGTTTAATGTTCTGTACAAAGAAGCAACATAAAATCTGATCCGCTTGCACTGTCAGAAAGATTAGTAACTAAGAGTTAGATCCAAATGATTAGGTGACAATATAGTCCTCACTTACCAACTGCCTCATTTAGCAACTGTTCAGTTACTAGTATAAAAATAGCTTTGTGAGCAGTCCTCGCAATTACAACCATTGCAGAGCCACACGATTGCCAGTCAGATGCTTTGCAACCAGTGTGTATTTACAACCATTGCAGCATCCCTCAGTCACATGATTGCCATCTGTGTGCTTTGCAACTGGTTTGTAACAAGCATAGTTAATAGAGAAGGCAGAAGTTGTAAATCACAGTCACACAATGTTTTTACCTAATGACCAGTGATTCACTTAACAAAAGAGGAAGTTAGCCTGACACAATCACACGAATTTCTGCTGAGCAACCATGGCGACAGTTGCCAGTTCCAATCATAGTCGCTAAGTGAGGACTACCTGTATGCAATATATTTGAGACAGGTCAGACAAGCAAGCCAGGCAAGCAGGCGGCCAGGGCTTTGTCAATGCTATGATCATGCAGTGCAAATGCAGAAATTAACTGGCAATGGACTCAGCATTCTGACGATATCTGTTCTTGGAAGGCAACATCACATATAGGGTATGTTTGTTAATGAGAGTAGTTGATCAGGTATTTTGACAAAACCCTCTTAAGGCTGTGCTTTCATTTAAAGGTTGGAGGTGAATGCTTTGCAAATAATCCATATCTGATGAAATTTCAAATGATATGGAAAAAATACCTTTGCATAACAAAGAAGTCAAACTGTATTAGGAGGGAAGGATGCATAATTTGGCATTTTGATATACAGTTCTGATATTTGAACTGCAGTACACACAGAGCCTTGGTTTAACTTCAATACACCAGTCAAGCAAAAGCGCCCATATTAAACCTGTTCTGTGCTGCTGGGAATATATTGTGGAGTATATTATGCTGTGATGAAGTAGCACAAAAGTTGGTAAGTTACTCTTCTGTTTCCTGGTAAGTTTTGCCTAATAGCAGAATTTAATAACTGTTCTGTACAAGTGTTAAGAAACAGGAACATTTTCAACAAAAATAGCTAATTCATGGTATATAGCAATTTTCATAGACTTAATTAAAAATTAAACAGAAGCATGTCTTGGGTTGCAATTTTATTCTGATTTGTTTCTTCTAGCTCACCAGTCAAGATAAATTCTATTATAGGAAAACTCAAAGAATTTTAACTTCCAATAATTTTAATATATTTTCTCCCATTGATAAATGTGCATTTGGGCTTTAATGGGCCTTCAGGTAGCCCTCTGAAAGCACCATGCTTTTTAAACACAATTGTCGCTAGACATTAGATTGAGCATAATCTTGGAACATGCATATGGTATGCATACATGTTTTAAGTGCACAGATAGTTACAACTTGCTAAAGCTGATCTGTGAGTTTATCTGAAACTTCTACTAATTCTAACCAACATTCAGTAACAGCCAATGAATAGCTTAGAACTTAATCTGAAATCTGTTGCTCACTTACTTCTGAAAGAAATAAATTGGAGATAGGTAATGTGTTTCCATGTTAGTATTTATTATTTTTATCTATTGTTATTTTGTTACTGAGATTTCCTTATAGCATAAGCCTGCTGAAGGCTCCTTATTTTGTAAGTGAACACTTTATTTCTTAAAGGGAAGCCCATCTTCTCAAGGAATGTCACTCTCTCTTTAGGAAAGGGCAAGCAATAATCCAAAGGGTGATATCTCAAAATCACAGCAGCCTCATAAAGTTGCCTTGTCTTAACAAAACATAATTTAGGAGGGAAAAAATCCTTTTGCTGTCATCCATTGGTTTGGATAAAATGAAAAGCAAACTAATGATTTTCCAAGATTTGATTGCATTATTAAAAATAGTTTTTAAGACCTATGGGTGAAAATTGTATTTAAACACAGTGCAGGTGGTCTTAACTTACAACCACAACTGGGACCAGAATTTCTATTGCTAAACAAGGCAGTGAGTTATTCCTGATTTTATAACCCTTTTCCATGGTTGTTAAGCAAATCACTGCAGTTGTTAAATGAATCACATGGTTGTTAAGTGAATCCATCTTTCCCCAGTGACCTTGCTAGTCAGAAGCTGGCTGGGAAGATCACAAGTGGCAATCACATAACATCATAAATACATGCTGGTTGCCAAGAGCCCAGATTTTGGTCACATGACCGAAGGGAAGCTGTGATGGTGCAAAATGCAAGGACTGGTTATAAACCACCTCTTTCAGCGCCATTATAACTTCAAACTGCGCTGAACAAATGGTTGTAAGTTGAGACCCACCTGTATTGAAACTGTACTTAAGACCTCTATTAGTCTTAAAAATAATTTTTAAATTGTCAGGTTAAAGTTTACCCGACTTAAAGAAATTATATTTGTGTTAGTTCAGAATGTTGTGTCTCACATTAAGCAGAATCCAAGTTTTATATAAAGAATGTGTGCAAAGGAAAAGCTCACAGGAAGAGCTGAAAGCAAAATATAATTAGTATCCTTCAAGTTACACAGGCACATATCAAAGCTACAAGTATTATCCCAAGAAAGAAGCACCACAAATATCAGCATTTATTCATTTTTAACTTTTTCGCAAAAATGACAAAATACCTAAGCTCAATAGTTTTAATTTATTAGCTTAGGCATAAACATTACACATTTTTGTCAAAATAAAACTAAATTGCCAGCAATCATGCAAAAACTAAAAAAAAATCCTTAAAATTTGTTTAAACCAGAAATGCACCATCAGTAACATGTTAACATTATTCACTATAAATGCTAAACGCTTGAAATTAAGTTTGCCTCAGAAATGTTAACTTCACAGTAGAGTATTAATTGGCTCACATGTCAACACCTAAAAATAGCAAAAAGCAAGATTCATGCTAATATCATCGTACAATTCAAATCCCTAACAATAGGGTAAAGGTTTACCTAGAATCATGTTTAATATAAAGCAAAGTGCGTACAGAAATTTACAACAATTTTAAGGACAAAAAAAAAATGGTCCTAATCATGTGGTCCCAGCAATTATAACGCATAAAGTCTGACATACGAGCTCCGATGAGCCATTTTTAAATACTTTAGATTACGTATAGTTAAAATAAAAGAGTTCGTCTGAAATCTTCAAAAAATGTTCTGTTAATCCACAAAGGGTGCTTGTTATAACTTAAAATTTCTGTTAAATGCGTGCGATGAATTACTTGTTATCCAAGGGTAGCAGCTGCTCCTTACCATTTATTGTTAAAGACTTTAACAGGCCATCTTCTTCAACCTCTACTCTCTCTTGTCCATTCTCAACAATTCTGCAGGACAAAAATCCACGGAAGAGAATGGGTGTTGGTTTTTGTTTTGTTTTTTAAACAGTAAAAATATAACAGAGAGATCTTGCCCATAGTGATTCACTATGAGACGGTAGCTTAGAGCAGGAAACTCAGTGGTGGGATTCAAGTACTTTGACAACTGGTTCTTCTTAATGACTGGTTGGATGGGCGTGGCTGGGGAGGGTTCATGTGACTGGGTGTGTGTGGCCAACTCAACATCACTTACGGCAAGGTGGGGCGGCGCAGGCGGGCTGATGCTGCAGAGACGGCAATTTCCTACGTACCATTCCGAGCCTCTTCCCCCCCTCCCTTGGGCTGACAAAATAAAAACTCCTGGGTTCCCCTCACAAGCGCTGGAAGTCCGGTACTCCGTCCCCACCTAGTCAGCCCGTGCTACTCTCTCGCACCAATTCTCCCAGCGCCCCAGGTGCACAACCGCCCAAAATTTTTAGAATTAGAGCCGCGGAGAGGTACACTCATCTCTGTTTTCCTTTGGAAAAACCCACTCTCACAATCATATGCCGTACCAAGCCCGCTGGTGGCCTCTATAGCCAGACCCAGGCTTGGAGCAGCAGCAACCGTTTGGAGCTTGTTAAGGAGGACCGCTCTGCCCCAGCCATGCATTTTCCAGCCTGGGCTCCTTTGAGTGAAAAGCATGCAGTATGCTGCCACTAAGCTCCCTGGGTTCCTTGCATGAGTGCTGGAAGAAAGGGAGTCTGATTGTGAGGGTGGGCTTTTCCAAGGCCGGTCCTAGAGGAAAACAGAGATGAGTGTGCCTTGCCTCCCCGAGGCTCTAATTCTTAAACGTTTTGGGGAGTTGCGCACATGGGGTGCTGGGGGAATCAGTGCCTGGAACGAGAGGGGAGCGTGGGCTGACTGGGCAGGGAAGGAATACTGGACTTCCAGTGCTCATGTGAGGAACCCAGGAGCTTAGCGGCAGCACATTGCATGCCTTAACAAGCCCGCTGGTGGCCTCTGCAGCCAGAGCCAGGCTTGGAGCAGCAGCAGACTTTAGGGTGCAATCTACTCCTCAAGCTCCCAATGCCAGAACCAGAGAGCCCAATGAGAGATTCACCATCATGCTGGTAAGTACGGACCAAGTGGGCTTTTTGCTTCCCCCCATCTCAATCCAGCAATTGATGGTGTTAAACAGGGCATTTCCATCAGCCCTTCTCCTTCCCCCCCACCTCCTTTTGCCAGCATGCGCCAGGAAGGCTCGGCAGGCAGTCATGATATTTAGATAGGCTTTTATTTTGTCAGCCCAAGGGGGGAAAGGGGCTTGGAATGGTACGTAGCAAATTGCCGTCTCTGCAGCATCCGTTGTTTCCCAGCAGGCAGGCAATGAGGAGGAGGAGATGGCAGGCAGGTGGGCTGGGTGGCAGGGAAGGCAGCAAGGAAGGCAGGCAAGCGGGCTGGGCCACGGGGACCATGGGGAAGGCATTGGGGAAGACAAGCGGGCTGGGCTGCGAGGACCACGGAAAGACAGGCAAGCGGGCTGGGCTGCGGGGAAGGTAGCAGGGAAAGCAGGCAAGTGGGCTGGGCCGCTGGACCATGTGGGAGGCATCAGGAAAGGCAGGCAAACAGGCTGGGCCACAGGGACCACAGGGAAGGCAGGCAAGCAGGTTGGGCCGCAGACACCACGTGGGAGGTAGTTGGGTGAAAAGCGAAGGAAAACTCACCAGGCAGAGATCAGCTGGGCTATGTGGTTGAGGCAAGGGAACCACAGAGCAGCATCTATGCTATGCTGTGGGCGTGACTCTAGGCAAGAGCCTAGGCGGGTAAGGCGAGATAAGGAGTGAAGGGGCGGGGTGGGGAGGGTGAGCCAGTGGTGCGATTAGCCAGTTCTCCAAACTATGCAAAAATTTAACAACCGGCTGAATCCCACTTCTGAGCAAACTACATTGGAAAGCTTCATTTTATCCACAAATTTGAAGCAATTATTTCTCCAGTTGTCAAAACCCTTGCAAGATTTTTTAGCTGAGCTAGCTTTTAAACTATGATTTCAAGTCAAATCAAACACACTATATACTTTTTCTTTATGATGCTCGTCTGAGGCACTTTAGTCACAGGGAAGCCAACTAAATTTAGACTTATCCCCAGGATAAAAAAAAAAATCAAACACAACAGAAAAACAATGAGTCAAACCTTACTGAAATAGTTACTATATTCTAGTTTTATTTTGAATGAAAAGAAATATTAACAACTCACTAACAAATTTAAATTTAAACCACTGTACCTCTTTGTAGTGATTTTTCTGCCGTTAACTATTTTAGTTGAAGTTGATACAGATTTGAAATTACCCATTCCACTACCACCAAATGATGTGGAGGAGAATGAAGTAAGGCCTCCATGGCCAAGAGAACCAAATGAAGTGAAACCTGCTAAGAAAGAAAAAGTGACAAAATGTATTTGGCCAAGGCATACTTCTGCTTTTAGATTAATGGACAGAGCAATGTTTGGAACTATCAGGCCTCTTATTTAAATCATATTTGTTCATCAATACTGAGAAGTATTAAGTAATACTACATGTCCCGAATACATTCAAAATACCAAATAATGTTTTACATCTTTGAAGGAATAGAAATGTATGGAAACATATGGAAATCCAAATATTGCTGATTCCCGTGCTTGACAGAGATGCCAAATGGTGTAAATCAGTAATATTTTTGAGCAGCAAAGGCTCTTCAACCTTGAAATAAACATGAAAAACTCAAATTACTGGATCCATCTAAGAAACTCCTGCTCTTTTTTAGCTGTCTATTCCTGTAATTGTAGCTTCCATAAATGGTGTCCAAGGCAGAATACCAGTTTGCAGGTTTGCAGGGTATAAACTTTTGAAAACTGCACACATTTCAATGTCTACATTGTAATTAAGTTCATCCTACCTGTATCAAAGGAAGAAAAACCACCCCCAAAGGCAGGAAATCCTCCGAAGGCAGAGAAAAATGAACCACCGCCTCTGCTTCTGTTTCCACGTGACCCTCTTCTATTACCAAAAAAATCCTCAAAAGGGTCTTCTGCAAATAAAATTAAAAAGTTTTGAATTAACTGGTGAATTTCTGTAATAATTAAACAAAATGGTTGTGAAAGATTTAATAATGGATATACATGACGAATGTATCTTTTCTTTTATGTACACTGAGAGCATTTGCACCAAGACAAATTCCTTGTGTGTCCAATCACACGTGGCCAATAAAGAATTCCATTCAAATATTAAGATGTATCTCCAGCATTATCTATTTCAAGGTTTGATAATTTGATAATTATTGCCACGTAAAGATTTTCATACATTATATTCATGTACACAAAAGTATTACTCATAATTTACAATAGTTCCTGTCTTCCTTCCTAAGACAGGACTAGAATGCATGATATTCTGCTTTCTAGACTGGAACGTTTAATCATTGCACTACCCTTCCTTTTTTCAAGAACTCTCAAGGAAATATGCAGCATTTAAAGAGTAATTTTTATAATAAAAGAAAGAAAACAGCAACCTGTGAAAAGACATTTGAGTTTCACTGCCCACTTCAACTATGTTCTTTTGTAGGTTTAGGAACTTGGGAACCTGAACAAAAGCTGCAATGAAGACTGTTATATTATCCCAATTAAGGTTTTAACCAGATAAATATTTTAAAAAATGCACAAAAGTATTAAAATCAGTCAATGAAATCATAAAAAACCATGTGACTGCTATTTTGTAAAACATATGGATTTTTGAAAAAAGGAGAGAGGAAGAGAAATAGCAAGACATTCTTCTGCTATTGTATAGGACCATGCTGAAATTCTAGAACTAAACTGTAAGTGGAGTGCAACATGTCCTTAAGATTTAGCTGTTTATTATTATATTTTTAGAATATCTGAAGATGAGGTGATCTGAAATATATTTAAGGGTATACATGTCTTTAAAATGGTTTAAAGTGTATCTCATCAAATATTCAGAATGACATCAAGACATTCAATTCGCATTTAAAAATATGGTTCTGAACAGTCCCTAGATGAATTATGTACTTTAAAAACTAACAATAGGGGGAAATGGTTACTGCAATTGGTGGATCCAATTAAGATCAAGAATTCCACAGGAAGGTTGCATGTGGTTTTTTTTTTGCTAAAGAAACTGCTTTACCTGTACAAATAGTATGTATACAAAGATTAGAACTATTTGCAATTATTTTTTTTACTTCACTTATATTAACATAAACATTCAAATGATGTAATTCTAGTCAGGGTGGATTTGATTTAAATCAAATAAAATTCAAATCAAATCAATTGGTTTAAATAAAATCATGATTTAAATCACTAGTAAAAAGGCTTGATTTAAATCAACTGGGTTTAAATCATAATTTTTAAAAGACCAACTGTCATCCCTGTCCTGCAGCGGCTCCTGACCCGCTGTTGACTCACCAACAATCCCATTCACTTTAATGGGACAGCTGATGATGCAGCAGTGACACAAGGTGAGGGATGTGGCAGGCAGGGGTGTGGCTAACAGGCGCTGCAATGATGGATCTGAAATGACAGGTGCTCTTTAAATGTAAGGACTCATTCTTGATGGTAGTTAGAATCTGTAATATTATTATTTGCAAGCAAAATAAAAGGTTTCCTATTTAGCTTGCAGAGCTTGGATTCATTGAATAAGTTTAGCAAAATATACAGCTTCATGCTACATAACTAAGCTCCATTTTATGCTGAATACATTAAATTATTAGTGCATCTAAAACAAAAAAACTACCTTTAGATGGATTTTTACTCCAAAAGCATTTTATTAAAATTAATTTGATAAAAAATTTTAAAAATCTGATTTAAATTTTTAAAAATCCAATTTTATTTTTTATTTTACATCAGTTTTTATCCACCCTGATTCTAGTTTTAGCCATCTAATTAATTAATTAATTAATTAGCAAAATAAATGAGCAACTTCTAGAGATACCTATCCAGGCAGCTAAAGTTTTAATATTTGATGCTTCAAACAAATTCATGGATTTGCATTTATCCTTTTTTTATGAAAGAGTTCAACCTCCTGTCCTTTTAACTCAACAATTACTTTCAAGTGGATCTCTTGGCTTCAGGTCAGTCATCCCAACCATCGTATCCAAATAATTTTCATTTTCATGAAACTCTCCTTTTACATGAAGGGAAACACTACATTTTCATTTTACTTCCATATTTGTACATACAAGTTTCTTAAGATAACATTCTGTTACACCTCCCAAGGACCAACAGCTTCACTGAAAAATTAAATAAAAGGGAACCAACCATAAAAAATACGAGAATCAGTCCACATTAATACCTTAAACTATAACTAGTAGTAGTAGACCTGGCTTTCTTTAATGACTAGCACTACTTTAGTATATTTCCAACATCACCAATAGCATAAGAATCTTTCAAATAAAATACTATTCCTGTAGCAAGAGTCTTCATATATTGAACTTCAGCATATTATCAGGTAAAGCCACTGGTGTAGCTGCCTAATTTATTACATTGACTCATGAGCAAAGTATGAAGGTCACTTGTGCACCCATGGACTATATTATATTACTGCGCACTATTATGGATCTATAAATAGACATTTTTTTCTGAGTTACCTGGTGTTTATTTTTTCAATTCAGGTTTTGCTTTTACTATGAGTATGACTTCAGAGTGTGTAAAATATTCCTAGGGAAACTCAGGAGTTTAAATAATTCTTCAAATATAGAATCACATTTAATTGTGTGCAATTGATTTCATCTGTACTTTGTATCTAGAAATCTAGAAACTCAAGTTAAATTGCCTATAATTTTTTCTATAATGAAACCCCTTAATAAGCTAGGTTGATTTAAAACTGTATATACAGCAGAGTAATCTACTCTAGACTGATAATCTCTAGATTTACTAAGAAAATATCCCTCATTTAAAAATCTTCAATAAAGAACCAAACTGAAATGAAGTTATTGAGTTATTCAGATTGTTTCTACAACATATGTCCTTCTTTTAATTTTTCCATCAAAACTTAGAAGAAAATATATATTGTTGCCAGCTGCACCTATTACAATTTTCATTCAACTACACTCAGACATGAAGATATTTTTAAAGTGCCACATGAATCTTTGCTGACCTTTAATATATATAAACAGTTTACACCGAATAGAACTCAATGATTTTAGAATGCTAACACAAAGCTTCATTTATTTGTTTGCTCAATCTCTATGGCCACCCATCTTAATCAATGATTTAATTTACAGCAACCAGCAGTTTCATTTTGTATTTCAATATTATGAAAATATGATATATGAACTTGTTAAAGAGCCAATTATGCTCTTTGGGGAATTTTGTTCTTTTGTTTATTTACAAAGAAAAAGAGTAATAGTTTGGTGTCTGTTAGCATTAGAATAAATGTGACATCCATCCCAAGAATCGCAATTAATTAAGGGAAGGCTATTCTACATATATCTCCAGCATGTTTCAAGACCTATTTTTGTTCTGCACAAAATGCAAGATTTACGAAGATGCTTGTTAACATTCAAGCTGGGTAAGGGTTAAAATTATATTTTCTGATTGCTTGTAACAACAAAGCTATTCGTATCATTATTCTGTTGTACTAACTTTTCTGAACAATTATAGTTTTTGGAAAAAAATGAATCAAGTAGGTTTCTGGTACATCTATCTACACAGGGCAGCTACTTTGATATTTAGGGTGTTCTTATTTCTTTGAAAAAAGTTATAAAAAAAATTACTTGTAATTGAGCTTCAAATTTGTATAATTTTTTTTCTCTTGTTTTAAAATGACTAGTTACAACAATACCATAATCATAAAACACACCTTTGGGTTCTGATAATTAGAAATAATCAAAATGACTCTAAAAGCTCTCAAAGTTACTAAAAGTTTGTAATAATGTTAAAATTGCATTTAAATTTAGCTCATTAACAGAATTGTTTTGACTTTTTTTATTATACCAAGTAAGCATCTGTTGGAGAAGCGAAGAGACATTTCAGACAGCTTAAAACAGAATTTATTAATATAAAGGCTTTCATTTAGTAAAATTCCTCCAACTCTGATCCTATACTTATTTCTTCTTCCAACTCTTCCACAGTTATATTGCTAGGCTCTTCTACCCAATCTTCTGGCACTAAACTCACTTCCTCCTCTAAAGACTCGTCTGTTCCTTCAGAAAAGTCCTCTTCCTCCACTAGCACATTGTCCAGCTCAAAAGATCCTTCATATTCTTCAAATGCCTCAACAGAATCTTCATCATAATCTTCATATAGCTCTTCCTCCAGCTCCTCTGCCATTTCTCCTATTGACTCATAACTATACTCCTCCAACAGCTCCTCTATAGACCTTTCTTCTGATCCTTCATTAGAATCCTCTGGCAGCCAACTGATAAGCAATGAGTAGGTATCTAAGAAAAGTACCAATTGTAGTTCAGTAATTACATAAAAGACCATTGAATAATGCAAGTCCCCAAGTATATTCTTAAAAACTTAACTTCCTATGAATTTAAATATATTACTTCGAGGAAGGTTAGCAAGATAATACTTTCAGATTCATCAGTGAATAAACGTTCTATTTCAATGGAAGACCAAGCTCAGTTTTAAAGCTATATAAACTGATATGCTTGTTCTTTAAGGAAGAAGGAAGAAGGACAGTTAAATATTTCTGTCTACTCTCTGAAGATGTGAGCACATCACTGTTTAAGAATTCTTGTGTAACCTGTTTCATTTTCATACTCAAAATGTAATACTGCTTATTTTAAATCTTAAACTATTTTTTAAATTCAGATTCATCACCAAAAAATACCCTTGGCTTTTTGGATATCCTCAAAATTCATTTTCTAATACTAGGATATCAACTACTGAATAAATGGAATAAGTAGACAATTTTATTATTCATACTTACCAATTAAGTTAAAACTATTCTTTAAATATATTCATTTCCATGTTTATTCCTATTGTACATAGGAAATGAATTCTGGGGAACAATTTCTCCAAAATATATCCATGCCATTGGAAAGAGGAAAAAGAATTTTATGTTTGTTATATTTAGGATTCAAAGAAAAAAAATCACTTTCCTAAGCAGCCCCGAAATAGAACAATGTAGTATGTTTCAGCCAAGATCAAAAGATGTAACTAAAATTAACAGAAACAGACACTCTTGTTTAACCTGAGAACATCCACCAGAGTTCCCATAGGTAGGGTTGGAAGAATGACTAATTTTAACTAGATAAAATTATTCCTTCTTAAATATTTCTAATTAAAATAATAATGTAAATTTTTGAAGAGGTTCTAGATAAGAATCAAGCGTAAGTTGAGAGCTTATTATGTGCACTAAACACTGCTGGTTCAGCAACATCTGGATATATCCCTTGTTCTAAAGTTGAGGCAAATTATTCAAATTACCTGGAATGAAAATAATTTTTTTAAGCCCAAAAGTTACAGCTTGATTTGGACACCGAAACAAATCCAACAACCAAAACATTTTATATAAGATCCATTTTTATTTTTTAATTTGATTTGATTGATTTATATCCCGCCTTTATTATTTTTATAAACAACTTAAGGCAATACTCCTTCCTCCTCCTACTTTTCCTGAATATCTGGTCACAAAAACAACCAGGTTTCTATATTTTATGTTATCTGAATTGCATACTGCAATCTAAGACCTGCAGTCTTAGGTAATAAAAAGCATTCCCATCAAAAATAAATAAATTTTCAGTTAGTCTTCAATATCAATGACAGCTATTTCAATATCACAGAGGCAGATATTTCTTAGAGAATAAATACCTTAAAGAACAGCTCAAACAAATCTACCCAAGCCTCATAACCTCTGGCCATATAACTTAATCTCTTTGATTTTAACTTCTGTATCTTTACTAACTCCAAAACAGACTTTTTATTTTTAAGTTCTATAGCCTCTCTGCAATTATTAGTGAAAATTATGTTATGTTCTCAGTATTTTAGGGTGCCTTTAGCCCAAAGCTCTCAGGGCTGACTCCAGACATTAAAATAGAAATTATCTCTTAAGTATCAAAAGTAAGTATGTTTCTGCCTAGAACAGAGGTGGGCAATTATGGCCCCTTTACAACTTGTGGACTTCAGCTCCCAGAATTCCTGTCCCAGCCATGCCCAGGAATTGCCATGATTGTGCCATCTCAGGAATTCTGGGAGTTGAAGTCCACAAGTTGTAAAGGGGCCATAATTGCCCACCTCTGGCCTAGAAGGACAAAAGCTATACAAATCTATCCTGACTGCAACACAGAAAATCAGTTGCTCATATCTGCGATTGAAAAAGACTCAGAAAAAAAATCTGCAGTTGCACTCTCTAGCTCCAGTATATTATTCATCAGAGCAAACAAGGTTTTTCTATACCAACCCCCAAAACAGTAGAGTCCACTTCAATTTTCTAAAAAGAACATTTTCCACTTCATTTAAGCATTCAAGTTTTACCAAAGTCTACCTAGCAAAACTGTATATGCTGAATTTTAATAGCAAGGTAAGAGGGAAAAAATCCACAAACAAGAAGTGTCCTCCAATCTCCAAGCAACATTTTGACATCTTGACATAGCCCAGATTGAGAAATCCATTGATCAAGATTAACTGATGGTGTGGATATGTGACTCCAACAAAATGATGCCATTTCATTCAATTGTGAACTACAAAGCTTAATTGTCACAATGTCTTGCTCTAATTGGGAAATTTGGTAGTTACTGGGAAATATTTATCTCTTTAGTATTTATGTCTATAACACACTAAAACTAAAGCTATTGAAATCAGCCTGTTTGATTGAGGAAAATACTTTCTGCATCTTGATTAAAAAGCAACTGTAGAATTGTGACATTTCTGGTTCTTTTATACCCGTGTATAAAATCTGTGGCATGCAGAGCCATGTGTGCGGGCACGCAAGCCCCAGGCAAATTTACCTCACTGCGCATGCGCAGACCTTCCAGCTGATTTTCAGCCCATTTGAGGCCTTTTTCGGCCTCCCAGAGGCTCGAGGGAAGCCTCTGCAGCCTTTGTAGGCTGAAAACCAGGCCCATTTTGTCACTTCCTGTATTTTTGGAAATACTGGAAGTGACGAAACAGGCCCATTTTTCGGCCTATAAAGGCACTGGGAGGTCGAAAAAGGCCTCAACCAGGCTGAAAATCAGCTGGGAGGTGCAGTGCAGGTAAGGGGGTGGAGGGGGGGAATCACGCGTGCATGTGCAGGGAGCATGGGGGCCATGCACGCATTGCCTTCTGGGTGCTGGCACACAACCGCAAGCACAATTTTTGGCACAGGAGCCCAAAAAGGTTAGCCACCACTGTTTTATACTGTGGTCCTTTGTTAAGAAATGTTAAGTGTATTCTTACTAGTATAGATGCCAGATAGACAGAAAATAGGCAAATAGCCATGGTAATCAATGCATGTAAGCATATCCCCACATACAATTTTTTTTTCCTTTTTATGATTCTATAATCCCTTGCTTCAGGGTGGAGTCAGGGCAACTGAATGAAGCTGAACGTTTACTGGCTGGATGACCTTCCTGATGTCTATGTGTGGTTCACAGCAGATATTTTCTCTTTGTGCCCTGGTGGAGAAATATCTGTCGCTGCCTATAATTGAACTCTCAACCTTCTGAGTAGGAGCCGAGTATCTTCACCTCATGACCACTGCACCGATAAATAGGAGAATGTAGGATGTAATTTGCCATTCATTTCAAACGGAGAAAAAAGGTGAATTCATGGTAATTTTGTATACATTGGAAAGCATTAGAACTTGCATCTAAAATCTTGAACTAAATCTATAAAACTATAAAAGATTAGAGACGGCATTGGTTGCACTGGTGGATGATCTCTGGAGGGCACGGGACAGGAGTCATTCCTCTGTCCTGGTCCTTTTAGTTCTCTCGGTGGCTTTTAATACCATCAACCATAGTATCCTACTGCGACACCTCGAGGGGTTGGGAGTGGGGTTGCGGTGGTTCTCCTCCTACCTCTCGGGCCGTGCACAGATGATATTGGCGGGGCAGAAATCGGCCCCGAGGCCCCTCCTTTGTGGGGTGCCTCAGCGGTCAGTTCTCTCGCCCTTCCTGTTCAACATCTATATGAAGCCGCTGGGTGAGATCATCCGTGGTTTTGGAGTGAGGTATCATCAGTATGCTGATGATACCCAGCTTTTCATCTCCACCCCAACCAACCCAGTGACGCCCTCGACGTGACGTCCCGGTGCCTGGAGGCAGTGCAGGTCTGGATGGGGAGGAACAGGCTCCGGCTCAGCCCAGCCAAGACCGAGTGGCTGTATGTACCGGCGTCTCGAGTTGTCCAGGATATTCCATCGTTAACTATGGGGGGAGAGGTGTTGCCCCCCGTAGATAGGGCGCGCAACTTGGGCGTCCTCCTGGATGCACGGCTCAGTTTGGAGGAGCAGGTGGGAGCCGTGGCCAGGGGGGCATTTGCCCAGGTTTGCCTGGTGCCCAGTTGCGCCCCTATCTAGACCGAGATGCCCTATGTACTCATGCGCTCGTCACTTCTCATCTGGACTACTGCAATGCTCTGTACATGGGGCTGCCCTTGAGGACCACCTGGAGGCTTCAACTGGTCCAGAATGCAGCGGCGCGGGTTGTGATGGGAGTGTCCCGAAGCTCCCATGTTACACCCTCCTGCGCTGCGCTGGGTTGCCCTCCGGGTGAGATTCAAGGTGCTGATTTTGACCTATAAAGCCCTTCATGGCTTAGGACTGGAATATCTACGGGAGACCCTGCTGCCAGTGACTGTTTCCCATCGTCCTGTGCGCTCTCACAGACAGGGCCTCCTCGGGGTTCCATCAGCCAGACAATGTCGGCTGGCGACCCCTAGGGGTAGGGCCTTCTCTGTGGAAGCACCCACCCTGTGGAACCAACTGCCCCTGGAGCTTCGGGTGGCCCCTGACCTCTGCTTTCCGCCAGGGCCTAAAAATGTGGTTGTTCCAACTCACTGACCTGGACTGGGGGGGGAGTTTTAATGATTGTTTTTAGTGTTTTAGATTATAATTGGGTTTCTTATTGGATTTAATCTCTTTTTAATTGTATATTGTATTGTTTTTATTGTACACCACCCCGAGTCCTTAGGGAGATGGGGCGGCTTAGAAATCCAATTAATAAATAACAAATAAATAAATAGAGCTATTAAGTATTGAAACACCCTGCCTCCTGAAGATATGGCTGCAATTTTCAAGAAAAACAGGACAACTATTTATTCAGGATGCTTTGTGATTTCCTATCTTGGGTACTGAGAGTAGAAGACCTCCAAGGTCCCTTTCAGCATTGTGATTCTATGAATTAATCAATTTCAAGGATACCATCAAAAGAAATTAATCTTGAAATATTTTAAAGGATTATACCGATATATGCCACGGCTTACTCCACAAATCTTCAAAAAACTCCAATGTATCCAAACAAAGACACTAAATCAGATTTTGAACATATTGAGAGTATCTTTTTGCCAACATATATACACAGAGGATTAGAAGCAGCAATTATGAGAATTCTTAAAAGTAGGGGGGAAAGTGAAAATTTAATTTAAAAGTACTCACCAAAGAAATCAAAAGAAAATGGGTCTCGTCCACCAAAGAACTCCCTAAAGACATCATCAGGATTCCGGAATGTAAAGCTATATTCAAATGGACTGTCAAAATGGCTTCCACCTATAAAAAGAGTATTCAATATATCGTTTTCCAGAATAATAAATCATCCCTCATATAATTTAGCAAGAGTACCATTTTAATAACAAATTGTTGCAATAATTGTATTTCTTGAATTTTTGTCATTTTATCAAGCTCAGCATAGCATGTGATTTTTATTTTTCTTTCTTATTATTCTTATTTTTCTTTCTCAAAATCCTTGCCAGATCAGAGATAGGATGTAAAGATTTGACTTAGATGTAGCCATACTTGGGAGTAACTACTGAAATCAATGAGACTTATGTCATATTTATCAGAATCCCTATTTCTAAGCCAGAATTCAGATTTAAATTTCCAATGTCCTATTTAAATCAGTACACACACCTATTAAAAAACCACTGATAGACTGTTCCATGAATATTTACTATTTTAAATTAATTTTTATTGAAGAATTTTTATACATAAAAATACACATTTTAAAAAATGCTGAATAAAAAGACAGAAAAGAAAATAAGATATAAAGAAGGTTCAAACTTTTTTTATTGCAATTATTTTATCAGTTATTTTATTTTATCTTGTCACTCTTCCCATATTTTATCCTTTCTAATTATTAAAGCTATAAGGAATTTCACAAAAAAAATTTCATTAAAAAAAATAGGAGCAGCAGTATTAAATCCTTACATACCTCCACTTAACCCTTCTTTTCCATATTTGTCATAGATATCACGCTTTTTAGCTGCAAAGAAAAGAAGTACTTAAACTGCAAATATAAATCCAAGGCAACTATTTTGAAGATCTCGTATTTGCTTTGTTCTATGGATTCCCCTCTAAACATCTCCAAGCGTAACAATCCTATTCAGCAAAATTCCCTGACTTTTAAAAGACCAGGTTGAGGATCCAAAGGAAAAAGAGAAAACAAGCCAGCCTCTTCTTTGAGTACTTCTTTTAAATCAATCTCTGATATTTGCCATAAGTCTGAAGATTATGAAAAACTTTTAGAGAATGCATTACAATTTCATTCATAATGATATCATCAATATAATTCTTAAGTAGGATGAAATATGTGACAAAACTGACATCTTTTTCTAAATAAATAATTTGATTCTGGGTTATGCAGCAAAATACTGTTTCTTCTTAAATTCAGTTAAGTTACCAAAATGTTCAATATGACAGGCTCCACACGTATCATTTTTTCAGGACCTATAGATTAAATACCACAGGAGTTCCTAAATCTTTCGTCATCACATCTTCCCTTAAAGTATCATTCAAACTTACAATGTTGGCACTTATGACCAGGTCTTGACATTCTGGCTCACAAAGCACCCTGCAGTCCCATGTTCACCATTTCCCTACTGTTTTCCCACAAGCAAAGTCAATGGGAAAGACTGCAGGAAGTCAGAAGCCATGGTCACATTAGGTGCTTAAGAACCTGCAGTAATTTGTTTAATAGTAACTGGGGACTGCCCACATAACATCACACATTTTCTTACTATGTTACTTAGCGAGAGAAATTCTAGTTCCTATTACTATCATTAATCAAGGACTATCTGCAATCTTAATTTATACATCTCCCCTAAAAATCCAAACACCAAAATGAACACTAATGGTATGAAAAGAATACAATGAAACCCTGTGAAAGATAGATTTATTGCAAAAATCTACAACTAAGCAGTTCTTCACACCTTCTCTTGCTCTCTCCGCCTCTCCCCAAGAGAGATTATACTTTGGGAAAACCTAGCATATGATAAAGGACAAAATATTTGCTAAAAATCTCAACTGACATATTGGTGGTAGGGGAGAGTGCGATTAGATCAAACTGCTCATCTTGGCCTAATTTGGGTCTGAGGTACTTGTGGGAGCGTCTCCTGCCAACATCAAACACCGATCGCTCTGTGCGTGCACACAGACGGGGACTCCTCGGGGTACCGCCAGCTAGACAATGTCGGCTAGCGGTGCCTCGGGGGAGGGCCTACTCTGTTTGCCCCGCCTTGTGGAATCAACTTCCTTTGGAGCTCCATTTGGCCCCTGATCTTTGCTCTTTCCGCCGCGGTCTGAAGACTTGGCTATTTGAACAGGCTGGGCTGGACTGACCTCCTGGGGGGGGGGGGTTAACGTATTTTTAACCATTTTATTGATTGGGCTTGTCAAATTTGTTTTTTATATATTTATTGTGTGGTGTTTTAGAGTCATGAGTCCTCGGAGAGGGGCAGCATACAAGTCCAATAAAATAAATAAATAAATAATTTATATAATTTACATTACAAGTAGTTCTCTATTTACAACCACAATTGAGGCCCAACATTTCTGTTGTTAAATGAGACATTTATTAAGTGAGTTTTGCCCCATTTTATGGCTTTACTTGCCACAGTTAAGTGAATCACTGCAGTTGATAAGTTAGTAACCCAGTTAAGTGAACCTGGCTTCCCCATTGACTTTGCTTGTCTGAAAGTCACAAAATAGCAATAGCACTTACTTATATACCGCTTTATAGTGCTTTACAGCCCACTCCAGGCGGTTTACAAAGTCAGCATATTGTCCCCAACAATTTGGGTCCTCCCTTTACCCACCTCGGAAAGATGGAAGGCTGAGTCAACCTTGAGCCTGGTGGGATTTGAACTGCCAAATTGTAGGCAGCTGGCTGCAGAAGTAGCTTGCAGTACTGCACTCTAACCACTGCACCACAGAGGCTCCTAAAAGGTGGTCACATGATCTTGGGACATAGCAATGGTCATAAATCGGAACTAGTTGCCAAGTATTTGAATCTTAATCATATGATCATGGGGATGCTGTGAAGGTCATAACTATGAAAAATGGTCATAGGTCATATTTTTCAGTGCCATTGTAACTTGGAACTGTCACTAAACGAATTGTTGTAAGTCAAAGACTACCTGTGTTTACAAATTATATAAATATAAATTATCTTTCCCTTAAATATCCCACCTGCTCCCCATCTTAACAGCAACTTCCTTTCCTTCCTTCTCCATACCACACTGTGTACAATTATCCAGTGCAGCATATTTCTATTTTTTCAAGGAAATTCCGGGGGGGGGGGAGAACTTTTTTTTTAATTCACATTTATATGCCGGGCGGTTTACAATCTTTGGAGCACAACCCAATGTGCTCAGCAATAGCCTTCATTCCATTGTATATGCCTGCTTATTACTAAGTGGCATTTTTACAAAGTCAGCTTATTGCCCCCAACAATCTTGGGTCCTCATTTTACCTACCCCGAAAGGATGGAAGGCTGAGTCAACCTTGAGCCTGGTGGGATTCAAGCCTGCACTAATTGCAGGCAGCTGGAGCTAAGTGCTAGGTGTTTAACAGCCTGCACCACCAAGGCTCTTTCCACCCAATCCAGTCTTGCAGAATTTATTTGACGTGCTGAGACCACAAAATATATTCAATAGTTTTAGGCATATCCTAACTTCCACACTGAGGTGGAAGTCTTTCATATTATTACTCACTATCTGATAGCACTTCATAAGCTTCAGCAACTTGCTTGAATTGTCTCTCAGCTTCTTCTTTATTGTCTGGATTTTTGTCTGGGTGCCATTTTAATGCAAGTTTACGGTATCTGAAATCAAAACCAAAAATACTTTATTCAAGGACAACAGTGCATAAAAAATAATAGAAGAACAAGCTAGCCTGATGAAATAAGAATTTTTAACATTTTTAAACATCTATAGAAATATTGATTGCAAATGTTAATTTCCTAATGCATGATCAATATAATAATTTGCCCCTAATGGATTGCTCAAGCTTGAGAAATTATCTTGACCTATTGCAGCACTTTGCAAGAACTACTCTAAGGATAAACCATTTGGATGGTCTGCACTGCAAGTCCCAAAAGAGCACAATAGAAGGAAATAGGGGGGAAAGCAGTACAGAAAATTCACAGGGGTTCTAAATTCTATAAACAGAATATGTAAAAAAGTACAAAACCTTAATTATTAAATTGTTTAAATTATCCATACTCTGCAGTTCTAAATAGGTTACAAAGTGCCATAATAGTTATAGTATTAACTATTTACTGACATCTATTCTGATAATTTTATCGATTCTACAATTGAAACATAGGAAGGAATGATTAGGAAACCAGTATTACCCACCAATTTCTTAATTTATCAGCTGATCAATAAACTTGTCCCACTTCTAGGGAGTAATTTTTGTAAGATTGGTATTTATTCTTGATATAAGTTCCTGACATGATTTTTTTCTGCAGCTATATTTGCTTCAATGTTTTAAAGTATTTCTGCTTTAAACAATCTTTTGCAGCTAATATTGGGCTAATTGCCCAATAATTATTTCAATTATAAGATTTAATTCTAAGTAAACATATAAATAAGCACTCCTGTGGCAGTAAAGGAAGCATAGGAAAACTGTTTATAGACACCCAGTTTTATGTGATTTAAAGCCTCCCTCAAAAAACGGCTAATGCAAGGAATACGATTAATACCTTCTATAGCCTTTTTTTTTTTAATTACATTTATATGCCGCCCTTCTCCGAAGACTCAGGGGACTTACAATTTTGGAGCACAACCCAATGCGCTCAGCAATAGCCTTCATTCCATTGTATATGCCTGCTTATTACTAAGCGGCATTTTTACAAGGTCAGCTAATTGCCCCCAACAATCTTGGGTCCTCAATTTACCTACCCCGAGAGGATGGAAGGCTGAGTCAACCTTGAGCCTGGTGGGATTCGAGCCTACATTAATTGTAGACAGCTGGATCTTAAGAGCAGGCATTTACAGCCTGAGCCACCAAGGCTCAAGGCCTTAAAAATGAATACTTACGCTTTTTTAATGTCGTCTTGGGAGGCATGTTTATGCACTCCTAGAACTTCATAATAATCCACCATGTTTTATTGTGTCCGGGTAAGAATCCTGTAAAACAAGATTTTATTTCAATGTACAAACACAAATTTCTCTTAAAAGGTATGGTGCATCCTATGAAAATATGAATTGCTAAATGACTGCCAGAAAAAAAAATCATAGTAGGAAAAGAGCTTTGTAAACTAGATCAGCGACCTCTTTTGGGCATCAGGGACTGGTTCTATGGAGGGCAGTTCTTCCATAGATGGGGAAGCAGAGTTTTTTACACTGTCTGGAATCTGTGCATGTACAGATAAGGCTTTGCTCACATGCGCAGCCAGTTCCTGACCTGCCATTCCCCGCTTCCAATCCATGGCCCAGGAACTCCTGATATCAATGACCAAAAAAAATTAGCATATTTTTTAATAAAACTGTTTTTAATAAAGTTTTTAATCAGGTAAAATAGTATGAGAGTCTTAACTTTTGCCAAAAAATTGAGAAGGCTCAACTAGGCAATCTGAAATGTTTCTTATTCTATTGAAACTATGAAGACTTTCGTATCAGATAAGAAGCATTTTTAGAAAAAAATAAAACTAATTTGTCATATTCTTCTGAAGGGAATATTACAACGGAGGTGGGGTTTTTTAGGGTAGTGATGGCAAACCTTTTAGGCATCGAGTGCCCAAAGTGTAGGCGTGCGGGCGCATGTGCACACCCGCAGCAGACATCCGGAGACCAGCTGGCTGGTGGAAGGCGAGGCATCCCAACATCAGCAGCTCTGCAAAAGGTGAGATCTTTTTCTTTTGTGAGCTTCTGTTTTGTCGTTTGCAGGAAAACTTTTGTTTCCCTGCAAACGACAGAGAGAAACACTATGGAGAAATGCAGTGGAGCTGACCTGGGGCAATGGGACACATCCCCACAGAGAGGGCTCTGCGTGCCACCTCTGGCACATGTGCCATAGGTTCACCACCACTGCTATAGGGCCTCTTTTACTGTATCTTCCAATTACATTGCCATGTTAGGTTTCATCCAAAATATAACACTAGTACTTGTATCCTAATTTTTCATATCCTCGACAAACCTTCCACTTTTTTTATAATATGGTCCAAAGGCTTCCTACAATGATTGTTAGATTAGAACACTCAGTTTTAAACAAAGAATATGCTAACCAAATGAAATGTAATCTCGATTACAACAAAAATAGAATGCCAAAGCTAGGAAAAGCAGAAGCCACAAAAAGAATTCAGTATTTTATTAGGTTGATAAACTATTATTAATGAAAAAAATTGTTATTCTGCAAATCTTTCTCTGAATACAATAATCTTTTCCTTTACTTTAGAAGACTATTATTAATTTTCAATCTTCCTTGTATACCAAACACAAATTCAAATAATCTAATTAACATCTCCACCCTTATGAATCATACCCTCATAAGAGAAAACTGAAACACAATTATGTCATTTTACCCTTTATTGATAAATACATACCATGTTGCTCTGAAAATAGGGCCCAGTATTATCTTTGCGGGGGGGGCCTCCAAAATAAGTATTATGGCTTATTTTCGGGGATACATGATATCAGAATGATCAGCCTGGCTGGGCGACCCACTCTCCCAGCATGCAGACAAGATGTGGTGAGAGTGCAGGGGCTGATGTTGTCCGGCAGCAACTGCAGCCCGCTGGCCCCTTGATCAGCACACTCTGGGGCTGCACAGCCAGCACAGCATAGGTGAGTTGATTATCTGTCCAAGTAGTAGACGGAGGGAGAGGCACATGGGGAGTCATGCGATATCGACACGCTGCACAGGAAAGCCAAGTTGGTGGGCCGGAACCGGTGGCCAGCCATGGGAGGTTCATCTTCCCGCAGCGGCACCAACAACAGACAGAAGCAGAGGCTTGGGGGGACGGCAGGTAATCCTGATGCACCACATGTGCTGCAGGCAAGCTGAGAGATGTCAAGATGATCCTCCCACAGCTGGCCGCCCCCTCCACCTGTGTCTCAGTTTGCCTGTGGCCCGTATAGCGCATTGGGATCTCCTGCCTTCTCCCTCGCACCTCTGCCTGCTATCAATGCCACCGTGCAAAAATGAGCCTCCCATAGCCGGCCAGCTGCTCCGGGCCACTATCGACTGTCCTGCGTCCCAAGCATCTGGATCACCTGCCTTCCCTCCATGCCTATGTCTCCATCTGCTGGTGGTGCCGCCATGCAAAGACAAGCCTCCCACGGCCACTTGCCCACTACAACCCATCAACGTTTGGCTTTTCTGCGGCCCACACAGCACGTCCAGATCACATGCCTCCCCCTGCCTGCTGTTTGGACAGGTAATCAACTTACCTGCACTGCACAGGCTGCAGCTGCTCCTGTGGACCATCAGCCCTCACCACCTCCAGTGCTGGCCACACCTCATACACATGGCTGATGAGGACCCTAACTGGGGCTTATTTTGGGGCTACAGCTTATATTAGGAGCACGCTAAAAATCAGGCTGCCTTATTTTCTGGGTAGGTCTTATTTTTGGAGAGACATGTTAGTAGCAAGCAGAGATACAAATACAGATGCTTGCAAGCTTCCATAATGAGTGAAAACATTTTAATATTTTATACTAACGTCCTATTTGTAAAACTATGTTTAACATCTATATGTTTTAGCCATATTAAACATGTACCAGAATTATCAGTTTTGATAAAAGTTATAATGACACAATGACATATGATGGAGTTACTTATAGAATCATACATGTAAGGATGCACTTTCACTGCCTCAAAGCATCCTGTTGGCTTTCAAACATTTTGCGTGCCAAGACTGGGAGCTTCTAAGGGCCGTGATCTAATGCAACTTCAGGCACGCATCCGGTTTTGCAGAGAATGGAGGCCTGAAGTTCTGCAAGATCACAGCGTCCAAAATTTTCCAGTCTCCATGCAAAAAGTGTTTGCAAGTTGAAGGGAAGGATCTGCAATTTCACTGCCCCGAAGCCTGGCATGCAAACATTTTTCCGCATCGAGATTGAAAGCCTTTGGTGGAGATTTACTGAGGTTGCCCACCCCTCCAGAAGCAGCAGGCAGCCCCAGTGAATCAGAGAAGCTGAGCAGAGCATGCCCATCCCGCTCTCCCTCTACTCTCATCACTCTGCTCTTGGAGCGCTGGGACCAGGCAAAGAAACTGTGGCAAAGAAACTGGAGAGGAGATAGCTCCCTAGATCTTCACAAGGGGAGTCTCCAAAGGCCCAGTGCATGTGGAAACCCTGCATGGCAGGATAGGCAGGGAAGCAATTGTGGGGAGCATAAGATATCTCAGTAGGTCGGAGGGAGGCCTTGGATGATCTTAAGCAGGTGTCCTCTTTCATCATTAGCCCCCTCCCCATGGCCTTCCTCACCCTAAGATACATCATGTGCACTTAATGACCTGTGCATTTGGAGGCGTGTCCTCAGAATTCAACTCAGTCTGTAGAGTAATGAGGCTAGAGACTACCCCTAACCAACCTGGATTCTCCCATCGACTCAATGGAGAAACAGGGAGTTTCCACGTTCATTTAGGTTATTCACTCCAACAAATCCTCGGGTTACAAATGTAATTGGCAGGCTCCGTTACATTTGTAAACCGAGGACTACCTGTATAGAAAGAAAGAAGAGATGGGGAATAAAAGAAAAATAAACTGACTTAAAGAGAAATAATTTTGGGGAAAGCACCATCAAACAATTCTTAAAAGCTTCTCCCCCAGACAGCCAAAGGAAATTAGGTGTATACAACTGAATGTATGGCCTGAAAGCAATCCCTCCTTTTGTGGAGAGGGGGAATGTCCTGTTGAGTCAGTTATTGACTCCTGGTGACTGACTATATTAATCCCTGCAGTTTTCTTTGCAAGTTTTTCAGAAATGGCTTGCCACTGCCTCCTTCCTAGAGTTGTGACACATTCTTAAAGCTTATAATCACATCATTACCAAGTGATGTGGCCAATTTGGGCTTTGGTTATGCAGAAAGGCCACCAAACACTTAAAATGTATGGACAATCCTGTAACACCCCTCATTATTGGGGGGGCAGTGTCTTCCCTCATTTAGGCAATGTTTCTATGAGACAAAGATCAGCTGGAGAATTCCTGTTGTTACTTTGCAGTCAGACACCAGAACTCCACCTTCCCTCATGTCTTCTAGCAAGTGCAGAAGGTAAAAACTTATTTCATTTGCATAAAGATTAGGATAGGAAAACAGCAGGAATGCATCCCAGTAGCTCCCACATGCTGCAAGCTACCATAAAAGAAAGAAAAGATGTTCAAATCTCGTCTTCCTTTACTCAGAAGAAAAGTGCAAGACTGATTGATAAAAAACAAAAAAGCAAACTACAGGAAGTAATATTGTGATTTATCATAATGCCTCCATTCACAATCTAATTCCTTATAAAATAACTAGTAACCATATAAAATACAAGTACCCAAGTCAAACTTGACATTTGATTACATTAGGAACATGGAATATAGTTTTCTTGACAGCAATATGAAATTAATTTTTAAGCTTCCAGCGTTTTTTCCAATATCTAAATCTAACTTGCAGGCCTAGTATTATTATTATTGCTTTAAGCAAGCATGAATATTGGAATAGATAACTGATATAATTAAATCGGTATAAATCACTAACAAATAGCATGTGCAAGCCAGCTAAAATTTTTGTGCTCAGCCAAGGTTAATTAGGTGACAACGTATATCAAATAATGTACTGTACCCATTTAAAACATTGTAAATATTGATGTGTTTCAATAGTATTTATCTTGCAAACACTCAATGCATAAGTAAACATTCTTCTGATATTACAAATTACATCTTGGAAACTATACTGAAGACAGCATAAATAGTTTTTCTAATTACAACACTGTTCTGAAAGATGTGAACAGCTGATTTCAATGAAACTAGATAGGCAATCTAGTTTCATTGAAATCAACTGTTCACAAACATCTTTCAATAATAATTACATATTAGGAGTCATTGCTAATTAAGATAATGTATTAAATATGTCCCTAGTATTATATCAGAAGTTGGCAATTTGGTTGCCTCCAGATGGTCCAGAACTGATCAGTATAACTAATGCCAATAGATCTGGGAGAGCAAAAAGCAAGGTACTTTATTTCTTCTAAAATGTGTGTGTGTTCTGTTGTCAGAAAGAAGGAGGTTGAAGAATATATGACAAATAAAAGGGGAGGAGCCAAGAAACAGAAGGAATAGCTATTAAAAGGCAAAATGAGGGTTAAGAAAAGGGCTACGGGACAGTACACTACACAAAACATCTATGGACATCTGGAAGGATGATATACTAAAAAATAGTAGCTGCTGAAGGCAAAGAAGCAATGCAGCAATGCAGCAGAATGACTATTGCACAAATTGTCATTTACTTCTATTTCATCAAAATCAGACATGATTCATTGTTTCAAAAGTTACATGACCAAAAGCAAAGGAGATGTGAATGTAAGTTTGCTTCAGAGCATACAGATTAATAATTATACAATTCCTGGTTTTGCAAATCCATTGGTTCTGCAAATTCTATTTTCCATGGAATATTAGTTTACTATTCCATATAATTTAAAAATAACAGAATTATGAACTACTAACATATTCTCTAACATTACATCTTAGATTGAAAAAGAATGTTGTACTGGTTGTGCCCTCCTCTGTACCCTTTTGAAAATTCAATCTGCAAGAGGCTAAAAAATTTTCTAGAACAGCCTGGGAGAAGCTATATATGCCTACTACAAAAGGTAATTATATCTTTTTCAATAAAAAAACTCTGATTGACCTAAGCTTCTTTAATTAGCAGGAAAAAAACTGCAGAATCTGGAATTTCATACCTTTATTTTTTCTACCTTTACTATGAGATAACTAATATCCATCACAAAGAGTGCATAAAGTCTGTGAACCGTGAAGATAACTGCAAAGAAAAAAATACCCTCAGAGAAGACCTCTGGACCAATACAGCTTCCAGACAGTGTTCAAGAACAACCCATAAAAAGCACACTGCACTACCCAAAATGAGAAGTGACTAACATGCTCCAGAAACAAGCACAATCAGAGCACAAGATAGAGTTGTGCAAAGACCTGCCTGACCACAAATGTCTTCTACTCCTTGAGCTGGAGCTGTGAACCCAGGAGGCTGCCCAAAGTGTACACTGGTTCTGAGTGGGGGACTGCAAACCCCTCCAGAAGCAAAGGTGCAAAATCTCCAATTCCAGTAGAGGTGGGCTAAAATCCCATAGCCAGCTGGACTCACTTGTACTGAGTTAAAGCACATTCTTCTCTATGCAGGCCCCTACAGCATCCAGACACAGAGAAGAACTTGCCGGATTATCTGAGTAGCCCAAGGCAAAGTCAGACAACTGAATATCATCAGCATATTTCATTCCATGTGGACAAATGACATCATTCAGCAGCTTTATGAAGATACTAAAAAAGTATTATTTAGAACAGTTACTGTCAAGAGTTATTAGACAGAATAGAGATGAATGTGGGTATTTTTAATACACAGGAAGATTTTTAATACTTATACAGGTAATCCTCAATTTACAACAGTTCATTTAGTGACTATTCAACAGCGCTGACTTATCATTTCTCACACTTAAAACCATTGCAGCTTCCCCATGGTCATATGACCAAATTCAGACCAGATGCTTGAAAACTGACTTTTATATACTTCTACTTGCAGTGTCCTGGGGTCATGTGATCCTTTTACAACCATTTGACAAGCAAAGTCAATGGGGAAGCCAGAGTCATTAAACAATAGTGTTGCTAATTTAACAACTGCAGTGATTCACTTAACAACTGTGGCAAGGAAGATTGTAAAATGGGGCAAAATTCACTTAACAAATGTTTCACTTAGCAACAGAAATTTTGGCCTCAATTGTGCTCATAAATTAAGGATTAGCTGTATATTTTTTCTTCCAGATTATTTACTAAGAAAATTGTAGTTAGCTGAAATATGTTAATATTATCTATAAAATAAACATCTAGCATTAAAACTCATCAAATCCTGTCTACAAAATGTTTCCTTTCTACTTTGAAGAAATTTTAATGGCCAGCTATTCTCTCAATTTCTATCACTGATATTTTTAAAAAATACATTCAATGTAATATTAATGATTATGTGCATGATGCGTGAATAATCTATGTGTATGATGTGTGAGGCAAAATTATAGTTCTTTCCCATTTCAGCTAAAACCATTTACTGTTTTGGAAAAAAAAATAGCTATCAATTCATAATAGACAAAGTGTTATAGAATCATTTCTGGCTGAAGCCTTCTTATAACAATAGAAACTTTTACGGCAAAGAACAAAAACTAACCCTGGCTAGAGTAAAAAGGACAGAAAGTTCCCTTCCTCCACTTCATTGGGCAACGCACAGAACAGAAACACTGCTATCAGCAATAAATTCCACATACCATCACATTACCTTGTTGCAACAGCACTGAATCCTTGTTGTGCTACTGCGATCAGCTGCCTGTGGCCTACCAATGAATCCTGAGCCATCCCAAACTTTCCACCCACATTACACCAAGGTGAAGTACTTCATTTAAAAACAAAGCAGTTGAAATTTAAAAAGTACCTCTTACTCCCCAAAGAATGGATACTTTGCATTATTTTATCTGCCTCAACATCTTTCCCTTGAAATAAGACACCCTTTTGTTTGGTTGCAGCACCCTAGCTCCCTTCTTCACCCATTTATAAAGGACGGTCCTGAAGCAACATCTTCCAACCCATGCCTCTTTCAAGACGTGTGGACTTCAACTCCCAGAATTCTCCGGCAAGCGAACGTTCCACCATTTACTACTAACTGGCTGTTCTATATAAATTATATATTTCTAATTAATTCACCCATACTGGCCTTTCAATTATTCCTCATGGCCATCATTTGCCCAATTGTCCTATAACCTTCCAGGGCCATATTTTCCAATCTTCGCACTTTTTAATTCACCATAGGTGAATTAATTAGAAATATATAATTTAATTTATATATTTAATTTATATTTATAATATAATTTAATTTCACCATAGGTGAATCAGTACTGGCATTTCAATTATTCTTCATGGCCATCTTTTTCCTATAACCTTCCAGGTCTGTATTTTTTTCAATCCTGGCACTTTTAAACTTTAATCCCAGAGTTTCCCACCCCATGTCGGCTGGAGAGTTCTCGGGTCGAAGCCCAGCCGTTTTTAAACGCACCTTATCCGGAAAAAACTCTGCTCCGGCGGACTCTCCCACCTGCAGGCCGGGCCCCTTTTGTGCTTCTCAAGAGAGCCCCTGGTTTCTTGCCCAGACTTAGCGCCTTGAGGCCAAAGGCAACGCCGCGCAGAAGGGAAGGGTGAGAACGGCAAGAAAAGCACCTGGCGCTAAGGCAAGCACCCAAGACGAAGAAAGGCAAGCGCCGACCTCCTCCCAAGTTTTCCCACCGAAGGCAAGCAGGGAACTGGGCGGGACGTCACTAATCCTCCGCCCCCTCCCCCCCCCCCAAATCCTTGTATTGCAGACGACCACTCTTCTCCTTTCCACAGCGCGCGGCGCGCTGTGGCCAATCCGCAGAGAGCACGAGCCAAAGGGGGGGGGAAAGGGCGGGGTGGGGAGGGCAACGCAAAACCCGTTGCTGAGAGACGATTCCCCCAATTTCCCTGTGGTGTCGCCCCCTCCCACCTCACCACACACCCCCGCGGCCGCGCTGAATTGTTGACGACCCGTAACTGTTTCTCCCGCCTTTGGCCTCCCCCGCGCTCACCCGCTCGTTTCCCCCTTCGTGAGCAGCGACAGCCGCACCCAGACTTCTTTTTCTTCTTCTCCTTTTTCTCCTAACTCTCGGAGATCTCCTGCCTTCCCGCTTAGCAGCAGCAGCAGAAGCAGCAGTTCCACAGCTTCTGGCAGGGCCGCAAATAGGAAGTGCGTCACGCGCAGACAGCGGAAGAACCCCCGTCCTTTATTGTTCCGCGCGTTTATAGAGCGAGTTAATTAAAAAAAATACGAAGAGGGGTATATATGTACAAAGAGCCGAGGACTTCCGGGACAAGCGGTTCCCACCCCTTTCCGGGGAAACTCCTGAAAAGAGGGCCCGAGGCGCCTTTTCCCGGACTGACGCGCCTTTCTAAAGCTTGGGGTGGGCTGAGAGCGGCACCCCGAGCGGCACATTGGAGGTCAACTGAGAAAGGGACACAGAGATGGGGATAACAGGGATGCTTGAACCTTCCTCAGCTTAGGCCTATGAGGAGCGAGGAGGGCCACTATCTCGCTCTGCCGCCAGGATTCCTCGCGCCACAGAAAGGCTTCATTAGAAAGAAGCCCACTGCTCTGAGCCGGAACTTATTTACGGGCTGTTCCCGGGTCACAGCTGTGAGGAAACCTGGGAATTCTTCCCGGTTTCACTTCCTCCTCGAGATAGCTGGAGGAAAACGGCAACAAATGAGTGCGGGGGGGGGGAAAGCAAGAGTGGTTTTGGATCCGGAAATTCCCCTGAAGTCATGGGGCGAGTCACTCTAAACTACGCGTCTCTATCTTACTTCCGGGAAGGGGAGGGAGGGAGACACCCGCCGAGGAATTTCGTCAAGGCCTCAACGTTCCGGAAGGTTCTGGAATTAGTCGTCCGAATGTTTACCCGCCTTCCCGCCTCCTCTTGGGGAAAGTTAGTGTTGCGCTTGCCCCCTAGTGGTTGCCTCGAAAATAGCATCTCATAGAAAGGATGGCGACAAGCCCAGGAGAGTGGGAGAAAATATTTTTTAAATTATTGTGTGTCTTTTAAGTCACGGCGGCTGCCTCCACTAATCCCTGCAGCTTTCTAGGGTTTGACTTTGCTTCTGTTGGTAGAAATATCCTCCTGGGTTCAGTTCCAAGTGGGGGAAAAGACACTGGAAACATGGAGGCTATTTGGAAGGTTTAATGGTGGACAGTACCACATGGCCTGGAGCTCCAAAATGAAAAGGATGACATGCTTCAAGGTGAAGGAAGGCTGAGGTGCTGAGAGTGCCTGGGTTTTATAACCTTTGTTGGGATTTGAATTGGAGCTTGTATTCTGATTGGTTGTCAGACTCCCATGAGGCCATGCAGGGGCAACTCTAGGCTGACCTTAGTTCCAGGCTTGGTTGAGCCTTGCTGGATGATGATGCACTGAAAGGGCTTTTGGCAGTTACTATAGCTTTACCTGGAGATCATTGTTATGTATTCTGGCCCAGGCCTTAATGGCCCACCCATTAACAAAGGTGGGGGTGAGCTTCTACTTCTGAGGTGAGTTTCTGCTTCTGAGTTTCTACTCTTTTTAGGGGAAATATTCTGTCTTAATATTTCCTGGGATATTTCAACTTTCTAGGAGAGGGGTGGGTGCTAACTTCCTACACTTCCTTCGCAGGGCTGAGGGTGGGTGATTGATTTCAGCAGCAGCAGCAGCTTTTTAAAGATGTCCCCAGTAGAGTTTGTACCATTTTTTCCCTTAAAAAATAATATATAAAAAGAGTTTCCTTTGTGGAGAAATAGCACCATAAGTGTTGCTGTCCACTATATTGCTGTTTGGTATTCATTTCTGTAAGTTGGACAAATGACAAAAAAATAACATATCAATACACAAAGAATGCAAATCACATCATTTGGGTCAGGTTGTGTCATTTGTGTAATTATAGCATTACAAACATGTTAATTACATTCTAAGTGGAAGTCAGTTGCACTGAGGCCCAATAAAACTGAAAATTGACTGGCTTCAAGTAAACAAACCCCAAATGAGCCAGATTACAGAAAATTCTACAATTCCTTTATTTAATATCTCTAAAAACGTTTTTAGTTTTTTCCCCTGGAAATAGCTCTTCATAGAGCAAACTGCTAATGGCTTTTCAAAAATACAAATTCTAGCAGTAATGTTAAGTACCAAAAAAAGTGATAATTACTACTTGATACTTACTGTGTTTTCTGCTGTTGGAAGAAATGTCCATCTGGGTTCAATTCCAAGTGGGGAGAAAGACACTGGAAATATGGAGGCTGCTTGGAAGGCTGGCTTAATGGTGAACAGGACCACATGGGTTTGAAGTCCTGGGTAACTGACCACATGGAGAGGGAGGTGTGTGTGTGTGTGTGTGTGTGTGTGTGTGTATACCCTCTCTTGGGCCTTGCCTTTGAGCTTCCTGTTCCTGTGCAAGAAATGTATCCGTATTGTCTGTCAGCTTCCAAAAAGGGCGTGCTTCTCAGCTAGCTTTGTAGGGTGTCTGTGTCCCAGGCTTGATTGAATCTTGGGTGAGGCAATGAAGGGCAATTTCCTATTGTAGCTGAATGGCTTTGTCCTGAAGGATAATCATCTTGGAACTGAGGTCTTTTGTTTTGTAGATAGACTGGCCCGGTCTTTTTGTCTTATAGACAAACTGGCCCCAAAATATTTGCTGGGGGCAAGGGGCTGGGGTCTTTTGTTTGTGTTTCCTTTAAGATTTTTTAAATTTCTTTTTTAGGGGAAATATTCTGCCTTTTTTAATATTTCCTAGAATATTTCATTCTTCTAGCAGAGAGGTGGGTGCTAACTTTCTACACTGCCCTCCCGACTTAATTTCATCTTTTGCTTCTAATTCAATTGAATTTCTATAATAAATTGCATTGTACAATATAAAAGTTTATATTTTCGATTAACAGAATAGTTTTAACCAACAGAGGAATACAGTTCAGAAAAAAGCTTTGAAATATTTAATGCTGTGGATTATAAAATAATATATATAATAACATTAACATAATATATATAATATTTTTAAAATGTTGAGTTTTCTTGTCAGATATTGCAAGGTATTTTAGGAAAGGGTTATCTGTAATATATACTTCATGTATTTAAATGAAAAAAGACAATTGTGAACAAAATAGAATTGTAACAGTTAACATAAATGAAGCAGCTTGGAGCAAAAAGAAAAAGAAAATTGTTTTATTTCTGTACAAGGAAACTACAAATAGCATTTTTAACACTTCATTTTGTATCCAAGTCATGAAATTATATATTTTATACTAATACTAGCAAACATCTTCAAACCATTCAGACCCCTTCTGCACATTTAAAATATATTGCTGTTTACTGCTGATTAATAATTAAAGTTAGGAGCTTCTTCAGCATTAAAATTGCTTTTAAGTTTGGAGACTACCAGCTGAGGGTCCCCTCAGCTCAATAGTTCCAAAGTCTCTTTTACTGCCCCAAAAGGACATACTTGATTCTGCCAGTTAATGCTTTAGGGACCCAATTGTATCTTTTTTCTTTAAAAAAGTGACAATTGCACATGACAAAGATTGATTACGTGTGATTATCAATTCTGAATTATTTCTTTTTACCTTAAGTATTTCTTTTGGCAATCGAATGCAATCAAGTATCCCTACCCCCTCATCCTCTGTCCTGCTGATAGAACAAATAAAATATTTTTCACCAATTGCATTCCAGGTAGAGTAAATGAAAGAGAAAATGAAAACACCTGCAGGCTTTCAGCTACAAAGAAGGAAGCCTGATTCTTTTATACAAATTTATTTTAATAGTTGTTACACAAATTCCTTTTCTACTGTCATAACCATTTTATTTATAGTATATGTTAAAGTAATATGATTTTTTAAAAGCTACAGGCACAGAGAAACAATGGAACAGATCAGGAAAAAAAACAATTACATTATTTGAAACAGTGTGCAAGGGATTGTGACACTGGCTAGGAGAATGACTGAAGAACAGGCATATTTATTCAGGTAGATAAAACTTTTTTTTTAAAAAGGCCTAAATAAATTTCTCAGTGTTTCACCTAATAAAACAACATTTATTTTTCCACTTGCAAATAAATTGGGAAAAATGGTAAACAATTTCTGCCTCTTCAAAAGAGGTGGGGTTACTTGAGTTGCAGGCCAGTTTTCAAACATTTCTTTTCCCTCTCCAGGAATATCACCCTGTTTCTTCCCCATCGACTAATCTGCAGTATACTTGCATCAACTTATTGCCACTTAGTGGAATTATTTGTGTTCAAACAGCACAAAACCTTCATCTTTGGTTATTTTCTCGAAGGTGTCATTGTCCCAAAGGTGCTCTCTCTTGGAAAGCTTAGCAACTGCTCCTTTTGAATCTGATCCAGAAAATCTCAGTGGGGTTTGAACTCCCAAAAAATGACAGCCAGTTAATGCCTCACATTAAAACGGAAACCTACTTGAGGATAATTCAATGGGAAAATGAGTTGCAAACATTTACATGGACCTCTCTTAATCTGCTAGATATGTGTATGTGTGAGTGGCTTAAGGAATAGGCACTGATTTACTTCCTCTGCAAAGCATTCCATCACAGCTTCAATTCAACTCAGCTCAAATCCAGCAGCACATTCAATTGCATAAAGCAGCTTACTCCGCATAAGGTGTTCATCACAGAATTCTGGAAGTTTCAACAAATTCATACAGGTACTGGCAGTGGGTAATCGCTCCAAGTCAGAGCCCCCGTTGTGAATGCAAAAAGCAGGGTACAATTCCTGTGGCCGGGGGAAAAAATAACAAGGAAAAAACAATGAGAATAAGTTTTAAAAATGACTCTCGGTGCCATCTCCGTGCACTGCTGTACTCATGACCCTAAAGAAGCATATGAAGCTGGGAACAGTAATAGTCAAAAGATACCATTTTTCCTCTAGAGACCAGATAACCTTTAGTAATGAGAAGTTGGAAAAATGGGACTTGATGAAAATTGTTTATTTTATTCTATCAAGCAGTAATTCAACAATGAAGTGGAAGGATGACTCACTAACATACAATACAAAAATCTCTAAAGAAATAAACAAAGGAAATATTGTCTGCATTGTCTCCAACAATTTGAAGAACACAGGGATTTTACACTACAAGCAGCAGCACAACAATACAAACCGGTTTTGACAGCAGAGAACAGTTTATGAAAAATTAAGGGAAAAGCTCCCATCGCTCAGAATTCTTGCATCAACTATTTCTCAAAAGAACTTTTTATCAAAGGCACAAACAAGATTGAAATACTTTTATTATACAAATTTTATGTCTGCACACAAATCACCCCATCACACACGTTCCCCTATCCAATATGTGCCTAACATGCTGCATCAATTTTGACCCCAGGATAGGGGAACATGGATGCCAAAAAAAATTTCCAAAAGACTTGCTAGCTTGCTAGCAGGGACTAGAGAGAAGGTCTGGTTTCTGAAACAGGTCTTGAGAGGGAAGCTAGAGATAATGCTATCCTTGCCTGAGCTACTGGACATCAGGTTGATAATTGACTCATCCAGACCTTTACTACTTTCAGCCTTTCTTCTTCCCTGGGGATGGAGTCAGAGTGGGTTGGAGATTTCACTATGACAACCATTAAGAAGCCATATCCAGGATCTGTTTTTACTCTGGAGCAATGAGAATGATCTGATAGAGGGGAACATTGCTCAATGCCTTATGATCAATTCTCTCCCAAGATGGATCTTTAAGAGAATGGGTGTCAAACTCATGGCCCACAGACCACATGTGTCACGTGCTGGCCACGCCCATCCCTGGTTTAGCGAAAGGAGGAAAAGTCACGATATGTCACTTGACAAAGTGACATCGCGAGTGTGACACCCCTGGTTAAGAGGATCTATTCAATTGTCTGATAGATTCATCTATTTTCAGAGGGTGCTCGAGGGGTCTCAGTGCAATTAAAAGGCACTTCCCTTGGGTGCCTTGTCAACCTCAAGTATATGAAGGCTGTGGAAGCACTTGATTATAAATCATCTGCAGAGTAATAGATCTCTAATATAGCATGGTATCTCATTGCTGCAGGAGCGGTACTAACTAGCAACTGATTTCCAGTGCAATGAAAGATGCTATCACCTACAAAACTGTTTATGTCTTTTGGGCAAGATATACCTGAGACTAACTGCTTTATCCATCTGTTATGATCCAGCAGAAGGTGGTATACTACAAATTCTCTTCCCAGGAGATCCAATGGGAAGGTGCCTGTAAGGTAGCCTTCTCAGCTGTACCCTCCCTTTTTAAAAACAAGCTAATAGGTAAGAGTTGTTCTCTCCTTAATGTCATTTTGCAATCCAGCTAAGCTGTGCTTCTTCTGCAGGGCTTTTGGGATGAAATGTGAAGGTTGTGAAGGCTGGCTCTGGGATAGAAAATGAAAAGGGAGTTATAGTGAGTTTGCAGGAGAGATTGGATGTTAAATCAATTCATTATGCATGTGGTTGTATACCATGTCATTTAGGGATGGAAGGGCTTAGGGATTGTAAGCCTGAACAGCAAAATAGATACAGGAAGTCCTTGTTCAGCAACTGCAATTGGGACTGATGATAGAGTTATTAAGTGAAGTGTCACTAAGTTAAAAAAAACCACATGCTGTGTTAACGATTTTAAACAGGACAATATATACTAACTGGTGAACATGTGACTGAGAGGTGCGACAAAACTTCACTTATCTGACCACTGCCTTGGAAGACTCTCATCCACCTGTCCTTCAAGACTATTCCCTCAGCCTCTACAGTTATTTATATATGGAAGCGTACACCTAGAAAGAGGCTGCCATTTAAAACAAAATTCTATGGACACTTATGGGAACATAAGAAGCTAGTTCTAGAAGTATCAAGGAACTGGGAATCCTCATTTCTTAAGCCAGTAGTCATGCTAGAAATTTTGGCAACAAATTTGGTGCCTTTCAGCATAAAATATACAAGCACAGCTTTCCACAATGCCATCTGCTGCCCCTTCCAGCTCCCACTCTTAAGGGTGCTTCCTCCACCCTTAGATATCTTTGTCCTCTTGGGCAATTAATGCCTTTTCACACTAAGTACCGAGCTGTAGCCGACACAGGTTTTGTTTTCCACAAAAAAAATAGGCCCTTTGAGATCCAAGGACATTCTCATTATTTAAAACGCCTTAGACATCCTGGGCTTGAAGATTGCCTACATGCTTGCTAAACGTAAACTTTTTGTGGTATCCAGATGGAATCTCAGTTTGTTTTCTTTCCCTGCCAGTCACCTATTTCCCTCATCTCATTCCTATGAAATGTGTTGCCCTGGTTCTCTTACAATCCCAATGTACTCTTTCTCATTTTCTTCCTTTCCTTTGTTGTGGAAGGAAAGAAGAGAAGGAAATGTCTATGTGTGCGCTTGTGTGTTTCTGTGTACAGGTTGTCCTTGACTATAATTGAAACCAAAATTCCCATTGCTAAGCAAAGTAGTTGTTAAGTGAGTTTGCCCCATTTTACAAACTTCCTTGTGACAATTATTAATCACTGCAATTGTTAAGTTAGTAAAATGGTTGTTAAGTGAATTTGGCTTCCCCACTGACTTTGCTTGTCACAAGGTTGCAACAGATGATCACATGAACCTGGGACACTGCAACTGTTATCAATGCATGCCAGTTGCCATGCATCCAAATTTTGATCACGTGACCATGGGGATGCTGCAATCTGAAAAACAGACATAAGTAATTTTTTTCAATGCACCTTTAACTTCGAACCATCACTATACAAATGGTTGTATGTTAGCATAGTGTACCTGAATGAAAGAACAATTAATCAATTAATTTCACAACTGAGGTATCTTTTGCTTATATATGTAGTTATTTTGAAACACATTTGCTAATTCAGTTTAATTTATATGGCCTTTTCATTTTGGATTATGGCTTTTGGCAGGTACAGATACACACATGAATGAATGAGTGTGTGTGTGTGTGTATCACATTTACACACACACATACATTTAGGATGGTAATAGGAAGACTCACAAAGATTGGTCTCATTGAAAGAGCAGCTGAGAATTTACACAAGATTTGGACTCAAAATTTTCTGTTGTTCTCAAGAAGTAAGAATTTTAAATTCAGGCTCATCCTTTAGGAAAGAATTATATTTATGGCTTTCAATTTACACAAAATCTCATTTTTATTTAGTATCCAGAACCCTGGACAACATCACTTGTCATTAAATTACACCACATGGAAATTTGTTTTGAGACTGGTCAAACATTTCTTTTCCAATTATTCCTTTGTATACATAACTAAGCTTACTTTAATTACAACAGGAACAAATTGTATTCTTGCCCTGAGAAAACTTATTTAAAACAGGAAAAAATTGTACTCCTATTCTGGGGGGGAAATGCTTTTAAAAGGAAGCAAGCAACATATAAATAGAATAAATACAGAGGGAAAACAGATTCCCTACGTGTTTAAATAAGGTTTCCTATTCTGTGAAAATTATTTCCCTTAACAAAAATGAGAAGGCAGTTTATGTGTTATATCAGAGGTCGCCAACCTTTTGGACCCCAGGGACCCCCAAACTCATAATTTTAAATCCCGGGGACCACTAATATGAATTTTGACTGATGGTGGGGGAGGGGGGGAGAGAGGGGGAGAGAGAGAGAGATCTGATTTAACCTCTCCCTCTCCTTCTCATACACACACACACAAAAAAAACAACACACACAGGCAGGGGTGGGATTCAAATTTCTTAACCGGTTCTTGAGCGTGGCCTAATTTGTGGGTGTGGCTTGGTAGTCATGTGACTGGCTGGTCATGGCTTGTATGTAAATATTATATTTATGTAAATATTGATTTTTTTATTTAAAAAAAGAGCAACTTTTACCTAAAATCAGGCAAAGCAGGCAGGTTGAGTTGCTCATAGAATCACAGATCCACTTAGAGATCTCTGTTTCTGCCATCAGCTATCTGAGTCTGCACTGAATAATAGAACCTTCAGTTCTAAGGGAGATAAGCAGAGCCAAAGATCTAAAGATTAAATCCAACTATTTCCTGCTTTCTAGCTAATCTGAACAGCACAACAGAACAGCTGATGATCGGGGAAGAAAAAGGAAAAATATCAACTTAGCAGGCAAGTTTGCCAGGTAAAGAGTGAAAGGATGGGGAAGGTTCCCGCAGGCCAGGTGGGCGGGGCAGACTTGTGTTCCTGCAACCTGGATTAATTGCTTTGGGGGGTGCTCTGGGAGTGACATTTCTCTGCGGACCACCAAAATTTTCTCGTGGACCACCAATGGGCCACGGACCACCGGTTGGTGACCACTGTGTTATATAACCAAAGTTCCACTTTTCTTGAAAAGGGAGTATTAATTTCATCATGTGCTTTGGTGAGTTCAAACAGATAATCTGGTTTTAGAAAGGAAAAAAAAACACCTAGCACCATGAGTCAAGAGGATAATGAGATTTTAAGTTATTGTTAATAATGGAGGCCTTAAAATGTATGTCATAGCTAAAATGCTGTGTTTTTAGCATTTAGCATTTAGCTCTCGGAGCACTAATTGAATTTTCTTACTTTTAAAGCTTTAAAAATGTTAAAAATGAAGTTCTCTGTTGAAATGCCAAGCCAAGGGCACCATTGGTCATATAATTAACTACTCTACAACGGGAATCTGCAAGAGCAGAGAAAGAAGTAGCAGCAGAAGCACCAATTTATCGTGTGCCCTGATTGGAACTTAACAGTTTTCAACTGCACTTTAATGATTTCTTTTTGTCTGTAACCATTTCATTTGTGAAACTTATTAAACTTTAATTAGCTTTAGCCTACGTTAGTGTGACTTCAACCAGTTGGGAGTGAAGACTTGGCTTTTTTTTTTTAATGATGAAAGTCATGACTGGGCTATTTATAAATAATAAAGGACTTCCTTCTAAATGAGTCTGGACTAACTTTAGCAAAAGGTGAAAGTTCCATAATAGAGCTTGGGTAAGATTTCAGGCCAGGCAATTCCAAATTATACCCTTAACAATAAAATTGAAATATCTTTTATTTTAATACAGCTGTACATAATTAATTTTGTTGACATGTTGCTCTAATGTTGCCCTCAATAGTATGTTTTTGGTTAATTGAATCCATTTATTTCATGGCAAATACTAATTACATCTACTTACAGAACATGGTTCTCTTCTTCATCTACAAAGTACTGCAAGGACATTTATTATAAACACTAATTATGCTACTCTTTTGAAAGGTCTGAGGCCACAATGGCACAATAGGGTAAGAATATGTCTTCCTCACTTTGGTGGGTAAAGTAATAGCAACTTTTGTTATTCTACAGCTGATTAGTAGCCTCTATGATTGACGAAGAAGCATCAGTAGGAATGACTGGGAAGCTTCACCCACTCGTTTTTCTCTGTTCTGTTTTCCAATGGAAAATCATATGTAAAGTAAAGATATAGGTTCCCCTCGCACATACGTGCTAGTTGTTTCCAGCTCTAGGGGGCAGTGCTCATCTCCATTACAAAGCTGTTACAGAAGCCAGCACTGTCCGAAGACGTCTCCATGGTCATGTGGTTGGCATGACTAAACACCGAAGGTGCATGGAACGCTGTTACCTTCCCACCAAAGGGGTCCCTATTTTTCTACTTGCATTTTTACATGCTTTTGAACTGCTAGGTTGGCAGAAGCTGGGACAAGTAATGGGATCTCACTCTGTTACACTGTGCTAGGGGAATTCAAAACTTTCCCCCACATGCTGGAAATGTAATAAAGAAAAAGGAACTTATTACCATTTGTGGTGGAGCTGCAAAGAGGCCCAAAAATATTGGCAAAAATTACAGAAGTGGCTAGAAGAAATATGTGGGATGAAAATAGAATATAGACCGGAGTTCTTTCTGTTAGGGATTAATATGAGGAGATATGACAAGGAAAATATATATTTAATAGTCCATATAATTACTGCAGCAAGATTGGCATACACACAGCAATGGAAAAGTAAAGATACTCCAAATGAATTTGAAATAATTAGGAAAATTATGATGTGTGCAGAATTGGATAAATTAACAAAGGAATTTTAAAAAAAGGACGATTCGGATTATTATAAAATATGGAATAAATTTTATGGTTGGCTAGAGAAGAGGAAGATTCAAGAGAATAAAGAATTATATGTATATATAATAAATATGGAATAAAAATATATATTATTATTATTGGACTTAGCAAAGTAATTCAGGTACTTGGCATGCACATTTTTTATGACTGCAGTGTCCTGGGGTCATGCGATGCACCTTCTGCAACTTTTTTGATGAGCAAAGTCAACGGGGAAGCTAGATTCATTTAACAACTGTGTTACTAATTTAACAACTGCAGCAATTCATTTAACAATTGCAGCAAAGTTGTAAAATGGAATAGAACTCACTTAACAAGTGCCTTGCCTAACAATGGAAATTTTGGACTCAATTGTGGTTATAAGTCGAGGACTACCTGTGCTTATAGATTTTCATGCTACTATTTGTAAGCTCATTTCTGATACCAAAACCAAATCTGTTCACAGGTACTCTTGTTCAAAGTAATATATTCTTGCTCTCTTGAATCATACTTCTGTACCTGGCTCTGGATAACGGATTCTGGGATTCATCAGCTTAGAACTGCAATTGGGGAGTATTAACTATACACCATATGTAATTCCACTATGTTATACACCATGTTCTACAGGGAGACCTCAAAGTAGAAATTTAGAGGTAAGTTCCATATAACATTTGTAAGACAGAAGGAGAAATCAGGAATAAAATGGCAGCATGTCATAATTTGTTTTTAGCAACTGCACTCTCAAGAGTAGACCTTCTGAATTGCAGGTTGTTTACTCCTCCTATGCAGAATGAAACTGTGTCTTCATTTTTGGGGTGGTGTGAACAGTATGTGAAATAAGTATGTGAACAGTCTGTGCTATGTGCAATAAGTCCATGCAGTGAAGGAAGCATGGATGGTTCTATGTTTTTCTACATTATAGAAGCTCATCAAAACATCCACATTCATTTTAAGGCAGAACCAACACCATGATCAGGATCCCGATCACATTACTAATCACATGGTAACAGCTGAAAGCCCTGCTTCTTTCTTTGGAAAGTAATTGTGCTCATTTATCATGTGAAATAATTGAGATGAAATGGATTATTAGGTTAAGCAAATTTTTCTTTCCCCAAAAATAACACTGAAGTTGCAATCCTATACATTTTTAACTGAGAAGCCAAACTGAATTCAGTGAAACATACTTCTAAGACTAAATATTTAGAACTACAGTACCATTACATTGACTGCTATAGATTCTTTTAAAAATATTTAAAATATTGTCCTACAGTAGACATAAAATCTTAATTTTTATTTGGGAATGATCCCAATTTCTATAATGTACATGTCTATATCCCCATTACTTTGGTTTTTAATTAAACAAATGTTTATTAACACACTATTGTTATGGTGTAACAAATTAGCTAAAAGACAAAACTATGAAGGCAGATACCTTAAAACCCAAGAGAGGAGGTCGTGAGCAGCTTGTCACAAACTTGAGTAATTTACGTTTCTCATCATCGGTGAAACTTTCAACTACTCTCCAAAAGATTTTGATTACTGGATGATCTGCAGTATAACCTCCTATCATTTAAAAAAAATAAACTGCATTAAAACTGAGTTAGAGTGTTATTCTACATGATCAGAAAACAATAATTCAGTCTTCCTATGCCTGACTCTGAAAAACAATATCAGGATGGAAGGGTGAACTAATGAACAGTAAGATTTTGTAAAAGTAATCTTTATTAATAGAAGAATGGTTAAAAGATCATATAATCATTTCGTTCATACACTATTTAAGGGATAAGAGTACCTTAAAAACTAAGTGAAATGCATTGCTAATTTGTAGGACTACTCATTCCTTTTTGTATATTACTGCATATTATGTTAATATATATTTTTGCTACTCCTGGTCTTTGATTATTCATCCACCAAAATGAGTGCATGTGTGGGCATGCATACAGAGCATAACCGTGTAATTTATTCTTCTTTTGACATTAGATAATTAATCATATTCAGCCTGCCTGGCTTGGATTCTTTATTTTTGTCCTTCAACACCACCTTTATTTATAATGTACTTGCCTGAATAGTTTGTGAAAGTTTTAAGATCCTCTAGACTAATTGGAACCTGGGCTCCAGAAATCAAAACCTGGAAGGGTTGGAGAAAAAGCAGTATATACATGGTTAATACATCTAGGCAGAACATTAGAATCTTAATTGTTTTTTTTAAATCACTAAATGCATCATTTTCTCCATTTGGCTGGGCAATTATACCTGTATTTCTTGTTGATCGAACATTCTGAGCCACTCAAGATTAACAACATTGGCAAGACCTTGTCTGAATGCCAAGCAATGCTGTCTGATTTGTTTATTTAACCTGTAGTCTGCCACAAGGTGGATGTAGGCGATTCTGTTTGCACTAGTAACAGGAATATCCTTTCCTCCAAGCTTTAATTCAACCACCTATAAAAACACAAGCATCTTCTGTGAAATCAATCTCATTCGCTGTAGGCAAATTATTTTCCCCCTGGCCCCAATCTTACAATCACCTTCCATGACATTGCGCTGATGCAGCAGTCCACACTTTAATCTTCATTCATTATGAAAACATTATTTTTATACTGCACTATCAATACTTAGAAAAGGGGTCTTTGCCTGGAAGGGAATATTTTGGCTAAGAAGGAAGGAATATGACCCCTTGATCACAGCATTTGCCACTAGGTGGCATAATGGAACAAGAGGGATTGTGAAGAAGTTTGATTCAACAAACTTTTGTTGACACTAACTGCTGAAAATCTCTCTGGATAAACATGGAAAACATACATTCCCTAGGAAAATACTTCAGTGCTCCAGCTACTCCCTCATTCCAGCTTTACATTATTTTGGAAAAAGACATCAAAGCTTGCTAGGAATGGAATTCAAGATTTTGCCTCAAATACCTGTAACTTTTTGAAGTTTATTAAACAAGTATTAGGATGTCTCTTGATTTAAAAAGAGCTCACTGAGGATGTACAAAAGTTTTTTGCACTTAATTATTTTAGGTAGTTTGTAAACAAGTCAAAATGTGTATGTTTTGAGAGTTCAAATCAGAACTGAAAAAAGTTCGTTCAAATTGAAATGTGTTCAAAGTTCAGGATTAGCTGCTGTGCTTGGATCTGGCTATCTCCTGTAGGGTCCCCTATAGCAAGTGGGTGGGGATGTGTGTGAAATGGATTGTTTTAAGGGGCAAAGCAAAGAGACCACTAGATTCAAGGCAAAGCCGTGCTTCCACTGGAACAGTGGTAACTAGTAATAACTGCCGGCCAGCCTTCCTCTGCTTGTACAATGCCCAAATTTGATTCAATGTAACAAGGTTTGTTATCATTATAGATGAACAGAGTTAGGGATTCCTCTACCCCAGGGATGTCAAACTCGAGGCCTGCAGGCCGAATCCAACTCAGAGGGCCGGCCTGGAAACAGCAAAGGACTGGCCCACAGTGCCTCTGCCACCAAAAACGGAGCTTGGGAGAGGGGGGCATGCGCCCTCCCCCAAGCTATATTTGCTGGCAGAGAGCTGCAGGAGGCAGTCGTGGCCAAAAACGGGGCACAGAGTGGTGCAAGGGGCCCCCCGGGCTCTTTTTTCGCTGGCAGAGGACTAGCAAAACAAACTAAAAACAAAAGGAGAAATGTTTCCCCTTTTGCATTTGAGCATGCAAGACAGGAAAGGAGAATGGGAAAGAGGAAAGACCAAAAAAAGAAAAGATGGGAAGACAGCAAGGAAGAAAAAATAAGAGGGGAAGGAAGAAGAAAGGAGAAGGAAAAAGAAAAGAAAGGAACGAGATTTTAATGAATGTGAGTGATAGTCTCAGGCAAGTCCTGTCTTAGCATTTGGCCACCACAGGTGCCCCCAGCACAGGTGACAATCTGGCCACGCCCGTCATGACCACGCTCACCATCCCTCCGAGGTCAAACACAACCCTGATGCAGCCCTCAATGAAATCGAGTTTGATACCCCTGCTATAGAATATTTAACATTAACAGCCATTTAATGCAGTCTTTTGTATCAGTACAGAAAAATAGTAGAAACTTTATGAATTAATGGACAGATTACTTATAAAGAACAAACCCAAATTTCAACTGAAAGTTTTTAACTACAAGCTATTTCTTTCGTGTGTGTATGTGTGTGTGTATGTGTTGCTTTTGAGTCAGCTTTGACTCCTGGTGATTGCCTGGGCAAGCCCATGAGACATAAAACTGTGTTATAGAGAATTCAAATTTGAAATAAAAACATAACCACATCAATTGTCTGTCTTCGGCAAAAAAGACAAAAAAAATAGGGGGGAAGTGTCAGTTCAGATCACCAAAACAGTCAGACGTTGTACACTTTGATTCCAAATAGAGCAAACAGCAATTATTTTGTCAGTGCTTTATCACCATGGCATCTAAATGCAAATAGTGCTGGGAAATTAATAGTTAACTGGCTATAACAGACAGAGAAAATGTCTTCTTACCTGTGCCTCTCCCAAATCATTATTTACCACGGTAAAGTTCAGCCCAAGTTCTTCTACATCATCTTCATAGCTCTTAAGAAAAAGGAGGTTTTTGTACATTTCAGGATCCAGGGATGCCAAATGATGAATGTCGACATCAGCACTTGTCCCCAGCAACTTGGAGAGGAAAAAACTGGCGAAAGGAAGCTCAACCAGCATATTTTCATATAAAGCCTTTTAAAAAAGTGTAAAGAGGTTGAAACTCACTCATTTGATATTCACCCAGAAGGAGAACAGGAAACACATACATTCATTTCCTATGCCTGCTAAAAAGCTCATGGCCCAAATGTATATATAGTATTTAATAATCTTTATTCAGTCAACGATCAGCAAAGTGAAACATATATACCCAATATGATAAATCATAATATACAAGAAAATTAAGGATATGTAGCAGAAAAATAATCTAAATCTAAAATTACATTTTTATTCTCAAGTCTATTTACAGTAAAAATGCATTGGAGGGTAGAGGTTCGTTCTTCGAGCGAGCTATAAATATTTGCCACTATTGCAAAAATGTATATGCATTTAGTCCTATTTTATAATGAGCAATCCTACATTAAAGGGAGTTGAATTTTGTAAATTATGAAAAATTGCAAACCCATGTTTGTTCTTCATACTTAATTCAGCTGCAGTGACTCATAGCAACAAGCAAAACAGAAAAGTTTAAGCTTGTAAAATCCACCTGCTCATATTTTCTTTATATATCTAAAAATTATTATATCTTATTCTGTTCATTATACCTTTATCTGTCATATTTACAATTTCATCACATACTCTTATTTCATTATTCAATAAATTCCATCTTAATTTAAGTAGTTCCAAACATTTCCCTCTTAATTGCCAATTTGAGTATACCACCCTTTTATCTTATACATCACTCAATTTACTCCCCTTTAACTCATATTAAAAATTACCATAATATAATCATTTTTAATTATCACTTTCCAGGTTAATAGCACTAATCTCCTAAGTACTATGTATAGATTCCACATGGTATTCTTTCCTTTATATTCTAAATCTTTTATTATTTCAAATACATTAATCTTTTCAACTGATTATAGAAACTGATATCCGTCTTTTTAGTACAATTCTCATTGTTCGTTTTAGTTGCATTCTTAATTTCATTAAGTTTAATTGACATTCTTATCAGTTTCCCACTTTAACATTTATTCCAGTTATATCTATCTGTAATTTAACAATGATTCTTAAAAAATAAAGAAAAAAAGAAAAAAACATCAGTTCCAAACTTTCCATTTTTAAAATCTATATTCTTATACATCGCTACATATTACTTTGCAGAATCCCCTTTCTTATTCTTTATCTACCCATTATCTCTAGGTCAGCCATATAATTTCCTTTCCTTTTTTTTTTTTTTGCTTTCTGTATCCTTCTTTTCTGGTCCTTTCTCTTATTCCCCTTTCCCTTTCTTTTTCTCCTCCATTTCTAACTCTGATTTTTATCCCATTCCCTCTTTTGAGCTTTCTTCTGTAATTCTCTTTTCTGCTGCTTCCTTTTTCTTTGTTTGGCTCTCCTTGTTCTTTGTTCTCCAATGTTGCCATTTCTAATATTTGTAAGGCAATACTGCACAGTTCAGCTCTTTCATATATCATTTCCCTTATGCTTAAGTCCAATTTTATTTCCAAACAAAATTCTGCCATTTTTGTGCACCTTTCAAGTTTAATTTATTTATCTCTTTCTTCAATGTTTAAGTCCAGTCCAGTTATCCAATAGTTTATTTAAACCAGCTTCTAGTAATCAACTTCTGTTAAATCCTGTTTAAATTTTCCAGGGTCAAAATAGTCCAATGTTCGTACATTTTTATTATTAAATTCCTTCTGTTGGGTTTTGAATTTTTCTCAAAGTCATCTCGTATTCCTAGGGTTTCAGCTTCTTTCCTCTTCCTTTATAATATTCTAATTTCACTTTTCAGGTTTCTATATTATTATATCAAAGTTCCTCTTATTTTGTATCAAGTTCCAATTTCAAGAGAACCAAGCACTTTTTTAAAGTTATTGAAATTTTCCTTTGCCATTAGGTGGCATTCTCTGTTATGTCCAAGTTCCACCTTTTCTTTTCACTTTCTTTTCCCTATTTACAACTTTTAAGTTTCAATAATCCAGTAAGTCCAATTATTAAATATTGTTTCTTTTTGGCACTTTCAAGTTCAGCTTTTAGTATGCCTCTTTAGTGCCAAAATCATATAATTGTCCACACAAATATTTTATTTCCTCTTTCAATTTAACTCCTTTTAAAGTTCAAAGCCACTTTCATTTGTGTCCAATTTTTTCCCGACTTTCTCTGATCGCCACTTTTACAGTCTTTCTTTAAAGTCTCTTAAAACTTTAAATCCCTGGTACCTTTATATTCAAATATTGCACCTGGTTTGCCTCATCTCCACATAGTCTGCTTTTTCACCGCTCCTGCACAATCTTTGTCCTGGATAGCTTCCATCTTCAGGTTGGCCATATTTAACCACCACTGCAGCCCGCCTTCGGGGGGAGTTTACCTAGCCAGGGAGGGGAGATGCGGCTCCCCTCAACCTGACAGGTGGTCTCCCCCTTCTTCCCCACCTCTATAGGGTGGTTCTGGCCCCGTTCGGAGCCCTCTAACAAAAACAGTACGGATTGAACCCGCGCATGATTGTGGTCTTCGGTCCGTCCACGACGGAAACGTCACCAGAAGTCATTTATTATATAAAGAAGATATGAGCCCAATTAAAGAAAAATGGAATAAGCTAAGATATGAACTGAAAATGAATAAAATAAGTGTAAAGATTGTAAGAATATTTGTGACAACTTATAGAAAATGGAAATGATGTAAGAAGTTGAATATGAAAGATAATTATGCCATTAAGGTCATGTTTGTATGGAAATGTAAAAACCTGGAACCATATTGTTCACTAAATATTTGTAAAAGATAAAAATAAAAAACTTTTTACAAAAAAAAAGGAAAATCCACCTGATTAAATTTATATAATATTTTTCCCATTTAGGATTTTTTTTCTCTGTTTAGATACTACATTCAATCCTATCTCCATCTATAAAAATCATTATATATATATATAATGATTTATATATATATATATCCTATTATTTCCAAATCTTACTCTTCAAAATTTTTGCAGGAAAGGTCAAGAAGAAGCTGAACTTTATTACAAACATGAAATAATAGCAAAGAGGATCTACTGATATAATATCAAATATATTTTGATACTTAGCTACGGAGAGAAAGTTTAGATGTACTATCATCAGGAAAGTGCAAACAATGAGAGCAAAAACTAAGGAGGAATTCCACTAAGGCAACTGCAGGATTTTTAATAAAGCCATGACAAATCATACCTTCATATGTGCAGCTGAATTTAAATTTGTAGTCACTGTTTGGAGTTTTAATCATTAAAAGAGGAGCCAAATACAAAGAGAAACACAAACTATATTTAATATAGAATGTCACTTATAACTCACTATATATATCTACTTTGGTACAATTCCTTTTTGTGCCTGTTTTTTTTTTCATCTCAAAATGAATTTTTTAAAGTAGCATTCTCCAATTGGATGCCCTCCAGTTGTTCTGTAAATTTCTGGAAGTTGCAATTATAATTCCTCTTGAGAGAATCAAGTTGGGAAAAGTAGCTTTAAAGCATTTAATATACTAGCCCTAATAAATGATGGTTCTAAATACTATGATCACATCAGCTAAATGGATTATAAATTAAATTTCCATAATGTATGCAACTGAAATACAAATGTAGGCATAAATCAAGGTATTTTTTTAAACACAGGTTAATTACACAGATTCAAGAACTGTCTATTTTTTATGCAAAATAATCCACTTACCATTTTTCATATGAGTCTTAATTCTTAGGCCATATGCAATACTGGCTCCTAGAAGCCTATCAATAACTTCATGTCAAGAGAAAATAGCAATAGGTATATTGAAGCAACCTGCTTGTTATTTCTCAAGTGTCTACCTTTTATGAGTGTTTATTGCTGGAAATTGTGCCAAAATGATTTGAAATAAAAAGGATTAATTATACTAGAAGCCTTTTAATATAAGTGAGTGCACTAGCAATGCAATTAATGCAAATTGTGGTACTATCAGGAGAATAAATGTGAACAACATCACAGGCCATTTCTGTTTGCTGCCAAATAACTTTAGTAATTTACTACATTAAGAATCAATAAAAAAATAATGCTTTTCAAATGCATCTCCATCAATCTTCAGGTAACTCCATAGCAAACATTTATAACTTAATCTAAAAACTATATAAAGCATTTTTAGGCCACCTGGATTGTGGACTATCATTTAATTAAATACACCTGGGCCATCATTTAATTAAATACTGATTTCCATAGCCAGATTCCTCTAGTATATATTTAAAAAGCAAGAAGAACATTAAAAATACATAGTAAGATGGATAGTTAATATTTCAATTAGTGTAAAAGCTAAGTTTTGCAACATGCACCTCCCAAACGTACAATCGTTCTTTGTTAAGTTAATTACACTTGGGCTCTGTACTTTTCTGATAGGGAGGTATGGTTGCTCACATATAGCACAAATGCCCACTTTTCTGGAGTTTTTTGTTGGACAAATCAGTCACACCTTGAAAACATCTCCTTTTCTAATTAAAACATATTTGAAAGAAAACTCTACATTAATGAGCTTTTGCCTGCCCAGGGGGCACAATTTAAACTTTTTAATGCAATTTGTTTTCAGCACTAGATCCAGAATGCATAGATAGTAATGTGCATAGTATTCCAATCCTCAGTGCTTCTGAAACGTTACACTCAGATCCACAGTGGATCTGAGATCCACTCAGATCTACAGTATATTTCAGGAGAGTCATAGGAGTCATTTCTTTTTCTTTAGTTCTCAAAAAGCTCTATATAACCTACAACTGATTGAGGAGTTACTGAAGTTACAGAGAACTCCCCAAAAGATCCTTACAACATGGTTCAGAAGTTCCCACGGTCACATGACCCCACTTTAAGTGCTCATCAACTAGCTTGCATTTAACGCCATTTGCAGTACCCAGCAGTCATATGACTGCAATTTCCAACATTTTTGCCAAAAACTGGCATTTATTTCCAGTTTCCAGCAAAAACCAAACATACTGAATGATGGGTTTGCTTAACAACCACAGCATTCACTTAATGGCCATGTCAATTACTTAAAGACAACAGTCATTTAGTGACCATTGAAAAAAAAAAGATGTAAAATCAGGTCAATCATGTGACCATCTGCCTTATGACGATCATGACTTACAACTATAATTGGCAGGCACCATTACTATGGTGCATTTTAAAATCCCAAACAGAACTATGCACCATCTGAGATAGGTGGGGGCTCACTACAAGGAAAAGCTATTATCCCTCTCCCAGAAGACTGTGATTATCTTTGCTTAAGACAGGGGTATCAAACTCAAGGCCAGCGGGCCAGATTCGGCCTGCAGGGTGATTAGATCTGGCCCATGGGGTCCCCCTGGAAACAGTGGTGGACTGGCCCGTGGTGCCTCTGCCAGCGAAAACGGGGCAGAGGAGGGAGGCGCACAGGCCCCCCTCCAGGCTCTGTTTTTGCTGGCAAAGGGCTGCAGGATGTTGAGCTGGTCATGCTCACTCAGCCATGCCCACTCAGCCCACTGAGGTCAAACACAACCCTGATACGGCCCTGCTTAACACGTCTTCCAACTTATTCACTAAAATCAGGCTTTAAAATGGAAGTAGTTCTCGACTTATGACCACAATTGAGCCCAAAATTTCTACTGTTGAGTTTTGCCCCGTTTTATGACCTTTCATGCCTCAGTTATTAAGTGAATCACTGCAGTTGTTAAGTTAATAACCCGGTTGTTAAGTGAATCTAGTTTCCTCGCTGATTGCTTGTCAGAGGGTCGCAAAAGGTGACCACATGACCTTGGGGCACAACAATGGTCATAAATATGAACCAGTGGCCAAAGCATCTGAGTTTTGATCACATGATCATAGGGATATTGCAAAGGTTGTAACTGAAAACCAGTCATAAGTCACTTTTTTCAGTGCCATATGATCACATGTAAGTCGAGAATTGTCTGTACTTCCTCTTAATCCATCATTTTTAGTGGCTGAGAAAGGATTTCTGGAAGGAGTTGATGTAAAGGGGAGCCCAATTCTAAAGCCATAAGGAGTTGACTGTGAGACAAATATTTTTATTTTGAAAGCTAAATCCTATATAAATAATACAGATCAAGGCTCCCTAATTCCTACATACTAGGCAAGCTGAAAATATAAAAATAAATGCTATAAATAAGAGAATACTGAAAAGACACTTTTTGATATAACCATGGGGGGGGGAGAACAAAAATATAAAAAAGAATATTAAGATCACAGAAGACGAAAACAAAATTATCTACAAAGAGAGTCTCTTCAGCTGCAAAATTTCAAGAGAACTTAGTGTAGTTGTGCCAGATATGCCAAAAAAAGCTTTCTAATTATAGCGAAAGTTCTCCTACATAACATTTAGATTAACAAAACTGAGCTTACTTATTCTGTTTTTAAAATATCTTTACTGGATAACAAATATTAAAGTGCACACACATTTCAAAGCAAACTACTCATGTTCCCAAAGGATGAGACACAAAAGTTAGAATGTACGCCTTACATAAAATAAAAATTACTTGACATGTAAACAGAAAATAAGAATAGCCTGATACTTCTATTATTATACAGGTAGTCCTCGACTTACAACAGTTTGTTTAGTGACAATTGAGTTGCAAAGGCACTGAAAAAAGTAACTTATCATTTTTCATACTTACGACCGTTGCAGCATCCCCATAGTCACATGATTTACATTGGGATGCTTGGCAACTGGTTCATATTTATGACCATTTGCAGTGGCCCGGGTTCATGCAATCCCCTTTTGCGACCTTCTGACAACTAAAGTCAATGGGGAAACCAGATTCACTTCACAACTCTGCAACTGCAGTGCTTCACTTAATATAGCAAGAAAAGTCATAAAATGGGGCAAAACTCACTTAACCAATTTTTTACTTAGCAACATGAATTTTGGGCTGATTGTGGTAATAGGTTGAGGACTACCTGTATATGGTAGTCCTTGCCTTACAACCATTCATTAAATGACCAAAGTTACAATGGCATTGAAAAAAGTGACTTATGACTAGTTCTCACACTTATGACCATTCAAGCAGCCCCATGGCCATGTGGATCAAGATTCAGACACTTGAAAAAAGACATGTGTTTATGATGGCTGCACTATCCTGAGGTCATGTGATCACCATTTGCGACCTTCCCAGACAGCTTTTGACAAGCACTCAATGGGGGAAGCCGGATTTGCTTAACAACCACGATTTCACTTAACAACTGTGGCAAAACAACGTAAAATGAGATGTGACTTATAATTGGCTTGCTTACAATGGAAATCTTAGGCTTAATTGTGGCCATAAGTAAAGGACTACTTGTATTATTAGCAACATTACAAATAGTCCTAAATTTACAACCACAACTAAGGCCATAATATCTATTGCTATAGGTTTTTAAGTGAAATTTTCTCCATTTTACGATCTTTCTTCACACAGATGTTAAGAGAATCACTGTATTTGTTAAATTAGCAACACGGTTGTTAAGTGAATCTGGCTTCCCCATTGACTTTGCTTGTCAGAAGGTCACAGAAGGGCATTACATGGCCCTGCATCGCTGAAACTGCCGTAAATGTGAGTCAATTGCCAAGCGCCTGGATTTTGATCACATGACCATGGGATTGCTGCAATGGTTCTAAATGTGAAAAACCTGTCATTAGTACTTTTTTAATGCAATTGTAACTTCGAACGGTCATTGAAGAAATTGTTGTAAGACGAGGATTACCTTTTTTTTCACCAATTTTGCTTTAATTACACTGAAAATTATTCAGCACTAATGGTAAAATGGTTCCATAACTATTTATTTATTTATTTAGTTATTCATTCATTCATTCATTCATTCATTCATTCATTCATTCATTCGATTTATATGCTGCCCTATCTCCCGAGGGACTCAGGACGGCTTACAATTAAGTAGGGTTTAATAATCAGATAAACAAATTGATGAGTCGAGGTCTCACTACTGATTAGGATAATTTAGGATATGTTCAGAACCCTTTCCCGTTCTCCCTCAGTCCGGGTAGGCTAGTTGGAATAGCCAGGTTTTTAACTCACGGGTTAGGGTTTAACTTTAACTTAACTATCAAAACAAACATCAACTACAGGTAGTGCTCGATTTATGACCACAATTGGGACTGGAATTTCAGTTGCAAGTTGAGGCATTGTGTGACCAGATTCAAGCTATGACCACTTTGATGACCGTCATTAAGTCAACTCCATGATCATTAGTTGAATCCGTTTTTACCTGTGCATGTATGTCTATCACAACTCTGAAAGTGGATCGTAAGTCCCTCTGGGAAGGTTTGTCATAATTTTGAATTGTCATTGACTAGCCCTAAGTTGAGGTTTACCTGTATTAGCTACTTTGCCATCTCTATTTGCCCAATTTATTGTCTCCATCAGAGCAAGGGATGAGAGTCATTATCCTGGAAAGGACCAGGTTGGACTAGGCTAATATCAAATCCAGCAGCTCACTTTCCTCTCAAATGCACAACTAGAAGGTGCAAATACCCATATATGTTATTTTAGAACTCTGGACAGCTCTGTGTAATGGTAGCTGAGGACAGTACGATCAGGTGTATTGGTAATAACTCTATAGTGATACAGCAGTAGAATTCTAGAATTAACTTGTGCAAAAGAATTCTTATACTCATGCGGAATTAGAGAAATCCTTGTTACCAGAATAAATATATACCTCTGTGAAACAAATAATTTTTTTAAGCTGTGCGAAGGTTACTATCATTAATCTAAACAGGGAAGACAGGTATCAAGCTGAATCAATATCCTCAAATTAGCAAAGTACTCATTTTCAGTAAGAGTTCAAACGCCACAATTTTTTATTTTAGTAAATATTCTGAACTTAATTGGCTTAAATGGACCTAGGTGTTTCCAAAGAAAAAAAAAGAAAAAGAAAAGAAAAAAGATCAGGATGCCATTACCACATACTTTAACTGTTTATTTATTCCCTGTCTAAGCAGCCTGATTTAGGAGCTATAAAATGCAATCAGTACACAAACCAGAAGCTGGAATCATCTGCTAATGGAACTTTTAATTGAGAAGTGACCATTGACATGAGGTAATTCTTTCCATGCAGAATTGCTCACAGAGACCTTTCTGCACTTTATCACAGTAAACAATCGCTAACATATGCATTAAAGAAAATTTAAATACATTATGACCCAATAAATATCACAATCAATCAATAGAATCTTTTCACTCTCAAAGATTTAGTGTTAAAATACCACACTTTTAGCAGTGTTTTAATGCTGGACACATACTTAACAAATGCTGATACTAAGTTTAGTAATTTGTAATGAAAAGATAATTGGTTATATGAATCTACCATCCAGAAAAGTATTAATTGAATTTAAAATAAATAAATTTCAATTAGAGTTAATTAAAATGTGATGCATATTATTGAGTTTTCGCCCTTCTGAATATTAGCCAGTTTTGCAAATCAGAAGGGATTTATGTGTATTACACTAATACTGCTTCTGTTTAGTAAATAAGTGAAACTAGTTACATTCTTTAAAGATTTTTTTTAGCATTATGAGTTTTGAACTTTAAACAAGTTTATTTGATATCTAATTTAGGTGAGAAAAGGTTAGCATAGGTTTTACATTTGAAAGACCAAGCTCAGAAGGTTTATTTGCTCAAAATATATTAATTTTTTTTAAAATTACATTTATATGCCACCCTTCTCCGAAGACTCAGGGCGGCTTACAATTTTTTGGGATACAACCCAGTGTGCTCAGCAATAGCCTTCATTCCATTGTATATGCCTGCTTATTACTAAGCGGCATTTTTACAAGGTCAGCTTATTGCCCCCAACAATCTTGGGTCCTCAATTTACCTACCCCGAGAGGATGGAAGGCTGAGTCAACCTTGAGCCTGGTGGGATTCGAGCCTACAGTAATTGTAGGCAGCTGGATCTTAAGAGCAGGCATTTAACAGCCTGAACCACCAAGGCTCTATTAATTGCCTATTGCTCATTGGATTATCTGTTTTTCCAGAATGACACCCATTCCTTGAAAGTTATATTAAAAATGATATTGTTTCATTTCCATTATGAAATATTAGTATTAGAGTAAAAGTTTGGTTTTGCCTATTAGGAAGTTCTTAAAAGCTGTAAGGAATCCTAATGCTTTCACACACAAAAACAGCAAATAAAGTTAGATATATACAGTTGAGGTAGTCCTCGATGTATAACCACAACTGAGCTCAAAATTTGTATTGCTAAACAAGATAGGTGTTAAGTGAGTTTGCCTCCATTTTACAACTTTTATTGCCACAGTTATGAAGTGAATCACTGCAGCTGTTAAATTAGCAACACAGTTGTTAAGTGAATCTGGCTTCCTCACTGACTTTGCTTATCAGAAGGTCACCTAAAAAATGATCATATGACCTCAGGACACTGCAACCTGCCAGTTCCAAGCATCCAATTTTTGATCACATGACCATGGAAATGCCGCAACAGCTGTAAATGTGAAAAAGGGTTATAAGCCACTTTTTTCAGTGCTGTTGTAACTTCAAAGGTCACTAAATGCACTTTTTAAGTCGAGGACTACCTGTATGCAGTCAAGAATAAATGCAATCCAAATGTAAGAACATACAAAACTTGATGATGGATCAAAATGGCAACCTATTTTTATTAACATAAACATGATTGCTTAAAACATAATTGATAATTTCCCCATGACTATCTAAACATAAAATATATGTAAATTATTCAATTTTAATATATTTTGCTTCCAGTGACATAGTATAAACACAGGTTTTTTTGTTTATACAAGTGAGGACTTGCTTTTATCTGGCACTTCTTTTATAACATGGGCCATCTATTCCCACAAGGACTTTTATTAACATACCAAATCACCTTAGAAATAGTTTGCAAATGGAAGCATTTTTATAAATGGATGAATAATTATTCAGCTAGTCTCAATTTGGACAGGGTTGAAAAATAGGGTATGGATTGAACAATAAGACCGTGCCTTATCTTCTTGCCGAATGCCTCTTAATAGATGTTTCTGTACTTGGATATAGCTAATTATTAGATAACACCACCATCCTGTGCCTACATAAACACACAGTACATACTGCAAAACTTTCCTACCTTCTGAGAGATCAGAAGTCCTTTTCATGTCAAGGTTTAATGTGTGATTCAGTGTATCTCAATCAGACAGTTTTTTTTGTTTAAAAAGATAACATCTAGGCAAATGTCTGATTCTGCATAAACGTATCTACAAAGAAGTATGCCCCCCCATTTTTCACCTTTCCCAATCATTTATAGAGATGTGAGAATGTGCACCTGAATGGTGGTTAAGTTACCAATGTAACACACACAAGTTATTTTTATTTGATTTATATAGAGGCCTATCTCACACTTGCATAATTCAAACAAATAAAAGCACAAAATAAACTATATAAAAACAAAAACTTATTAATTGGAATAAGTGTGATACAAAATACCTTCTCATAGACCAACATGGGTTTTCTCCTGCAAGGTCTACAATATTTTAAATTGTACACTGCTCATTTGGAGGTTAACAACTTTAATAAATGAACACAGCAACCAGAACTGTAAAACAGGTACTTCTAAATCAAAATTTTACTGATAAAAATATGGATTTTTGTAAGAGTGTGTATTTTTATTTTAGTGAATATTTTAAAAGGTTAAAAAATACAGATTTTGTCTAAGCTGTAGAGCAGTTACTTTTTCTGATTCACAGATGGTGTTCTCTATATTACTTTTGTCATCTTTCGTATTCCTGTGTGGGTGTGTGATGTGCACCATTTTGCTGTAAATACAACAAAAATAGAAATATTACAATAAATAGAATCTTGAGGTAATGCGAGTAAAAATGTCCCAAGGTCTCCCAAGCTGGGTTTTGTGGCTAAGGAGGGAGAAGAACTCAAGGTATCTTCGTTTCTACTCTGATGTTTTAACTACTAACAAAATTATTAGACACAGATACAGTCTTTGAACATGCTAAACAAGTTGTACAACCTGTACTTTACCCAATTTAATTTTTTTCACAGAATCAACCTTTTTATCAACTTGTTACTTGGATAGTAACAAGCATTCCAAGTGCTATTAAAAAGTATAACTATTAGGGAAAGATCAGACTAATGGATATACAGGTGAAACTCGAAAAATTAGAATATCGTGCAAAAGTTCATTTATTTCAGTAATGCAACTTAAAAGGTGAAACTAATATATGAGATAGACTCATTACATGCAAAGCAAGATAGCTCAAGCCGTGATGTGTCATAATTGTGATGATTATGGCTTATAGCTCATGAAAACCCCAAATCCACAATCTCAGAAAATTAGAATATTACATGCAATCAATAGAACAAGGATTGTACATAGAACAATATCGGACCTCTGAATAGTATAAGCATGCTATGTACTCAGTACTTGGTCTGGGCCCCTTTTGCAGCAATTACTGCCTCAATGTAGTATGGCATGGAAGCTATCAGTCTATGGCACTGCTGAGGTGTAATGGAAGACCAGGATGTTTCAATAGCGGCCTTCAGATCTTCTGCATTGTTCGGTCTCATGTCTCTCATCTTTCTCTTAGCAATGCCCCATAGATCTCTATGGGGTTCAGGCAAGGCTAGTCTGCTGGCCAATCAAGCACAGTAATCCCACGGTCATTGAACCAGGTTTTGGCGCTTTTGGCAGTGTGGGCAGGTGCCAAGTTCTGCTGGAAAATAAAGTCAGCATCCCCATAAAGCTCGTCTGCGGAAGGAAGCATGAAGTGCTCCAAAATCTCCTGGTAGATGGCTGTGTTGTGCCTGGCCTTAATGAAGCACAGTGGACCAACACCAGCAGATGACATGGCTCTCCAAATCAACACAGACTGTGGAAACTTCACATTGGACTTCAAGCATCTTGCAGTGTGTGCTCTCCATTCTTCCTCCATACTCTGGGTCCTTGGTTTCCAAATGAGATGCAAAAGTTGCTCTCATCAGAAAAGAGGACTTTGGACCACTGAGCAACAGACCAGGTCTGTTTTTCTTTAGCCCAGGTAAGACGCTTCTGACGACATTTGAAGCCCATGTCCAGGATCCATCCGTGTGTGGTGGCTCTTGATGCACTGATTCCAGCCTCAGTCCACTCCTTGTGAAAGTCCCCAACACTTTTGAGTGGCCTTTTCCTGACAATCCTCTCCAGGCTGCGGTCATCCCTGCTGCTTGTGCACCTTCTTCTTCCACACTTTTCCCTTCCACATAACTTTCTCTTAATGTGCTTTGATACAGCACTTTGGGAACATCCAACTTCTTTTGCAATTACCTTTTGAGGCTTTCCCTCCATATGGAGGGTGTCGGTGATGGTTTTCTGCACAACTGTCAGGTCAGCAGTCTTTCCCATGATTGTGATTCCTACTGAACCAGACTGAGAGACCATTTAAAGGCTCAGGAACCCTTTGCAGGTGTTTATGGCTTAATTAGCTGATTAGAGTGGGACACTTTGAGCCTAGAATATTGCACCTTTTCACAATATTCTAATTTTCTGAGATTGTGGATTTGGGGTTTTCATGAGCTGTAAGCCATAATCATCACAATTATGGCAAATCACGGCTTGAACTATCTTGCTTTGCATGTAATGAGTCTATTTCATATATTAGTTTCACCTTTTAAGTTGCATTACGGAAATAAATAAATGCAAGATATTCTAATTTTTTGAGTTTCACCTGTAAATGCTAGATATAATTTTCCTTAAAAAAGTTATTTCTGTTTCTTTCGCATTCCCCTTGTGCTTGCTTCAAAATGTTATGAATAATTTCATAACTGTCAGAGGGATAAAGTACAGCACATAAACATAAAAATCTATGTATCTTTTGAAACAAAAAAAAGAAATATATACAAACCTGCTTGTGTCACCCACTTTATTCTACTAAATCTTGACCTGACCACTGTGTGTGTTTTGTGGCATTGAAATAGTTTGTATATTCATGTATTTATTTACCTTTCCAAGCATCCGCCCAAGAAAATAATAGTGCCGTGCATAAGAACCTCCAACAAGCATTTGTGCAGCAGGATTTGGATAAAGCAATCCTTCATTAGTGGTCTTAAAAAAACCCTGGTTAGGGTTAAATCCTGATTTAAGTAGTTCATTCAAAAATTCTCGGAATATTCCACCCCCATCAATACCAGCTTCATCCAGACCATGGGCATTGAGTAAGTGAACACGAATCCGTTTTTTCAAATCAGGTTCTGAGGAAATAAAAGAAAAGCTACAAACTATGGATATAATAATTACAAACACATCCAAATCCACAAAACATTGATTGTGCAAACAACATCAAATAGTATTTAAATGTATCTAAACCTACCAACACCATACTCTCAGCAACAGGGAAAATTACACATTGCTATCGTTCCACCTCACTCATTCCTAGTTGAAATAAAAACAATTTACAACCAAAAAAATTAAATATTCACTCCTGAAATATGAACTGAAAGCCGTATAGTGTAGCTTTTTCTGCAAAGCTCATAGTTCCTTTCTAGAATATCCATTTGTGGTCCTCCAAATCTATTGGCTAAACCTTCAAGAATCCTGACCATTCCTCAGTTTGTTGGGACTGATGGAAGCTGTAGTCTAAATACCTGGAAGCACCCGTTTTCTATCTATGCTTTACACTAAGAATTTACATGCAGAAGCTACATCAAAGAAGATGACAAAGCAACTATTAAGGACTATTCAAAGGGGTCTTAACTTACATCTATCCTCCTTCTATGTTGATACGTTTTATATTTAGCCCTTAGTTTTCTGTTCAAGCTTCCACATATTTTTGTACAGTACTGTCTGACCTTTAAAACATGTGTACATCTATCCAAATGTTTTGACACAGGAAAATAACACACATTTTGCTCCAGAGTCATTTCCCTTTCATCTGGAAAACTAAGCCAATATTCTTATCCAAATTTTTCCCAATATATCAGAATAGTTCATTTATCCATTAGTAACTCGTTCCAATATTTAGTCTGGTAAATATCAGAAATTCTTTCAGGAGATTCTGGATCCCACATTCACATTAGATGAGAATTTACACCCACAGAATATGCAATACAGTAATGGAATATGAGAATGACCTTGGAAGATGGAGGGAGAAGAAATTACATCAATCTTGAAACTTTGAAAGTACAAATTTCCAGTTCTGTCTTTATACTGCCTGATAAATTGCAGCAGATAATTTCTAAGTTTTTTTCTGTCTGTTTCTCACAAATTGTTATGAGCATCTCTTCTTCGCCCCCACCAGATCTTCCAAGGCCATTTTCACATTCCGTTACAAATAATTTATTGTAAAGTTCTAAAGAAAATAGTTCAACTGTTAAAATTATTGTTAACATTCATACAACTATTTCCTCTTAATAGATAGTATTTTCTTTAAAAGCTGGCTACCAAGAATATGAGATCTGACTATGGCAAGAAATAATTTCTAACTGTGACTTAAAAGCAGCCTAAAATGTTTAGTGTAAATTTGCTCTTTTACTCAAGATTGTAGGAACAGATAAATCATGTCTGTTTTCTTATATAGATTATAAATCAATCTGTATTTTAATGCATTCCAGGGTTTCAAACAAGCTTTTAATTTCATGACTGACTTTTCTACAGATTTCACAAATTTTCCGATTACTTTATTTGGGGGTGGGGGGACTATGATAAATGGCATCATATAAATCTGATAGTGAAAATCTGATTAATGAAAAGTAGAAAGCCAGTGACATATAGCAGTAAACCTCCGGGACTCAGGAAATTCTAGTCCACCCCACCTGTGGAAACACCTATATTATTTCAGGTTCATCATCATGCTCACTTGGACCATGTCACAAGGCTGTTGCTGCATGGAAAATCTGAGGCTGTAGCATTATGCATGTCACTTTGCTCTCCTCCATGAAAAGGTTGAATGTAATAATTTCTAATGAATAAATATTCTGTCTGTTCAAGATTAATTACCCAACAGGCTTTTTAATAATCTAAAAGAAAAGCTTTAAAATGCTGCTATAAAATAGTTCCATCATTGTACACTATTATCTCTTTTTTTTAAAAAAAAAATCTCAAACACATGGAATGTTTAAAGTTCTACAACATATTACAACACATCAGTCTTCTGTCTAATATCCCCCAATCTAAGCTTTCTATGTGTTCCAATTTAATTTTTTTATAGTTCCCAAGATAAATCATTTGATCAATTTATAAATACCTTACCATTTTCAGGAGAGAGTTTGTCATATGCATCTTCATAAATATAATTTCTTCTGATGGTAACATTAATTCCATCCAGAAATGGACCTTCTCCTTGTACTTCCTGCTTGTCCGCATAGATCAGTCTTTGAAAAATCTTGTATGGAATAAGTCATGAAAGGGAAAGTAATTACACTTAAGTATGGATTTTCAATACAATTCAGTAGCATTTCAATTTCATTACATCGAGCTAACATATTAAGGTTTTGTTTAAAGTAGTATGTTACATGCCTTTACACAGAAAAGCTTGCACTAAGAAGCTAACACATGAACAAAAACTTAAAGTTGCAAGACTCTTGCCACTTCCAATACTTCCACTTGAAATAAGCAACACATTTCCCCTACATTTATCAATGTCCTTTTCAATAACAGTGATTTATATCTCTCATGAAACTATCTTCCATTTCCCTTATAGTATAAGTACATGTTGACAGCAGCACAATTCTTGGAATTCAGTTTACTAATTAGCTGAAAGCTATAGCGTCAACAGAAGTTTATGGTGTTAATTTTTAAATGAAAATGATGAAAAAACCTAGTTTATATGATCACTCATATCCTCAAAAATCTAAATTACAAAATTTTAAACAATTTATGTGTATGACCTAGATTTTAAAAAAAATCAATACAAACTATTCCAGAAGCCCAACAAAAGATAACTAATTCAGAAGATTTGCAGATGGAACTCACCAAATCATTTCACGGCTGTGATTGGCCAAGATTCCCTACTTCCTTCTACTGGCTGATATTTATCAATTTCTCATTTGCTAATACTGCTACCACTGAAAATACTGCAGCCACCATCTTCTACAAATACTTCCTGCCATGCCACTGAATGGCAAATGCTCTCATGACTTCTGCTCGATTACATGCAAAATGACATATGAATGGGTGCAGTGTATATTTGTGTTAAAACCTTAATTCTCTATCCAGTCACAAAGGTATTTAGATCAAGAAAGGTTACACATCACCACAGAAATGCAAACACAATTCCACCTGCAATTCGATGCAAGACCTGTAGCTCGAAACACTTTTTTTAAATCTTTTTTTTAAAATGTATAATCTTTCTTGATCTAAAGGCTACCTTTGTGACTGAATAGAAAACTAAAGTTCTAATAGAAATGTAATATTGGTACTTTTCAATACCACAATCACTTTAAGTACAAAAATTATATTAAACTAATTCAGGCTGGCTTTAATATTTGGAGTGAGATACAAAAACATCCTAATCTCCTCCAACCATGGGACTGAGATGCTGAGCTTGCAAAATTTAGCCCTCACTAAAAGTTCTGCAGTCAATCTCCAATGAGCAAGAGACATATGTATGCCTTCTTCCATGGCGTAGATAGCTCAAGACTTAAATTGATGAGCAAAAATTCAAAATATTTAAAATTTGAAATAGTTGCTCTGAATTTGAAATGGACTGGTCTTGACTACATAAAAATATCTTCAAGTTCAGCCAGTAATTTCAAAATGGCAGCACCAGAACAGAAATAAGAACAGATGAAACATTTCCATTCTGAAATGTTATGCACACCTTTATCAAGAATATACTTCAGCAATATTTAAAACTTTGTTAAAAATTACAAGGTTTGAAAAAGATAAAGTACCTTTACTCTTTCTTCAAAAGGAACCACAAAAGGGAGCTCTGTCAATATTGCAAGCTGTCGCTCCTCCGACACAGAAAGAGGGGCTGGATCCAGTCCCACTTTTAAACAAAGAGATCAGAATTTAGCTTTATTTTGTAATACATATGCTCTTTTCCATTCTTCCTCAACTGATGAGGACAATACTACGTACAACAGAAATGGACAACCTGGAGTTCTCCATATAGTTTGAATTACAGGTAGTCTTCAACTTACATCCATTTGTTTAGTGACTGGTCGAAATTACAAGGGCACTGAAAAAAAGTGATATGACCATTTTTCACACTTGCAAGCACTGCAGTACTCCCATGGTCACATGATAAAAATTCAGATGTTTGGCAACTGATTCGTATTTATGACAGTTGCAGGTTCCTAGGGTCACATGAGCACCTTTTGAAACCTTCTGACAAGCAAAGTCAATGGGAAAGCCAGATTCACTTAACAACTGTGTTCCTAACTTAACAATTGAGTGATTCACTTAACAATTCTGGAAAAAACGTCATAAAATGGGGTAAAAGTCTTTTAAATGTTGCTGTCTTAGCACAGCAACAGAACTTTAGAATGAATTGTGAATGTAAATCGAGACACTGGAAGTTGATGTAAAATAAAGGAAAGTGTGAAAAGAAAGTGAAGAGTAAACTTAACAAAAACAGTGTGAGCCCACAAGTATAGCTGAAAATGAAATTTCTCAAAACAAGAATTATTTTGAAAATATGAATGTTGCATATCAAAAAAGACATTCAAGGACTATGTGGAAGAATTATAAATATTCTTGAAAGAGCTGTGCATTATTTGTTACTAAAATAAGGTACACTGCAAAAAATAGTCTGGTTTCTTTTTTTAGAAACAATCTGACAAGAAATGTTACACTTCTAATCTTCAAGTTAAATTTTAATTAGATCAATTCCAAAGAATATCTTCATTGCAAAATGAACCTTACAAGAGAGATAACTTCAGTAAACAGCAATTTTTGGTACTTCAATTTGCAAGCATTTTATAAATTTTCAGCAAACATTTTCAATTAGTCAGGATAGGCAATTGATTACACTATGGGTTAAAAGCATTTTGAAAAAAGAAACTGCATGTACAGCAAAGGTAAGCCACTATCTAACTTCAGCGGTTCAATTATTCTAGCCAATTAGTCAATTTTATCCAGACTGCTCCATCAACAGTTATTTATTTGAAGAGAAATATTGGATTGAGTCATCAATACATAAGGCATTTAGAAACAAAAGAACTTGCCTTTATTAAATGAGAAAGCACAAGTATCATGGTCAGATGCAAGTCAATGACTCTTTCACAATAATTGAGTTTAACTCATGAGGAGTCAATTGGAATTAAACAAATCAAAAGGACACTGTTATGCATTCATCTTCACACAATCATTGTAACTACATCCTTTTTCATTCTAAGACCTTCATGAGTCATTTTTAGAGAAAGACTGGTCTCTTTTTCAGAGAGATACCATTATTTAAATAAAAAATAAAAATGCATGCAATATGCAACCAAATCTGATATTGAGTACAGTTGTCTCCTGCACAGGTTAGTTTCAACAACAAACCATTTCTTACCATCCAAAGTTGACTGCAAGGGTCCTATCCTTCCCATTCTCCTCACTCTCCACACATGTCTGGCTGATGGCACGTAAAGCTGTGTAACCTAGCAGTACATTAAATATGATGGTTAAATGTCTTGGGCTGAAACCTTAAATGTAAACTATTGATATGCATGTTAATTTTTAAGAAATTCCAACATTTAGATATAAAAACAGCTTAAATGTGTAAATTCGATATGAAAAAAGCTGGGTTTTTTTAAAATAAAAAGTAATCTATATTACCTTATCTGCTCTAATGTTTTCTTGTAATGATAGCCAATGATCTGGTGGGCAAAAATTCCTTCTTGTATCTCTAGATTTCAGCATTTTCACTAAATTAGTGATTACCTAGATGGTTAAAACAGCCATTATGAAGTATTTTTATGCAGCGACAGAAAACAAGAATCAACTATAAACAGAATTTGTATTTGTATCAATATATTTATATCTAATACATAGATATTAAGTTTCTGTATGTGAGAAAGAGAGAGATTAACAGATGGAGAATCTGATTGGAGCTCACTTTTTCTCAATCAGATTCTCACCAGATCTCTTGGGTTTCAACATCCCAGATCCCTAATCCCTGATTCCAGAACATAAAGACAACAAATCCTCCTCTGTAACTTTGGGTCAAAATCAAGTATGTTCCTCAACTATCCCAGACACTGGACAAATTTTGTGGAAAAAAATACCAACTATTTTAAATAATTAAACTACAGGTGAAACTCGAAAAATTAGAATATCTTGCAAAAGTTCATTTATTTCAGTAATGCAACTTAAAAGGTGAAACTAATACATGAGATAGACTCATTACATGCAAAGCAAGATAGTTCAAGCCATGATTTGCCATAATTGTGATGATATGGCTTACAGCTCATGAAAACCCCAAATCCACAATCTCAGAAAATTAGAATATTGTGAAAAGGTGCAATATTCTAGGTTCAAAAGTGTCCCATTCTAATCAGCTAATTAAGCCATAAACACCTGCAAAGGGTTCCTGAGCCTTTAAATGGTCTCTCAGTCTGGTTCAGTAGGAATCACAATCATGGGAAAGACTGCTGACCTGACAGTTGTGCAGAAAACCATCACCGACACCCTCCATATGGAGGGAAAGCCTCAAAAGGTAATTGCAAAAGAAGTTGGATGTTCCCAAAGTGCTGTATCAAAGCACATTAAGAGAAAGTTATGTGGAAGGGAAAAGTGTGGAAGAAGAAGGTGCACAAGCAGCAGGGATGACCGCAGCCTGGAGAGGATTGTCAGGAAAAGGCCACTCAAAAGTGTTGGGGACTTTCACAAGGAGTGGACTGAGGCTGGAATCAGTGCATCAAGAGCCACCACACACAGACGGATCCTGGACATGGGCTTCAAATGTCATCAGAAGCGTCTTACCTGGGCTAAAGAAAAACAGACCTGGTCTGTTGCTCAGTGGTCCAAAGTCCTCTTTTCTGATGAGAGCAACTTTTGCATCTCATTTGGAAACCAAGGACCCAGAGTATGGAGGAAGAAGGGAGAGCACACACTGCAAGATGCTTGAAGTCCAGTGTGAAGTTTCCACAGTCTGTATTGATTTGGGGAGCCATGTCATCTGCTGGTGTTGGTCCTCTGTGCTTCATTAAGTCCAGGGTCAACGTAGCCATCTACCAGGAGATTTTGGAGCACTTCACGCTTCCTTCTGCAGACGAGCTTTATGGGGATGCTGACTTTATTTTCCAGCAGAATTTGGCACCTTCCCACACTGCCAAAAGCACCAAAACCTGGTTCAATGACCGTGGGATTACTGTACTTGATTGGCCAGCAAACTCGCCTGACCTGAACCCCATAGAGAATCTTTGGGGCATTGCCAAGAGAAAGATGAGAGACATGAGACCGAACAATGCAGAAGAGCTGAAGGCCACTATTGAAGCATCCTGGTCTTCCATAACATCTCAGCAGTGCCATAGGCTGATAGCTTCCATGCCACGCCACATTGAGGCAGTAATTGCTGCAAAAGGGGCCCAAACCAAGTACTGAGTACATATGTATGCTTATACTTTTCAGAGGTCCGATATTGTTCTATGCACAATCCTTGTTTTACTGATTGCATGTCATATTCTAATTTTCTGAGATTGTGGATTTGGGGTTTTCATGAACTGTAAGCCATAATCATCACAATTATGACAAATCACAGCTTGAGCTATCTTGCTTTGCATGTAATGAGTCTATCTCATATATTAGTTTTACCTTTTAAGTTGCATTACTGAAATAAATGAACTTTTGCACGATATTCTAATTTTTCGAGTTTCACCTGTAAGTATTGGCAAAGTTAATAATTAATTCATCATCATCATTTTAGCAATGGTCTATCCACTCCTAGGATAAAGGCCTCTTCTGCATTTTTCCAATAATACTAATTATGTTTTTAAAAATAGCTGTGAACAAAAATTAAATACAACCTTAAAATAATCAAACCCATTATTAAATATAACATTGTATCAAGATTACCCATTAAGATGATTCAAAAGCAATTCATTTTGGTGGTGGCTTTTAACTGCAAAGTACATTTTGTTCTAAAATATTGTTAAAAACTGGTAATTTTATATGCTAAATTTCCACAAGCTTCTTCTGCATTTATGTTAAAAAATCCATAAATATCTAACCCTTTGTAAACTTCAATAAACATTAGCTAACATTTTAACTGCACTATTCCCATAAAATGATCATGATATTGGTATATGCAGCTTTAAGCATTTGAAGGTAATTAATTTGAGAAGAACTGGGAGGTATTTAAAGATTGAGAATGTCTTTCACTCTTTTTTTGTGATAACTAAGTCTCTACACACATTTTGAAAAGGAAAAAATAGATCATCATGAAAGGACTCACTATTAGATAACCAATATGTATTCATTTTCATTTGTCTACTTACCCCCTACAGATAGGACATACCTGACCTCCTCGAATATCCTTGTTTGTTGTGAATCACATGAATATTATTGAAAGATGAACATTTATTTTGTCACAAGCGAACATTAAAGTTTATATGCTTCATTTGCATCTCTTCTTCTATATACACATACTACAGAAATTATTCATGCTACTCAAAATATCTTTTGAGACAAATCTTGCACAGCTCAATTTTTTTATAAATATGCATACAAAACAGTGCTAATTTTTGTTTTATATTTACTAACTCTACAACTGACTTTTTGCTGTGTACCATTCATCATTCCACACATTGATTTTTTTCAGATTTGACCAATTATACTTACTGGTAATATTCTAAGTAAATATAGCTCATCTTGTAGATTTCAAAACAGTAAGCTCACTGGATGCACAGCACATCACAAACTGTGTTTATAGCAAGAATTTTGGATTTCCCAAAATTCCCAGCCATCATGTGCCATTGGGCCAATATCTTTGGAGGACATCAGCTTGAGAAAAACTGGCATAACACCAGAGCACTTCACATTTCTGTAATATGTAAGCATACTGGGTCCATATTCAGAGATTGTAAACTTTACTAGATAACAAATGGATAAGTAATTAAAATTGCAATTTTTTATTACATCTCCATAGTATCTTGCCCTGCTTTTGTACAATATTCAACACAATCAAAACATTATCAACTACTCTCATTGCTACTAATGTCTATAATGTTCATTGCTCATAAGTGAAATGTCTTGTAAAAATCAGACAAAATGGGTGGGATAGAAGCTATTGTAGACTTGTAGAATGAATAAGCATTCCTTAATTAGCCCATCAGGTTAAGTGCAAGCATTAATGGGTCTTTCCTAAAGTCTAGCTTGACATTTTTCTCCAAACGTGGCCAAGAAGAAAGTTCCATTAGCAATATTAATACAAGCTTAGTTGATCATTTTCATTCAATTAACTTCTTTCAATTAAATAGATAGCTTGACAAAAACAGTGATAAAAGACCTAAAGGAACAGCTGATGACTCGAACTGAACATTAGTGTGCGAGAGGTCGCTGGTATTAAACGGACTGTAAATCTAGCATTTAATTTGGAAAATGCATTTCTTCTGCTTCCACTCCTTTAATGAGTAGTTTTAGCTGACTGTGAGTGTTTGCTGCAGACATTTCATGGCAAGTCAAGCACTTTCTTATGAAACAGTTATATCCCGAATTGCTACCCTACTGCCTTAATGTGTATCACTGGGAGGTTGGAAAAAAATAAACTACATAAACATATAGTGATTATTATAGAAAAGTTTAATTCAAAAATATTTTTGAGCTATCTTAGCTGCCATGGACAATCTTCAGAAAATGGTAACACCAACTGTTCAAAATAGGTCAATCAGAAAACAGACACCATAGAGATTCCAGGAATCCTACTTTATTACTCTAGGCCAGTGATGGCTAATCTTTTTGGGCTCCTGTACCGATAATTGTGCACGCGCTTGCCTGTTCGTGCTTGTGTGACATCACCCAGAAGGCAATGCACGCGGGGCCCCCATGCCTCCTGCGCATGCGCGAGCAACCCGTGACTCACGCGACCTATGCTTCTGCACATGCATGCATGACCCCCACATGTGCTGCATGCTTCTGCGCATGTGCAAGTGTCTCCTGCGCAGCGCCCCCACACATGCACGCCAGATACCCGACAATCAGCTGTTGGGCAGGTGTTGTGCACACATGCGCAATACATGTTTTTTGGGCGAGTGCTCGCATGTCGGCAGTAATGGCTCTGCGTGCCACTTCCAGCACGTGTGCCATAGGTTTGCCATCATGGCTCTACGCGATAATTATAAAATTAAAAGTCTATCAGAATTTCTCTCTTCCCTAATTTATACCAAACAGAATCATGTTGGGATAATTTTCACATCCTTTCTTGTGCCTTCTCAGGATTGAATTGCCATTCGTCCTCCCTTATTGGTTTATCCATTCCTTCCCCAAGGTCTCCTCCATATGGGAAAAATACAAGTAATCTTCTAATATGCAGCTCTTCTAATATGTTAATTCTGCCTATCAGCTTCCTCAATTTTAGAAGTTTAAAAATACTCAAATGGCTTACATGACATCACAGACCAAATTACTAATATATTTAATAGGGTATATAAGAGCTCCCAAAGGATCTCAATGAATTGTCCAAAGACCTGAAGTATGCTGTGAGGATATAATGAAGCTCACCAAGTATTAGCCAGCTTGGATGAAGGATCACGAGTGCAACCTCACCTGAAGCCATACTGAACATGTGTACATTTCCCTTTAAAACCAAGGGTCTGTGGTAATTTAGTTTTGTAAGGTATCTATCTCTGAAGTCTTATCCTGAGAATAGTATATTCAGATCTAAATATGCCTTATGTATAAATATGTGACAATAAATGCATTGGAATCCATTCTGCAAAGGCCAAATTGTTTCTTAAAAACTGCAAGAACCTGTTGAATACATATCAAATATCAGCTGCTGAATCAGAAAAGCTTAAATTTTCATTTTTATATTCTCTTTTGACATGCAAGCTTAAGAAATCCACTCTTTAAAAAATACGAACACATTTTACCATAATCTCTTTCAACACCCAAAGTTTCCCAGCCAGCAAGCTTGCTGAGAATTTTGAGAGCTGAAGGCACATAAAAAGCATCAAAGTTGAAGAAAATTATGACAGAATCAGAGTTGGAGACATTGCATAACACATTAAATGTTCTCCCCCTCTAGATCTGCAATTACCTGTTCTTCCATATGAATGAAAAAAGGAAATTCTTTTTGATCTGTTCTCTATGAATCAACCCTGTATACCTTAAAGAGCTGAATCCACCGCTTCTGTTCAGTTTGGATGCATTGCTGCATTTCTGTATTTGTAGTGACTCCAATACTTCTAAATGCTGCAATATATTCTTCACGAACCTCTGGCTTGGTTTCTGGATATGCCAATTTAATAATTCCTAAGCAAGCATCACGGAGACAGCGTGATAATGTGACCAGTTCTTCTAATGTAAAAGGCATCATTGATGATTGTCTTTGACCTACAACTATAGAAAATATAAAACATGCTTAAGAACACACTGAAGAATATAGTCTTGCGCTCTTTGAATTATCACATAGTACTTTAATAGGATTTTTTAGAAGTATAGCTTGTTAATCAATCCACGGTAGTCTGGTTTGCATTGTGAATTCATTCATCACAATCATCCAAAAACAAGTCAACCACTTTATGGTTTAGCACTGTGACCAAGCTAAGATTCTCAGCAAAAGATAACATAATTTGAATATACAATAATGAGTTTGTGCAGAATTAACATTCTAATAAATCAAATATTATAGTATAGGCAAAGATTCTTTCTCAAGTTTTGAACATGCTATTCTCACAATGCCTTGCTATCAACCATCCTACGTGGGTTGGATTAAAATTGTAATCCAAATATCTAGAAGATACTTGCTCGTCCCTGTACTGTTGAAATAATAAAATATATCTATGCCTATTCTTCGTCCCAGTGTAATCTAATAAACATTGCCTGTCATATTAACAGAGGTGTTTCAGCAGCAACTTAATTGCATCTTGTGATTTCCTTAAACCAGATCTATACAACAAGCCTATTTGCAACATACGGAAGATCCATAATTCTTCTTTATTTTCTGCCTGCCTGGAAACCCCAAAAGAAAGGTAGCAACAGTTTTCTAGGAAGCTGTATTTAATCTGAGATAGTCTTCAGGTTATCACTGCTTAGAGTTCTAGCGGTTACAATGTCCCTGCAGTCACATTATCACAATTCAGGTGCTCAGTGCCCAGTTCACAATTAGGTTGCAGTGAGCTGCATTCACACTGAGTGCAATTTGCAACATTCCCCAAAGTCAATGGAGAAGCCAACAAGAAGTCAAAAGTTGCGATCATGTGAAATCTTCGCTTAAAAACTTGCATGGTTCTCTCTTAATGACAGTAACCAAAGCTTCAGGAATTGGTGATGTTGTGACTTCAGCTAAGCCATAGAAATTCCAGTTCAAATTGCCATCATAACCCAAGGACTACCTTTAAGGGCTCATCTGTTTTGTAGACCTTTTCAAACCTTGTATTTTACGTTATAATCTGTGTCCATTTCCAGATTAGAAAATTAAAATACAAAGAGAACAAAGCAATGTTTACAATTAAACAATAAAATATTAACTAATTAAAAGTCTATATTCAAAATTTTCATTTAAAAACATTTTTATGTTTTCAGATGGAGGACATCTAATATGAGTATTTATAATGATGTCATGAGTTCTGAGAGAAAATCCACAGATGATGCCCTTACCTTCTATAGGGTCACCAAAGAATTCATTATCATGGATAGAAATAAGTGAGTGACTAAATAAGGAGCTAAAAAGGTAGAAGAGAGGAATGATCCGACTAGAATCTTCTAACGACATTGGGGAACCACGTGAAATTACTTGAAGGAGCGGCACCATAGACCTTAACAAAAAAACAAAAATTATAACCCTATTATCCACTTATATCTATGGCTTGGGTGGGAAAAGAAATGATTAGCGATTATTTTGGATTTTTTTCTGAAATATCCTCTTTTAGAAGCCACATTATATTTTCAGAGTATTTCAAGGCCGTCTATCCAATTTAAGTTTAAATGTGTTGCACAATAAATAGTATTTACACCTAATGAAATACTGAAAATAAATTCTGATGAAATAATTAACATTGTACAGACCTATTAATATAGTATTTTTCTCTAGACAGTTACTACTCAGCAGCATAACTGGGAAAACAAGGGGAAATCTAAAAGTTTATTATTTAATCAGCTATCAGATGGACACAGAAATTTTATTTAGAGGATACAACAGCAGACAAAATCAAACTATGAATCCAGCATGCACTTGTTTCATTTTCAAGGAAAACTGAGCACTGTTCATCTACCAGGAAAGGTGAGCTTTCTCCACCTTCCGTAGAAAGCAGGTGACACTGCTAAAATAGATTTAAAATGCATGCCAATAATTATCTCAACAGTAAGGATAAAAGAGCTCCCTCTCCAAAATACCTCACACCATATTCAAGTGGTGTATATAAAATAGAAAGGATACTTCCTCTTTTTTTCACATGCATAGAAGGAAACATCTTAAAGTACACATCTTTTTAAATATATAATATCTTTATTAAATTTCAAAGTTGAGCATTAAAATATGAACTAAAATAAAAGGGAAAGGGAATAACAAAAAGAATGTATCTTAAGTTTATGTAAGTAATTCTGAAAGTTCAAATCTCTTGCACTTTTCTAATGGTTTTTTTTGACTGAAATAGTCACAGTTTTAATTAATTATCATTTTTAGCCTTTACTGAGGAGTAATTTTGGAAGTGTTTGGTCAATACAGTACATGCTACTCTATATGAATATTTTCTATATTTATAAAGTAACTACATACATACCCAGTAATCATTCGTGTTTTCATTTCTGAGATTAAACACCAAAGATGCCTCAAAAACCTGGCATTAAAAGCTAAACTGTACAAAAGTCTAGAAGGAAAAAGAGAAAGTATAAATTTTACCAAATATCTTTGTTAAACTTTTCTTTCAAAATTTACCTTAAGTTACCATTCTTAGACATTAATATTAATTAATATTCCAGGGTCCTCCAGCTAGTTTATCATATCAATACAGAAAGTCTTTTTTATTAAAAGAAAACCAATGTTCATCATAATAAAAACATAGATAACCATAGTACACTGTGCTTTTTCATGTTTCACAAATCTTCAGAATCAATTCAATTTTATATCAGTATATTACCGTAATTGTAAAGTTATTTTAAAATGATATAAAATAATAAAGCCAAAAGTTGGACCAAATTAAGATAGGAAATTTTTTTTATTACATTTAATTATAAATGTAACTTTTGTTTTTAATCATGCTTATAATGACCTGTCATTGTTAAGTATTATACATTTAGACCTATTACAATTATTTGAAATTTCAAAATATCATATGGAAGAAATAAACTGAGACCATTAATGTCAGAAAAGAAAAATCACAAATCTCTTCTGAAGTATATGGATGTTATATTATGATTTTGAATTTTATCCCTTCATCCACTTCTATACGTTTCCTCAATCAAAGGATTCTTGGCAGTTAATATGATATAAAGAAATGCAATTTAAAATATTCATGACAAGCATAAAACCAAATATTAATTTTAAAAAAGATTTTTAAAAGCTCAAGCATAAAAGCAGAAGTAGCCCAACCTAGTCACAATCTGGGAGGGGTCAGCCTGATCTCCACAGGGAGACCAATACTTGCCTTGAGAAGCAATGTCTCCTGGCCTCAGCAATTTACCTCCCCAAAGAGGAGCAGATTCTCCCTGGACTCTACTAAAGGGTCAGGCCAATTCCACTTGGAGCAAGCAGACCTGAATACAGCCAGATGCCATGCCATAAAGAGCTTTATAGGTCAAATCCAGCACTAAATTGCACCAGGCAGCTAATTGATAGTCAGTGTGTGGTCTAGGTGCAATAAATATTACCACATCCGCTGACAGAAAAAGAAATTTAAAAAATTTACTGCTTTCAAAATAACAATTCTTGCTTTTCACCTTGAAAATCTTTCAAGCACATCCAAATCATACTAAATGTTCTGATTATCTTCTTCTAAAACCATACATGCCCAATTTTCCTTGCAAAATTCATAGCATTCATCACATACATAAACCTCTTTGTAGCTGAACACATCCTGATCCTCCTAGAGCATTTTTACAATGTTTAATTCAAACTTTCCATGACTATGCACTTATAACTAAGAATTTTCTATTTATGTACTTTTGCTTGGTACTTTTGATACTAATACTTTTCATTTGGAATTTCCAATTATTGATAAAACACGCAATACAATTTTATCTTTGTAATTACACTTACAAAAGGGTATCATGCTAAAATGTATTTAGTATTATCTATATTTTTATAATTTTTCATTACTGACAGTGAATCAAATATTTTGTAACTTCAATAATCTAATTGAAATATTACTCACAATCACAAATATATTAGATTAAGTGGAGAGAAATTATATACACATCAGGTTGTGTATATACCAAATGACATTTTATAGGCTTTGTTTCTTTTATATGTATTTTGATTTAAAAATTAAATGCTGCTGCTTTATGTGCAGTAAGCATTTTATGAAAATCCTGCAGACTAGCTAATTAGACACAATAAGTAAGTGAGGGAGTAAGTAAACAAATAAATAAATAATAAATAAATAAATACCTATGATTTATGTATGTTTTGCCAAATTGCTATAGCTTAATTTTTCTTTTCTTTTTTTTAAAGTGTCAAATTCTTGCTGGTAGAATGGGAGAGATTAAATGACCCATTAAGCTTTATTTAGTGGAGGAATTGCTATAAGTTAATTACTTAAGGCAAGATTTTCAATTTAGGCAATAAATTGGGTCTGGTTTCCCACTGAGACCATTTAAGTTAATGAAGAGAATACAATACAAAGACAGCTCGTACAGCTGGACAGAGGTCACTAAAGGAGGACAGAATATTTTGACACTTCCCTTAAACAATAAAGAGTCACAGGTAGAAGGAAGCAGATGTGACTGCAATTACATAAGATTAAATAAGCCAGGGAAACCCTTCAGTATACAACTTTAAATGAGCGCTGCTTGTCTGCCAAATTCCCTCTGGGGACCCTGAACCAATAAACAAAATGCACTCTAAATGTTTTAAATATTTCTCTATTATTTTTAAATGTCAAGTGTTACTCCATGATACATTTTTAAATGTGATTTTCAAGCTGAAAATGTTTACATGATATACAACTGCTCTCCAGAGATACGATAAAACTCACCAAACACATGGAAGTATGTTGTGTTTGTTTATACTGCAGCTACAATGCCAAAATTCCATCAAGTCATCTACCACTCAACTGGGAGTGAAAGAATAGCAATGTATTGCCACTGAATCAGCAAATGAAATGTAATTATTCAGAAGTTATGCAATAATCAAGGTGTAAATCTCAACATTAACTACAGAGTTAATGCACACTTTCAAGGAGTGAGAGGTTGCAATTAGGGGCAGTCTTGAATGCAAACTTGAAATGGATTGTCACTCACTGCAAGTAGTAATCAAGAGCGTCAAGAAGGAGTTGCAAGGGGGCATTCAAAGACCAGCGTCACCCAAACCCTCTTGTTAGCATTACTCTTGTTTCTACTTATGAAAAGGGGTGGGTGTGTGTGTGTGTGGGTGTGTTTGTTTTCCGGAATGTTGGTATTTGTATTTATCACATATGTATTTTATTACTGTACTTCTATCTGTACTGTCCTTCTATGTTGTTCTGGACTTATATCCTGTATTTTATATGTATTTTTGACATGGTCGTAAGACTAATCAATCAATACACTGTCTACTCAGGAAATGACTGAGTGACCAGGGTATATAACAAAGCCACTGCTTTGCTTTGCCCAAGACTATACACATGCATTCCTGAAATTCTGGCTTAACAGCAACAAGCAGATAGACTGACGCATCAACATCATATTTTAGGTCACAAAACAAGATGAAAGGGAATGGGGAATGGTAACTGTGATAACTGTGGACAACCACAGTGGGAGATAATATTTTATGCATTTTATAGAAAACTGAATGTCAGCACAGATCCAGAACCATATGCAAACTTACATCTGCCAGAATTCTTGCCATTATCAGTTTACAAAGCCTGTGTTACAGGCAACTATATGGCCATATTTAAATTAATCATTTTAAAACATAGAAACTTCAATCAAAGATATTTATGCAAAGAGCAGCAGGATTTCAAACATAGCTCCTTGAAGGTTACAGATGTGCAATTAAGACCATAGGGACATCTAATCAACTTTCTTACACAATTCATCAATAAACTTCATGTCAAAGCAATGATGCTTTTAAATTCCATAATTACTACTCAAAGCAATAGACTAACTGCAATAAAGGCAGGCATGATCATTCAGCTTCTGCTATGATCTCCGGATCTCACATCCTGCTGTATTGCAATTAGTTGACGAAGACCTAATTACCCTAATCAGACTACCACAGGCTCAATGACATCTTACTTCCTCAAAAAGCTATAAACAGAAGTGAGTTAAACGGAGAGTACCAATTTGTTTTCTCTCTACTGTTTACAAAGCAGATTGAATTCAGTGCTTCACTGCATTCCAAAACTAAAAGGCATAATTTATATCACACACATAATCAAGCAACTTTATTATGACCACAACCCAAATTTAAAAATTGATAGGGAAAGGGATAGTAATGTTATTTATTTCTATATTTAAGATTTTTATCTGTTCTATATTGACTGTTTTATTTGTTGTACATTACCCAGAACTGCCTTTGGAGAGATGGGCAGCTGTATACATTTAATTAATAGATAGATAGATAGATAGATAGATAGATAGATAGATAGAGACAGACAGACAGACAGACAGACAGACAGACAGACAGACATGTTGTATTATTGAATGCATTAACTTTGCATTTACCACTGTTCATATTTTAGAACCATAAAGAAGTTTAAAATATAATTGTATTTCTGAAGACAAAATAGTGGCATATTTGTCAGTCTTCAGTATTTTAGAGGTCTCTACACTTTCTACACTATTGTGAATCAATTCACTTAACACCTTATCACAAAACAGATTAACTAAGAAGTACTGTTACAGAAACATCGAAGAGTGGATCAAAATATCTGCAATGTAATAAATTACGTACATGAACTCATCTTTTTTTTTTACTTGCCTGACTTTTGGCACCATCATTCGATGCTGCACCATCAACGTATGGCAAATGGAAGCCATCAGAGTGAAGACTTCTTCACTAGCTGAATCTCTCCAAACCATGTTTAGCAAGGTGTTTGTCTGTTGCTTCGTGTCCAGCTTTGAAAGACACTCTTCAGTTATATATTGGACTGATATTCTTCCATCACCCTGTAAAATTAAAAAGGGGGGGTGGCTACATTTTAATTGGTCAGACTGAATTATTTCAAAATCAAAGGCAATTTATGAAAATACTTCAGAGTGAGCCTCTTAAAGCAAGCAAGCAGGACTTAACAGAAAGGGCGCTGGCACTTACCTGATACACCCATTCTCTGTGAGCTGCGAAGAGCATTCAGTGATGGGAGGTGCTTCAGTCTTTTCATGGAAGGCTGGGCTTAAAATTGAGGACGCTCCTCCTCCTCCACGAGGCTCCTCCTTAGCGTCCCCAAGTTTTGCGAAGCCGAGATAAAATAAACCTGTATGCTTAAGCCTATCCAAATACCCTGGTCGGAACAGGCCTGCACACCAGACGGAAACAAGGGTGGGGCTGGATGCTCTTCGCAGCTCACAGAGAACGGGCGTATCAGGTAAGTGCCAACGCCCTTTCTCCTATGAGCTGCTCAGAGCATCCAGTGATGGGACATACCAAAGCTTGGAAGTGTCTAAGGGAGGGACTCTGTCTGTGTTGAGGGTCGCTCTGATTCTGACATAACCTGCTGTTAATACTCGCTTACCAAGGCAGCTGCTACAGAAGCGAATACATCTAGTTTATAGTTTGTAATGAATGGGGATGGAGAAACCCAGGTTGCTGCTCGGCAAATCTCCTCTATTGAGTGGCCCATGCTGCTGTGGTGGCTGCACTCCTGGTGGAATGAGCCGTAATGCCTCGGGGCACTGGCATAGATTGTGATTCGTATGATTTAGCAATGGTGGCTCTTATCCATCTACCTATGGTAGAGGAGGAAACCTTATGCCCCAGTGAATTAGGCTGAAAGGACACAATAAGAGCGCCTTCTGTCCTTCTAGAGGATGCAGTGCGAGCAAGGTAAATGCGTAGGGCCCTCCTGACATCTAGGCGATGCCATTGATGTTCGAGACTGTGAGATGGCTGTGAGCAAACATTTAGAAGCACCAGTTCTTGGGCTCTGGGGAATGCCGAATCGAATTAATTTTGGGAATGAAGGAGGGATCTGGTCTGAGGACCACTCTGTCCGCATGGAAAATGCATAAATCCTTGCATATGGACAATGCCGCTAGGTCAGAAATTCGTCGTGCAGATGTAATTGCAATCAAAAGGACCACTTTGTAAGTTAGAAGCCGAACAGTCGTGCTTTGTAAAGGCCCAAAGGGACCCGTAGCAAGTGCTGTTAGTACTTTGGTTAGATCCCAAGTGGGATCACGGTGTACTATGGGAGGTCTTAAATTTTTGGCGCCTCGTAGAAAACTGTGAATGCGAGGATGGTGTGAAAGTGAGGGGAAGCCATCCCAGGAAATAACGGAGGCAAGTGCTGCCACTTGTCTCCGCAAGGTATTTGGAGACCACCCCTTGTTTAGGCCCTCCTGTAAAATTTCAAATGACTGTGTCACTGAGGGAGAAGTGGAGTCAAGCTGAGACCTCCGACACCATTGACAAAAGCTAGACCAGGTGGCTTCGTAGATTCGGTTCATCGAAGGCCGTCTGGCTGCTTGGATATTTTGAATAACTTGACTAGTGAAATGTTCTTGCCTTAGACGTCGCCGCTCAACTTCCACACGGCTAAGGTTAACCACTGTGGTTGCAGATGAAGAACCGGACCTTGAGACAGCAACACACCTAATGGTGGAATCCTCCAAGGTGGTTCAGTTGATAAGTCCTTCAGATCTGCAAACCATGACCGTCATGGCCAGTACGGGGCCATGAAGCACCGCTTTCTCCTCCAACAGCTTCTGAATAAATTTGGGAATTACGGGGAGAGGAGGGAAGGCAGGCAATAGATCGAGAGGCCAGTGACATCTGAGGGCATTCACGGCCTCCGCTCCCTGCAATGGGTAACGAGAAATGGACCGAGGCAGCTGCGCATTCAGAGGAGGGGCAAAGAGGTTGGGCCAAGCGGTGGTCGACCACCGGTTGGCCCAACCACCAAGTTGCTTCCAAAATTATCTTGGGATCCAGGCGCCACTCTGCCTGGTCTATGGTGGCTCTGCTAAGCCAATCCATTTGGACATTTGCTGTTCTTGATATGTGTTCCGCTTTTAGAGAAAGAAGATGAAGTTCGACCCACCGAAACAATTTCTCTGCTTCCTTCATCAACAGGCTGGAATGGGTGCCCCTTTGTTTGTTGATATGGGCCTTTTTTATTATGTTGTCAGTCAGGACAAGTACATGTTTGTGGTGGATATGAGGGGGGAATTTGCGAAAGCTATGTGTACCGCTTGGATTTCCAACCAGTTGATATAGTGTGCCCTCTCTTAGGCGGTCCAGCGACCTTGCGCCACATGCGAATGGTAGTAGGGCCCCCTCTCACCAGGCTGGCATCTAATGACAGCTGACGGAATTATGACTCGAGCGTTGGTATCAGCCTTCCTGATGCATTGGTATGGCAACAGGAACCCTTGAAGGGTTCTGGCATGGAACCAGGCCCAAGGGATAATAAAAATACAAGAAATCATTTTTCCCAATAATTTAAAAAGGAGACATGGTTTTACTCTCCTAAGGGAGCTGATCTGAAGAGCTAATTCCCTGATGCTTTCCTGTCTATCTGAAGATAAAAAGACTCTGCTTTCTACAGTATGAATGACGGTGCCTAGATGAGTCAGTCTGGTAGATGGAATTAAATGACTTTTTGACCTATTTATTGAGAACCTGTGTTGTAGGTTTTGCAGTGTGAGTGTCCCAATTTTTTTTTTTATTACATTTATATGCCGCCCTTCTCCGGAGACTCAGGGCGGCTTACAATTTTTGGGATACAACCCAGTGTGCTCAGCAATAGCCTTCATTCCATTGTATATGCCTGCTTATTACTAAGCGGCATTTTTACAAGGTCAGCTTATTGCCCCCAACAATCTTGGGTCCTCAATTTACCTACCCCGAGAGGATGGAAGGCTGAGTCAACCTTGAGCCTGGTGGGATTCGAGCCTACAGTAATTGTAGACAGCTGGATCTTAAGAGCAGGCATTTAACAGCCTGAGCCACCAAGGCCCCTAAATTTGCTTGAGTGTCCCAATTTGGTCATTGAACGGAAGATGCTAGTAATAGAGTATCATCTAGGTAGCCTTGAAGATGGATAGGCCTGTCTCTCAAGAGATTCTGCCAAGGCGGCCAAAACCTTCGTAAAGGTCCTGGGAGCAGATGCAAGGCCAAATGGAAGGGCGGTATATTCATAATGTGTGTTGTTGTAGCAGAACCAGAGAAATTTGGAGTGTGAAGGTCTGATTGGGATGTGTAAATATGCCTCTGTGATATCTATTGAAGTAAGAAAGTCATGGCATCTGATGCAAGCAGGAGAAGGGCGGCATATAAATGTAATTAAAAATAAAAAATAAATAAAAAATATTCTTCTGAAGAATGCTTTGGCGGATATCATGAATTTTTACATTGACAGAGTGGTTTAACGAAGTATTTCTGGGGAATCTATCCTGACACAATCATCTTTTATCATTCTTACTTTATCTCTCACCTCTTCTGTGCATTGTTTTGGGAAGAAAGAGGCCCACAAAGAACTTTATATTATCTAAAACAGGAAATAAGGAGCTTACAGGCATGGATGACATCTTACTAATTTCTTCATCTTCAGAATCACTTGCTGAGTCCTGACAATCTGTACCTGACATTGAGACAGGTAACTGAGAAAGAAATGACTGGAGCACTCGCAAATACACAAGCAACCCTTCTTCTGAAAGAGAACCTATGAAGGAAAACATAATTAAGCCCATTCTGTAGAATACACAAGTACTGAAGAAAAATCACTTTAAAATAAGCATATTCTTGTCATCTCAGCATACACATGGTCAGAACACTGCAAGAAAACCCCAGGAAAGTCCTCATATCTTCTAGCAGCTGCAATGGCATTGTGGCTTGTAAGAAAAGAACCACAGGGTGGTAAGCCAAGTGCCATTTCAAATGACTGCATGTTATACAGCAGATTTCCTAACCTTGCCAACTTTAAGATGTGCTGACTTCAAACTCTCAGAATTTGCGGCTGTCTTAAAAATGCCAAAATTGGGAAGTCCTGTTTTAGATTATATACTTGAAATGGATTAAGACTTTTACATACCTAAGTAAGTTTCTCCAGCTATTAAAACAAAGTAAAAAAGCCAAGGAGCTCTCTTGCTTTCCCTCAAATGACCACTTTCTGTGAATAATAGTGCATTCAGAAAGAGTTCGTAGGGAAAACAGGTTTCTCCATCCACAAGTGCTGGAATGATAAAATGGAATATCTGGTCTGTAAAAGGTGCTGCCAGGAACTCTTCTGTAAAAGCAGCAAACACCTGTTGCCTGCAGTAAAGAAAGAACATAGTCTCTAATAACACATGCAATAATATTAATTAAACTTACAAGTCACTAGCACTCAATACCTCCGGGAAGCTTTAAACCATTCTTTCAATCAATCAATCAATTAATTTCTGTGGCCAACCCATCTCAACAAAATTAAAAATAAAATAGAAACATAATAAACTAACGGCGGAAAAAAACCTAGTGGCCCTTAAAGTCTCCCCTTGAGGTTTTTGTTTTTTTTAATTTATTTATTATTATTTTTTATTTTTTGTCAGATGATGGACAGGTGTTTATTCCAAGCATGTTTAAATTCAGTTACTGATGACTAACCCATTGCCTGTGCTGGAAGTTGGCTCCAAGCTTCCACTACTTTCTCTGTGAAGTAATACTTTCTAAAGTATTTTAAAGCTACTTTTTAAATAAAAACATGAAAAATGAAAATGCCATTGCAGATGAGACAGTCTCTGAACACACACGGGGCCCCAGTCCTAGGCACAAGGCTAGGTCTCTAATAATTTATGAAAAGTCAGCAGGTTTTATGATCAATTCAGGTAATCCTCGGCCAGCCTTTCTATGGTCACATGATCAAAGTTCAGATGCTTGGAAACTGTCCCCTATTTATGACAGTTTCAGTGTCCCAGAGTCATGCGATTCCATTTTGCGACCTTCTGACACGCAAAATCAATGGGGAAGCCAGATTCACTTAACATCCATGTTACTAATTTAACAACTCCAGTGATTCAGCAAATAAGTGTGGCAAGAAAGATTGTAAAATGAGGCAAAACTTATTTAACAAATGTCTCACTTAGCAACAGAATGTTTGGGCTCAATTGTGGTTGTAAGTAGAAGACTAGCTACAGGAGTGGGATTCAAATTTTTTAACAACCGGTTCTGTGGGTGTGGCTTAGGTGGTGGACATGGCTTGGTGGTCATGTTATTGGCTGGGCGTGGCCAACTCAATATCACTCGCATCGAGGCACGCATCTCCTCATCTGGCCTCTCATGACTGTGGGGATGCTGCAACAGTCGTAAGTGTGAAAAATGGTCATAAGTCACTTTTTTCAGTGCCATTGTAAATTTCAATGGTCATTTCACACAAGCCAAGTAGTAGCAAAGGAGGGGGAAAAAACTCCAGAGACGTTCCTGAGACAGGAAGTCTAGTCCTGCCAAGAATGTAATAAGGGTTAACGGAGAGGCAGTTTCTGTAAGCAACACCAGAATGTTTCCTTCCTGCCTTCCTTACAGAATTAGGCCAGTAATTTCTTCTAACAACCAGTTCTCCAAACTGCTTAGAATATTAACAATCAGTTCTAGCAAATAGGTGCGAACCTATAGAATCCCACCCCTGACTAGCTATATTAATTATCAAAGGATAATTAATTAACTAGTATAAAATAAGGATAAAGGAATACTACTAAAAATAATTTAATTAAACTTTCATTTTGCCTAGCTCTCAACAACTCTGGGCAGCTTTAAGTCTATCTATAGGCCATAACCATCACAAAAACAAAAATAAGATAAAGAAATATTAACAAATGCAAGATAAAATCAATAACAGATTTAAGGATACTTAATCAAGTACAATATAAATCCCAAGTTATTCATTCCAGCATGAGACTCATATCCTCTTTACAACTGCCATTAAAGAAAATTTAGCAACCTTTCGGGTTATTTGCAATATAATCATGTTACAGCTCTTAGCATGTGTTTTACCATTAACATTGGACATTTTTTATTAATTCTACATGCTATGTTATGCTCAAAACTATTCTGAATATCTGCTTTTATGAGTCCACAAACAAGCAATAAAATCAAAATATTGTTCAAAAAATCTGAACTAGTTATTCTACAAGCTTCCTATGCTTGCTCCATTGAAGTATCATTGCTTTTCTTTGTATTATGACAATATGCAGAAATATTAAACTAGTTTGCTCTCATAACATAAAATCCTCACCTAGCAACTTCAGGACAGGAACTATAATTAAAGTGCAATGGCTTCAGAACATTCTCTAAAAATATTTTTGCAATAGGAACCCGAGAGACATCAGAATACTCAATACTTGATGGAAGCTTGTTATTTATTAGGAGATAAAGAGATCTGTAGTATCCTAAAAGAAAAGGACAACTTAATAAAGGCAGTATCAAAACATTTCTGCCGATTTATTTTAAAGTAATGATAAGCCATTCAATACAGTTCAATGGGATAACTGCAGTATTTGCAGCATTACTATTGCAGTAAGCACAGTAAAGCAATTAATAAGATAGGCGTCATGGTCTGAGATCAGAGCAAGTTAATAACCCACTTATAAGCCTGTTTATTCAACAGAGTTAATTCAGCCATACTCACTAGATATAGAGTACGTTTAAGACTGCAGCACTAGTCATAGTGAAATTTTAATTTTTTTAAAAAACTGAGAATTTTAAAAAATGAAAACTAGTTATAAAACAACCGGAAGTTCAGAAGGTTTCATTATACAATGATTACTAAAACATGCAATTTTTAATTTAGAAATGGTGCATGAAAAAACAGAACGTGATTCATTTAATTGCTATATACTAGTCGCAATTATTACGAAGTATCTTCAACAAATATATAGTTCAACATTCAATACAGATCTAAAAGCTAATCACTATACTTACCATTTTGAATCACGTAGTGCAAGATTTGTTCAATTATTGATGCAACATTTTTAGCATCTTGTAAAACAGGCAAATAGGTATTCTCAGATGAAAATACTTCAAGCATCCTCATAGGAAGTGCAACATTCAGACTGTCATCATTGCAGTTTTGTAGCAATCTGTAACAGAAAAGCTATTTTACAAATTACAGCATTGTTTCCCTTGCAGTACTTCTTATAATAAAGTAAAATAAAATGCATTTTCATACCTAATTTCTGAAGGAAACTTAAAATGAAGTCAATGAAAACTAATTATTAGAGTACAGGTGGACAATAATGAATTGTAAAAATTTCCTTTATATGTTAATTAGTACCAAAAATTATCTGAAAAATAGGGAATCCTAAAATGTAAGCCATTCTATGATACACCTATTATTTGAAATTAGCCACATGTATCATATCAGAAACCAAATTTATGGAACATATATTAATTTACAGCAAGCTATCTTTATTTCTTTGTATATCCGTTTACCTGCAACAGAGGCCCAACAGCCTTTTTATCTGATATAAGCATGTAAATCTGTCAGGACCATCAAGCTGCTTCACAAATTGAGAATTTTGTTTAATCAAATTTTGGCATATCCATATCTGGAAAGGAAAAAATCCACAAAGTAGGAAAATGCTCTAAAAATACAAAATATTCTTTTTAAAAACCTTACAATAATGTTATTTTTGCATCATAGAAAAGAAAATCAAACTAACAAGGATCAAATTTTAATCACAATGTGGTTGAAATCCTCCATTCTTACTCTAAATTTCAGTATGTTAAAAATGCAAAGAAAGGTGAATAATTACACAACATGAACTTTAACATGTAATTCAGAATCATAAAATTAAATTGCAATTAATAAAATTATATCTAAAGCTACGGACAGTACTGGAAAAAAGGGGAGGCTTCCTGTTTCACTAAGTTCTAAGCTACTTCTACTTGCCAGAACAAAGCTAGTAAACAAAGTTTTTGATATTTAATAGAAATAATGAAAAACTGGTTAATGACAGAGGTTTTATTAGCACAGGCATGGTAGGGGGAACTTTAGGCAATTCTGAAAATCCAAAATCCTTTGCTATTGCACATATTGTTTCTCATTATTAACTACAGGTAGTTCTCAACTTATGACAATTGAGCCCAGAAAAGCAAGATAGTTGTTGAGTTTTTCCCCATTTTACGACCTTTCTTGCCATCGTTTTTAAATAAATCACTGCAGTTAAGTCAGTTACATAGTTTTAAGTAAATTTTGTTTCCCCGTTGACTTTGCTTGACAGAAAGGGATGGTCACATGACCCCAAGACTGCCACCGTCATAAATACATGCCAGTGGCACGTCTAAATTTTGATTGCATGGCCACAGAAATGCTGCAACGGCATTAAGTGTGAAAAACAGTTATAAACCACATTTTTCAGTGCATTGTAACTTCAAACGGCTAAATGAATGGTGTAAGTCAAGGACTTACACCATATGGAGCTTTTGCGCATAGATGAAATGTCAAGTATTTTAAGATTATCATGGTATAGTACAGGGTGGCCAACCTTTTCAGCACTGAGTGCTGAAATGGGAGAGCGCGGGCAATGGAAACAGGAAGATCATTTCCTTGACAGGCATGCATGGGAGCACTGGAAATCGGAAGCTTAGCTTCCTTATGCGCACATGCGCACCATCCACCTGATCTTCCAGTTTTTAATACACATGCATGTGTAAAGACCAGCTGGCCAGCACGTGCATGCACTCCAGGGAACTGCTCTTCCAGTTTCCGGCACTCCTGCACATGTGAAAACCAGCTGGCCGGTGCACGCATGCGCCCCAGGGAGCTGCTCTTTCGGTTTCCAGCACTTTCACATGCGCAAAGACCAGCTAGCCAGCATGCATGCGTACGCAAAGACCAGCTGGCCGGCACGCATGTGCATGCTGGAACCCAGAAGAACAACAGGCAACTGCTGGCAATGCCCGGAGAGATAGCTCTATATGCCACTTCCAGCACATGTGGCATAGGTTCGCCATTCAAACCAAAACCAAAACAAACAGAGGAAGCCTCAGCTCTATCCATAGTAGGGAAAATGATAATTTTATATAAAAACATGAAAGAACAGGTGTGGGGATGAGGAAAAGCTTCCTTGCACAAGATGAAAGTCTTGTGCAAGTCTGGCTCTGACTTCCAGAGTTTTCTCAGGCTTTAATTGCCCAAAATCAAGAACACATTTAAAAAATTAATATAAACTCCAAACTAGAATTACATTCCTAATCCAAGCTCAATTAAAAAAAACCAGCTCTGCTAATAGTGAGGTATAGCCTGACAGACTCTCAGTGCCCATGTTCTACCTCCCTTTCCTATTTCTCCAATCATTATGCCAGGTTCTTAGCAACAGAAAAACTGCCCTCCCAAAGTCTAGCTCTTTTCTTGGTCAAACAGACAAGAAGTTATTTATAAATTACTAACACTAAAATAATTAAAAATGAGATTACAACCCAAAAACGGAAAACAAAATGAACTATAACTACTTACCAAACGTTTGGAATCTTCATTATATCTATAGAAAAATAGAAGCTGGCGAACTAAGAGAGTCAGGTTTGCTCCAATGGTAGAGGAGTAACTTCCTCCAGATTGTGCTAAATTAGCATAGCGATCAAATTCACTCCTCTGAATAGCATACTTAAAATTGAAAAATAAAAGTAAAGCTAATGAAATAAGTCAGTCATTAATTATACAGGCAACATTTCAACAACTAAAACTTTATTTACAAATTATTAAATTCTTATGAATATAAGAATGTCATCTTCCATATTATTTATTTTTTGTACCTTTGGCTTCAATGCTATATGTAAATGTTCCAATAAAAATTTGGAGATACTTGAACAAGAACACCAGATATAAATAATCAGCAATGACTGCATAGCACTATTGTCATTTAATCTATCTTTGAATGGACACAATTCATCCAAATCCCATACACAAGCATAAAAGCTGCCTATGTATTAAAGGAGACAATCAGAGTTCATTTTATGGCAAAAAGAATAATAAAATCAACGTGTGGAAAACTATTGTGACAGGTACTTGCTTTCTCATTTTACTATACTGAGATTAACAACAAAAATACATTAATTTTGCAAAAGTCCATCAAGTACTATTTTCTCCATGAACAAATGTTCTAGATTAAATCATTATGTGACATTATAATTTTCCTTCACTTTTACAATAATGAAAATTCAGCTGCTCAGGACCTTAGATCCACTAATTCTTAGGTCCATAAGAATTCAGAGGTTTTCTGCCTCCAATAGTCATAAAAACTAAAAAGTCAGGCTCCAAATCTTCCTGCACAATATAAAGCAATACAATAAAGAACTGAAGTACAACTATACAGATCTTGGAGTCGGAATGGACAATCATTTAAATATAAGCCAGCAGTGTGCTGCAGCTGGCAAAAACACCAATACAATCCTAGGCTGCATTAGAACCAAAATCACTTTATAATGCCTCGGTAAGACCACGCTTGGAATACTGCATCCAGTTTTGGTCACAATGTAAAAAAGATGTTGAGACTCTAAAAAGAGCGCAGAGAACAGAACAAAGATGATTAGGGGGCTGGAGACTAAAACATATGAAGAACAGCTTGCAGGAATTGGGTACGTCTGGTCTACTGAACATAGAAAGATCAGTGGTGACATGACAGCAGAGTTGCAATATTTGAGGACTTCCCCAAAGAGGAGGGTCAATCTATTTTCCAAAGTACAAGAAGGTAAGGATTGGAAACTAACCAAGAAGAGAAGCAATCTAAAACTAGAAATTTCATGACAGTGAGGAAAATAAATCAGCGGAACAGCTTCCAGGTTGTGGGTGCTCCACCACTACAGGCTTTTAAAAAGAGCCATTATTTGTCTGAAATTATACAGGGTCTCCTGCTTGAGCAGGGGCTTGGGTTGGAAGACTCCATGATCCTTTCCAATTCTTTTTTTCTTTTACATCTGAACAATCTTTGTATTTATCCATCATAACAGACCAAAGCAAAACAGAAATGTTGCAGGATCCAATCTGGGTCGATCCCTAGGACCAGGTTTAGTCTTCTGAGCTTTTGGACCTGTGCTGGAGCCATCCTCAGGGAACTTCCCTCTACCAGAATGTCTAGAGTGTAGTAAAGAGACGTTCTACTAAAACTTCTCATTGGAGCATGTCAAGACTCATGTTCTGGTAGAGTATGAGTCTAGCATGCCCCAACATGAGCCTGAAAGCTCAAAGATTAAACCTCTGGTCCCAGTGACCAACCCAGATTGGATCCTGCAACGTTATCCTGGGATACGTATACAGTATCTGCCTTCATTCACAACAGAAATGTTTTTGTATACCAATAAGTCATCTGCAAGTATTTCCAAAACTTAACTGCAATATATAATGCATGTCTAGATTCTACATCCTGTACAGAGCCCTCAGGGATGAAAAAGTACATGTTTCTTGAAAAAGAGAGTAATGGAAATTGGATGAGCTACTGTGCTCATTCACTCTCTCCTTCTAATTTATTAATAAAATTCTACTATATAATTATATTAAATATTGTAATTATATAAATTGAGTGTAATTTAGTTCTGAACTGCACAAAGATTTGATTGCATGATCTGGAAAAAAAAGTCCAGTATTAATAGGTAGAATGGTAGAATAACCATTGTGAGAACTATTAATTTTATTTTAACATAATTTATTATAACATAATCTGCTGCACAATATCAAAAACATTCAAAGAAATTAATCATGAAAAAACCTTACTTGGTGTTTTCTGTCCCTGTATCCCCGAACAAAGGACTGTATAATAACTGCATTTTTCAGTCTTCTCCTTTCTTCCTAAGGGGATAAGTCAAAAGTCAGTAAAATATGATGCACTGTAATTCAATAGTGTTCACTATAGGAACAAACACTCAAAACATCCTTACTTAATTTTCTCCTAGTATAAAGAATGGTCTCTCACTTTCAGATACCAGATACCTAGAAACATTGATTCACAACATTTTTATACTGCTTATTAAGTTGGTTCACAAAGAAATTACCCTCTTCCAATAAAAGAGAAAGCTATGTTTTCAGATATTTATTCTGATGTCACCTGCCTCTCAGATTGATAGTTCTTAACTAATCAACCAGGCTAGAAACTGAGTTATAGTTCCACCTTAGTCATGAAAGCTGGCTGGGTGACTTTGAGCCAGTCCTTGTCTCTCAGACCAAACCCACCTCACGGGGTTGCTGTTATGAGGAAAATAGGAGGAAGGAGTATTAGATATGTTCACCGCATTGAGTTATTTATACAACTAATAAATTATTAAATTACATAATATTTAATATTTATTAATATTAAATATTAAATTAAATACATATTAAATAAGTGAGTAGGAATGTCACATAATCACATAATCAAATGAGTTGAATGTCACTATTTTTAATACTAGAAGATGCCAACATGGGAAAAACTGAAATCCCAGTAAGAATCTCATTCCTCTATTCTGTAACCCAAATAGTCATTTATCATCTTGATTTGATCTATTATTTATTACACCATTAACTTCAGATGAGAAGACAAGTGAGACAAGACAGATCACAGTAACAATGAGCTGCTGATTAATTTGAGCTGTTATGAAACAGAAAAAAAATCAGCTTCAAAACCAACTGATTTTTAGACAAAATACATGTTTGTAGTACTGTATATACATAGGATTATTAATTCAAGACCCTAATACAAGTAGTCCTCAACTTACAACCACAATTGAGCCCAAAGTTTCTGTTGTTAAGCAGTTAATTTTGTCCAGTTTTATGATCTTTCTTGCCACAGTTGTTAAGTGAATCACTGCAGTTGTTAAATGAATCATGTGATTTTGTTAAGCAAATCTTGTTCCCACCATAGACTTTGCTGTTGGAACTAGGAAGGATACAAATGGTGATCACATGATTCAGGACAGTGCAACTGTCATAAATACATGCCAGTTGCCAAATGCCCTATGGGGATGCTACAATGGTCATAAGTGTGAACAATGGTCATAAGTCACTTTTTTCAGTGCTAATGTAATTTCAAACAGTCACTAAATGAATAGTTGTAAGTCGAGGACCACATATACACAATATTTCAAGTTTGAAGTCACTACTACAATACTACACTACTACAATATTCTTATGTTCATTTGTGTTCATTTCTATTCTCACTGTGTTTTTTTTAATAAACTTTGCACCATTTAAAGATGTGTTCATTTTTATCCATTCGTTCTATTCCTATAACTGCCCAATTCAACGAAGTGATTCTGGATGGTTTACACTTCTAAACCTATGAAACAATTAAAATGACTTTCTAATGTTACCATAATTTTAACACAGAATATCTCTTTAATTTTCATCTAACAGCTCCTTTTCATTGTATTTATTTACATCATACCTCTCGTTTTCGTCTCTCCTCCTGTGTACGATGCAAAAGAGATGCCTTTTCTTCCTGGAAAAGAAACAGACATGATGCTTATCTGAACCAATGCACTGAATTTTTATATAAACACCTTTTTACAAGCTGTATGTCTGTATATATATTTTTTCCCAACCCACAGAAAGGATTACAATCTTTACTGAACCAATTGTACCAATAATTTCAGCTGTGTGAAAAACTATATTGCAGTTTACATCACACATTTTTTGCAATTATATGAGCCATCTATTGCAGTGTTCCCCAATCTTTCCCTTGCAGCCCTGTCCAGCAGGGGCATGTGAGTGGCAAGTACATATGTGTGTGCGTGCACAGCTCCATTTGTGCGAGTGGCAGGTGCACACATCCTCTATTTGCACGCAAGCAGCAGGCACTCATGCAGGTGGTGGCCACTTGCGTTCGAGTATAAAGCTCCATTTGCACAAGTGCGGCTTTGCACACGAACACAAGTGCCTTCCGCTTGCGAGAGTACAGCTTCACACACGTATACTTGCCCATCTCTCCAGTGGCCCAGTTTCGAACAGGCCACAACCTGGGGATTGGGGATCCCTGATCTATTACTTTGACTTTAGAATGCATCTTCTGAAAATAGAAATGCTTGCTCTCCCAGTAGAGAGAACTAGGTTCACCAAGTCCTCTTCAATAAAGAATTTTTATTCCTGAAATATATGTAGGTGCTTAGAGAATTTTTTTAGAGAAAAAAAATCACCATAAAATTATCATTACCACTACTGATAAAACTCAGTAAAAACAGTATTTTATCAACAAGGGACGCTCAGTAGAATTTGTTTAGATGTCCTTCAAGCAATCTATAAGCACTTTTGACAGTAACCAGAAACTGATAAACCCCTGAGAATGTGGTGAAACAGAAATCTTTATTTCTCTCTTGGAAAGAGATCCTAAAGTATTATAAGGTTTTTTTTCTTCAAAAAATGCCACTAAGTACAAGTTAGGTTGGAAACTCGAAAAACACCATGAAAGATGGCAATGGCAAATTGTCAAGAAATATACGTGGCTTGTTCATGAAATCGCTCAGAACTGAGTTCAATCTGAAGGTGCCTTTTTGTTCACACTAAGTCACAAGCCTGTTGCTTGAAAGCACATAGTCAAACTTTTCGATTTTACTCTAGGGTCAAGATCATAGCCTTCCAGCCATTCATAACAGTGCTATAAGTCAAATACTACCACATACTGCAAACTGTCCAATTATAGCTAATCAAATCAAATCTTTATGGTCAGCATATGACTTATTTTTTGTATACACAGTGAGATTTCAAATGAAAATGGGCCACCCCCATTAGTCTGTAAAAAACACACTGAATGAGGATTGACATGGAATAGAAACAACCAGTATTGTTCAGCAGAAATAGGTTTTCCAATTTCAGTGCCTTATTCACAACTATTATAATATTATATAGTAGATTGTGAACTATTCACAATCTACTATATCACAGAAGCTACCTTTTTGAATTTTCCTTATTTTTTTAAAGATAATCATTTAACCCAATCCCTGGGCCACAGCCTGTTGGGAACTGGGCCACACAAGTGGTGGGCAAGCATGTGAGCACACAAAGCTGAATTTGTGCAAGTGCCACAGGTGCACACAAAACCATTCCCTCTCCCCTCCACCTCTGCCATCAGCAGTCCACAGAGCTGGAAAGGTTGGGGACTGCTGCTTTAATCAATTTTTGTAGTTACTGTATTGCCTGAGTTCCAGTGGAACTAGTCCCTAATCCACTTTCTATCAAACCAAAATGGAAACTATTTTAGATTTGGATATTGCAGGAAGCCTTAAGCCACTCATAGCAAGTACAAGTGCTAGGAATGCTGGCACATCTGCACTCTTAATATACCATGGGAACAATGCCACTACCAACTGAATAGCTGAGAAAGTCTTCTCTTAAAAAGTATCTTCTGTGTCATCCATCAGTCCACACATCTTGATATTGATCTCAGCCACACCAAAATATTATGACATGTTTTAGCAAACACAGTATCAATGTTAGCTCATTTCCTGTCCTACAATAATGGTTATGGTCGCTTCATTAATTCCAAGCAAACTGAAATACAGGTAGTCCTTGACTTACAACAGTTTCATTTAGTGGCTGTTGTAAGCACTGAAAAAAGTGACTCATGACCCTTTTTTTCTCACAACTATTGTGGCATTCCCATGGTCAGGAGATAAAAATTCAAACACTTGGCAAGTGATTCATATTTATAACACTTGCAGTAAGTATCTCAACCTTCTGAATAGCAAAAGAAATGGAAAAGCCAGATTCACTTCACAACTTATCAACTTCAGACATTGACATCTGAGTCTCTCTTCCAGCTTTTTCCCCCTTTTTCCCTACACTTTCTCTTTTTCCTTTTTCTCCTCCCCAGTTCCAATTTTTTTTTATTTTCCTTTGTATTTTATATTCTGATAAACTTATAAAATGTTGATACAACTAACTTAACAACTTCAATGATTCACTTAACATCTCTGGCAAGAAAGGTCATAAAGTGTTGGGGGGGGGGAAATTCACTTAGCAACAGAAATTTTGGGCACCACTGTGGTCATAAATACAGGACTAACTGTATACATCAATGGCAAAAGCAATTGTACAATTCAACTGCCAACCAAAACCAGGATAAATTAGATTCAAAACTTTTTTTCCACACAAACATTAATCCAGAAGGTTACTGTGAGAATCCAAAAGGAAAATTTAAAAATCCTTTCTAGATTATTAATATAAATACTTCAACCTGTTTGGGTTTGGGTTCTTTATATTTAATGTTACATTTTTTTCACTGTGCTCTTTAATTATTGGAACTTGCAAACATCTGCATTTTTAGCTATCAGAATAGTGTCCCTATAGTGCAAGTAATTGATTTTCGATTTTTAAAACCATCCTCATCTTCTTAGAATGCAACATTCCTCAATGGATAATCACTATTTAGGTTAAATAAACAAGAAAATAAAATACAATCCCATCTCACTCCTTTGCTGACCAGAACCAAAGTCTCAACAGTTTGTTTAATTAGATCCATGTATATATTTTGTATGCTAATTATGCCTGAGTGCTTTTTTGAGAAACCAGCATTGTCTTTTAGTATAACTACCTGTATTTAAATTTTGATGACAAACACATAAATCCACCAAATATGAATAAAAGATGTTATACCACTTGCCACTTTTTTACATACTGATTTATTCTATCTTCATTCCACAAAGCAATGTAGTGTTTGATTTGATGAGAATGAAAGGTTTTTTAGGTATTAGAGGTCAGTAGTAAATGATGGTCCATCATTTAGAGGAATTATTACATAATGCATTTCTAATGGGCATCTGCTTCATGAAAGTGTGATTACACAACACTGCACAGAAGGTAATATTTACCCCAACTTCATTATATCTTTGTCAATTTTAAGTGATGATGGGTACATATGACATGTGATCAGCTGACATAAACCAATATAGAACAACTGAATTTGTATTGTAGAGAAGCTATATATCTCTCCTATAAATAACAATCGAACAATCATAAAAGTATTATTCTTCACATGGACTGGTAAACAGGTGTTTATATTATGAGGCCTAGGTGATTTCAAAACAGAAGCCAGATTTGAAATAAGTTTCAACTGTGTCAAAGCTGAACCACAATATTTAAGCACACACTCCTAATGCAGATGACAGGCAATCTTGGTACTCTTAATAGGCCTCTTTAACAACTGTAGTAATATGAATGGCCAGAAAAGACAGAGAAAGCTCTCTAAAACAGAGGGAAAAGTTATCTCTCCCTCATCAGCCTTTTTCTGAGACATATTCAGAATTCAGAATTTCAATGTCCTCTATGGCTAGGGTGTCGAACCTTGGCCACTTTAAGCCTGGCAGACTTCAACTCCCAGCTTTGCTGGCTGGGGAATTCTGGGAGTTGAAGTGGCCAAGGTTGGACACCCCTGCTCTATTGTCTGTTGCCCAACAAGCTGTGCTTTTCAACTTCAGCCAACCTTTGAGATGCTTACACTTTAACTCCCACAATTCCCCAGCCAGGATATTGGAGTAGGACATTTTGGGAGCTGAAATCCAGGCATCTTAACAGTCACCAAAGCTGAGCAACGAACTAAGACATTTAGGAACCAAACGTTTAAAGTCAGCCTATCTAGTCGCCACCCACCCTCCAATCCCATCAACATGTTTTTCTAAACAGGATCCCCCATCCATCTCCCAGAATCTAAAACAGGGATCTTCAAACTTGACAGCTTTAAGATTTGTGGACTTCAACTCCCAGAACTCCTCCTCTAATCATGTTTTGTTATTGTTAGCTGTGAAGTCGTGTCTGACCCATCGTGACCCCATGGACAACGTTCCTCCAGGCCTTCCTGTCCTCTGCCATCTTCTGGAGTCCATTTAAGCTCATGCTGACTGCTTCAATGACTGCGTCCAGCCACCTCATTCTCTGTCGTCCCCTTCTTTTGCCCTCAATCGTTCCCAGCATTAGGCTCTTCTCCAGGGAGTCCTTCCTTCTCATGAGGTGGCCAAAGTATTGGAGTTTCATCTTCAGGATCTGGCCTTCTAAAGAGCAGTCAGGGTTGACCAGTCATGTTAGCTCAGGAATTCTGCAAGTCCACAAGTCTTAAAGCTGTCAAGTTTGAAGACACCTTTCTCTAAATAAAACATCTCCAAACCCTCCAGAATCCCGAGCAAAGCCCTGGCTGACCAGGTTTTGAGCCCACCCAATTAAGGGTCCTTTCCTAGCTGCAAATACCACGAGGCCCGTTCCCCCACCGATGCATCACAGAGGGAGGGGAGGGGAGGGAGCACCGGGTCAGGCAGCTCCCAAGAGGGCTCCGATCCAGTTCGTAGAGGCGACACCCCCAACCGCCATGCCTGTCCCGGGTTCAGCTCAGCGCTTCCTTCCCCCGAGCCAAGCTCGCCCGGGTCCGCCTTCCCTCCCCGAAGAGGAAATCGCCTCCGCGGGGACTCCGGGAAGCGCCTGAGTCACGGCCGGCCTTTTTGGTAAGGCCTACCTTCTTGCTGGCTCCGCCGAGAGAGACCTTGGGCCTGGTCTTGAAATCCCCTTCGAAGCTGAACATGGTGCCTGGCCGCTTAGCCGCCCATCCGGAGCTCGGCCCGGCTTCCTCAGCCGGACGGGGCGAAGAAGAGCCGAGGAGATGATGACCTGACCTCGCGGGGAAGCCCCACCGACAGCCAGCCTTGTCCTAGCCCGGCCTCCCCGCCCGCCCCGCCCCCGCCCCCACCACAAAGCCCGAAGGGCCCTTCCCTCGCGCTTCCCTTCCCGGCTTCCTTTCGGGGCTCCCGTCCGCAAGCGGCCCGGGGGCTAGAAGGCTCGCGGGTCCGGCACCGCGACTGAAGGGGCAGCGAGAAGGACCCGGCTCCTCAAAGAAGATGGCCGCCGACTGCAGTTAGCACGGAGCGCGCCCATCTGCTCTGCGCGTGCGCGTTGCCTGTCTCCGCCTCTTCCTCCTCCTCCCGTCCCCCCCCGCTCCCAACTAAAGGAAGGGCCACCGCTCGCTCCGCCTGTCGGAGGAAGAGCGAGGGGAGGCGGAGCCGAGGGAGAATCTTCTCCTGGGCCCCGCCCCTCTCCTCCCCACCCACCCTACCCTCAGCTCGAGCTTGGGTGCTTGGCAAAGGCGAACGGGCTACCCAAGGCTCTAGACCTCATGGCGCGGCTTTAAAAAACAACAACAACCCACCTTCACAAAGGGGACTCTGGATTTATTTCGCTTTTTTCGCTTTTATTTCGCTTTTTTTCCTCCTGCAAAGCCAAACCTTGGTCCGAAATTGTGGCGAGATCGGGGCTTTCTGAACAAAAGCAGTGCTTAATTTGCTCGCCTTCGGCTTTGATTGAAATCATGACGGGGGGGGGTCTGTGTTTGTGTTGTACTTAGTGCAACTTATATTTGTCCACCTCCTGTTTGTGTAGTTTAAATCGGTCTGTGTGGCCTCTTAGTTTAATTCAACACGGGTCCTTCAGGTTGCCATAATATGGGATTGGGTTGAAACTGCACACCTGGAGGACAACGCATGAAGTTGCAATGTTTTGGAAGGTGTTAAACTGAAATTATATTACATATGATGCTTTAAGAAAGCTCAAACTGCCCAAGGAGCTGCTGATCCAGTTCCACAGAGGAATTATTGAGTCATTATCTGCACCTCTATAACTCTGGTTTGGTTCTGCAACACAACAGGACAGACACAGACTTCAGAGGATAATTAGGACTGCAGAAAAAACAATTACTACCAACCTGCCTTCAGTCGAGGACCTGTATACTGCACGAATCAAAAAGAGGGCTGTGAAAATATTTATTCACATCCCAGACATAAACTGCTTCAACTCCTTCCATCGAAATGATGCTATAGAGCACTGCACACCAGAGCAGCCAGGCACAAGTTTTTTCCTGAACGCCATCACTCTGCTAAGCAAATAATTCACTCAACACTGTCCAACTATTTACAAGACCACACTACTATTAATCTTTTATTATTTATTAGATTTATTATTTATTAGATTTATATCCCGCCTCTCTTCTCCCATCAGGGGAACTCGAGGTGGCGTACAACAAATTAAAAACATATCCTATACAATATAAAACCAAAAATCTCATTCATATCATCCAAACATGCAAGAGGGAAGAACAGAGATCTCAATTCCATGCCTTCCGACAAAGCCAGGTCTTAACGGCTTTGCGGAATGTAGGTAGATTGGGGATGGTTCTAATCTCCACAGGGAGCATATTCCAAAGGGACGGTGCCGCCACAGAGAAGGCCCTGGCCCGCGGGCCTGCCAGCCAACATTGTCTGGCCGACGGTATCCGGAGCAAGCCTTTCCTGTGGGATCTAACCGGGGGCTGGGAGGCATAAGGTAGCAGTAGGCGGTCTCGAAGGTATCCCGCTCCTAAGCCATGAAGGGCTTTAAAAGTTGTTACTAGCACCTTGAATTGCACCCGGAAGACCACCGGTAACCAATGCAGCTCGCGGAGGATAGGTGTTATATGGGTGCACTTAGGCCCCATAATCACTCAGCGCGCATTTTGCACCAGTTGAAGTCTCTGAATGCTCTTCAAGGGCAGCTCCATGTAGAGCGCATTGCAGTAATCCAATCGAGAGGTGATAAGGGCATGAGCAACTATGTGTAGAGCCCCTCGGTCCAGGAAGGGTTGCAACTGGCGCAATAGGCGAACCTGTGCAAAGGCCCTCTGGTCACAGCCAAGTTGGTGGTCAAATTGTAGCTGTGGATCCAGAAGGACCCCAAGTTGAACTCGTTCTGGGAGCAATTTCTCTCCCCAGTACCAAAGTTGGATGATCAACTGAACCCGAGGGGCAAGACCCATAGCCACTCGGTCTTGTCAGGGTTGAGCCTGAGCCGATTAGTCCCCATCCAGACCCTCACAGCCTCCAAGCACCGGGACATCACCTCCACGGCATCACTAGATTGACCGGGGACAGAGATGTACAACTGGGTATCATCAGCGTACTGGTGATACCCGACCCCGTGTCGACAGATGATCTCACCCAGCGGTTTCATGTAGATATTAAATAGGATGGGGGAGAGAATAGAACCCTGAGGGACCCCACATGGCAGAGCCCTAGGGCTTGATCTCTGCCCCCCCACCAACACCGACTGAGTCCGGTCAGATAGATAGGAGAACCACCGTAGAACAGTGCCTCCCACTCCCAACCCACTGAGTCGACTCAGAAGGATACCATGATCAATGGTATCGAAAGCCACTAAGAGGTCAAGAAGCACCAGGATGGAGGGAGACCCTCCATCCCGGGCCCACCAGAGATCATCCACTAGTGCAATCAAAGCCGTCTCAGTGCTGTACCCGGGCCTGAAACCAGACTGCAAAGGATCCAGATAATCAGCTTCATTCAAGGCCCGAAGGAGCTGGAGTGCCACCACCTTCTCAACAACCTTCCCCAAAAAGGGAAGGTTGGAGACAGGACGAAAGTTATTTAAAACAGCCGGGTCCAGGGTAGGCTTCTTGAGGAGGGGCCTAACCACAGCCTCCTTCAAGGCATGCAGAAAGCACCCCTCACCCAAAGAAGCATTTATAATCCCCTGGAGCCAGCTGCATGTCGTCTCCCGGCCTGCCGCAACAAGCCAGGAGGGTTATGTGTCCAATAAACAGGTGGTGGCATTCACTGTTCCCTGGGCCTTGTCCATATCATCAGGGCCAACAGGAACAAACTCATTCCAGATAACCGGACTAAGACCTGTCTCTACCATCTCAATGGATTCTGCCCAGCCAGAGTCCAAGTCCGACCGAATCTGAGTGACTTTATCTGCAAGAAACTGAACAAATTCCTCGACCCTTCCCTGCAAGGGTTCCTCCGCCTCCTCAGATCTTAAGAGGGAGCGTGTCACCGTAAACAGGGCAGCCGGACGACAGTCTGCAGACGCGATAAGACTGGCCCAATATGATTGTTGTGCCACTCTTATCGCCACTAGATAGGCGTCAATATGACTTTCTAACAGTGTCCAGTCAGATTCAGCCAGCTTTTCTTCCAGCAGCGTTCTAGGCATCTCTTCCGCCGTTTCATCCCCTAGAGTTCCTCGGTAAACCAAGGAGATTTCCGAGGTCCGCGGGCAGTGAGAGTCCGCAAAGGCGCAACCCGATCTATGGCCCCGGTGGCCGTGCTATTCCAGGCTTCCACCAGGGCCTCAGTCGAGCTGTGGGTGAGGGAAGCCGGAAACTCCCCAAGCTCCCTCTGAAACCCAATTGGGTCCATTAGGCACCTGGGGCGGAACCACCTAGTCGGTCCCGCCTCCCTGCAGCGTGGAGTGGTTGTCAGGAAGTCCAATCTTACAAGGGAATGATATGACCATGACAAGGGCTGAGTGACTATTTCCCCCAATTTCAGATCATGGCGGCATTGTTCAGAGATAAAAACCAGATCGAGCATGTGCCCCCCCCCTATGAGTCGGGCACTGAACTACTTGGGTCAGGTCCATGGTTGCCATGGAGGCCATGAACTCCTGGGCTACACTTGAGGATTCGCCAAGGGACGGCAGATTAAAGTCCCCAAGCACCATCAGCCTGGGGAACCCAATCGCCAACCCGGCTACTCCCTCGAGCAGCCCAGGCAGGGCCGTTGCAACGCAGCTGGGAGGCAGGTACGTTAACAACAGGCCCACCTGAACCCCTAGGTCCAACTTCAGAAGGAGGGACTCACACCCATCTATCTCCAGAACAGGGCCTTCCCGGGGACATAATCCTTGACGAGCAATTACCACCACTCCACCACCCCTGCCCTGAGGTCGCAGCTGGTGCACCACTTGGAACCCGGAGGGGCACATCTCAACGAGGGGAAACCCCCCCTCCGGCCCCAACCAGGTCTCAGTGATACATGCCAGGTCGGCCCTCTCCTCCAGGATTAAATCCTGGATCAGAGGAGCTCTCCTTACCACCGACCTGGCATTGAAAAGCAACAGCTTTTTATCACTCTTCTTATCATTCCTTATCACCCATCCCCTTCCACTTGTGACTGTATGACTATTACTGTTGCTTGTATCCTTACAATTTATATTGACTGTTTCCTGCTTATTTGTACCCTATGACTATCATTAAGTGTTGTACCTTATGATCCTTGATGAATGTATCTTTTTTAATGCATACTGAGAGCATATGCACCAAGACAAATTCCTTGTGTATCTAATCACACTTAACCAATAAAGAATTCATTCATTAATGCATTTAAACTTAGAAGAAACATAGAACATAATTAAAATTATTTACTGTGTTTCATCTACAAATTGTGGATTATTCTTTAGCATCTCTGCAAATGGCACCATCTTTCTGACTTGATACATCTCCAATAGCTATGCAAATTCATAAAAACCAAGGAGTGAGGAGAGATTCCAAGTGGTCCAATTTGTACTTTTCAGTGCAAGATACGCTAAGATCTATTGCTCTTGTTTGGAGGCCTTCAAAGAAGGGGAAAAATTACTTTATGGGGCTTCCAGTTCCATTGCCTGACAGTTCTTAAGCCAGGAAATTCTTTCCATTCTCTAAAGTTTTAAACTATTATTTTGATCCTGCCTCAATTCCACCCCAGATGACTGAGAATTTCCCTCCATCTCTGTTTGAGATACTTGCTGTCATCTCTGTCTTCCACCTTCTCTTCTGCAGACAAAACACTATGCTTTAATCATTCATAATGAATTGCATACAATTTTAGGCCTTTTTTGCCACAGTTAAGTGAATCACTGCAATTGTTATGTGAATCCAGCTTCATCCATTTATTTTCCCAGAAGTTGTTTGAGAAGGTCCCAAATAGTGACCTGGGACATGCAGATATCAAAAATACATAAATAATGTTTGCCAAGGACCAAATTTTGATCATATATGATTATGGGGCTTCTATGATGGTCATTAATGCAAGGACCAGTCATAAGCAACTTTTTTCAGTATCATTGAAACTTTGAGCAGTTGCTAAACAAATTAGCTTTGTAGCAAAGAAATCTTCACCTTGCAGTGAACTGACTTGGATTGATAACAATAACTATGTCCATGTTGCCAAAGCATGCAGAGTTGAAATCAAGTAAAACACAATACTAAGTTGTATATATCAGGTCAGTCGTAATTTAAACTGCAAAGAGAATTGGATTCTGTTAGCTATAGGTTTAATCATTTTCCCTCCCACTTGTGACTCTGTGACTGTAACTTTATTGCTTGTATCCTTACAATTTATATTGACTGTTTCCTAGAATGATTTGATTGATTATTTGTAACCTATGATTATTGTTCTGTATGTAGGTTTGAATGTTATTGGTTTATTTGAACTGTTCTTGTAAAATGTTAAATGGTATTGGTTTAAATAGTGCGGGAAGAAACCTTGCACTCCCATTGGCTGCTGGCTATAAGAAGCAGCCGTAGCCCAGCCAAGTCAGGTCCATTCGAGCTGTAGTCACTGAATAAACTCTTTACTGAAGCTCTTCGCGTTTGACTCTTCATGCAAACTTAACAATTATCATCAAGTGTTGTACTTTATGATTCTTGTTGAATGTATCTTTTTTCATGTACACTGAGATCATATGCACCAAGACAAATTCCTTGTGTGTCTAATCACACTTGGCCAATAAAGAATGAAGAATTCATTCTTCCATTGTTATCAAATATATTTTTAAAATTGCAAGAAAATGTAGGCTGAGCAGTTCCTTTTATACCCCTATTAATTCACCTGACACATTTTTATGAGATCAATGAGGCTTTGGGCTTAGCACAATCCTTCATTAATGCTAAACCAAAGTTTAACAGTATGGGCAGGACTAAATATCTGTTCACAGATGAAGAAGCCCAATACAGAACAAAAACATCTCTAAGTTTGGGTCAATGGTTTTTGGAAAAAACAGGAGGTGTACGTAGTGTAACAACTGGTTGCTTAGCAACCATTCAAACTTAGAATGGACCATTCCAGGTAGTTCAAAGTTCCAACAGCCACAAACCTCCCTCACAGTCACATGATTACATTTTGGGCATTTGGCTACCAGCTTCTATTTTGCAGCATCCTATAGTAATGTGGTCTCCCACTTTTGATGTATTTTGCTGGTTCCTTATGTTCCAGAAAAACAACAACCATTGGGTATAATGGATTAATCTGACAACTGGTGTATTTGCTTACTGACCACAGAGTTTGTTTAATGACTGCAGCATTTGCTTAACAACCACTGCAAAAGTCACACCCAGGCTTGAGTGTGTGGGTAACAATTGCTATCACTTGCAACCATAATCCCAGGCTCAGTTATAGGCAGTCCTCAAGATACCACCAGTCACTGAACTGAACTCTTTACCCCCTTCCTCCAACCTCAATCCCTTTTTACCATCCCATTTGCTAAATTTACTGGATGCCTGGAAAGGTGACAAAATCTGAAGTTATTTGTCCTGTTGAAGTTGTTTGTCATGATGATCTGCCAAGAGGAAAGGGAGGAAAAACTTTCTGGAGCTTGTTTGCATTGAGGAGGTGAAGAAAAAGTATGTACGACTCCCTTTTGAACCCAGCTGGGACTCCTCTTGAAAGGCAGATAAGCAGCAAAAAGGACTCAAGTTCTGCTGCATTGCAGTAAATTTAGCAAATGAGGTGGGTAAAAGAGATAGAGTAGAAGGCAGAGGCAGAGTTTCAGCACCTAATGGGGAAGGGGAAAGAGAGATATCAATAGGTCTGTCCCACCAACCCCCCCACCCTTATTTTCTTTATTGAAGAAATGCAGCTTTCTCGGGGAGGGAGGAGGGTTAAGCAAAGAAAGGTTTTGGGAACCTTGTGCTGAAGCTGCTCCCTTCCTTTCTTTATTTTTACTTTCTTTATTTATTTGATTTGTCAATTGCTTACAAGATAATAGGCATAAGTATAAACATGAGTCAGAATACAGGAAATAGGTACGAATAAATCGGGACAATAGGACAGGGACGGTAGGCACGATGGTACACTTATGCACGCCCCTTACAGACCTCTTAGGAATGGGGTGAGGTCAATAGTGGATAGTTTGAGGTTAAAGAAGTGAGGGCTAGAGGATGTAACTACAGAGTCAGGGAGTGCATTCCAGGCATTGACCACTCAGTTGCTGAAGTTGTACTTTCTGCAATCATTCTTTGAATGCAGACAGTTGGCTTCACCAAAGCCTAACAAGATTCGGGAGAGGTTTGGTGTCTCCTGAAGGCCAGCTGATCAGGGCAGAGGCCCAGCCCACAGATGGGCCTCGTTGTTGTTAGTTGCAAAGTTGTGTCCGACCCATCACAACCCCATGGACAATGTTCCTCCAGGCCTTCCTGTCCTCTGCCATCTTCTGGAGTCCATTTAAGCTCATGCTGACTGCTTCAGTGACTCCTTCCAGCCACCTCATTCTCTGTCGTCCCCTTCTTTTGCCCTCAATCGTTCCCAGCATTAGGCTCTTCTCCAGGGAGTCCTTCCTTCTCATGAGGTGGCCAAAGTATTGGAGTTTCATCTTCAGGATCTGGCCTTCTAAAGAGCAGTCAGGGTTGATCTTCTCTAGGACTGACCGGTTTCATCGCCTTGCAGTCCAAGGGACTCGCAGGAGTCTTCTCCAGCACCTATAGTTCAAAGGCCTCAATTCTTCAGTGCTCAGCCTTCCTTATGGTCCAACTTTCACAGCCATACATAGCAACTGGGAAAACCATTGGCCAAGCCCAAAGATTTGTTTGGAAGCCTCTCTGGCATTCAAATGCAGCACTAGACCCTAATCTAGCTGGGCTGTTACTCTCTATGGGCAGTTTCTGGCTTTGCAAACATTTGCTACCTGCCTGCTTCTTTTACAGACCCAGCTGTGCGCTGGGGCTCCCATGGCCTTCCCAATGCATGGGTCACCAGTACTTGCTTAACAACCTAACACAGGTCATCCTCAACTTACGACCACAACTGAGCCCAACATTTCAGTTAAGTGAGACGTTTGCTAAGTGAGCTTTGCCCCATTTTACAACTTTTCTTGCCACCATTGTTAAGTGAATCACTGCAGGTGTTAAGTTAGTAACATGGTTGTTAAGTGAATGTGGCTTTCCCTTTGACTTTGCTTTTCAGAAAGTCCCAAAAGGGGATCCTGTGACCCCAGGACCACTGCAGCCATGATAAATAAGAGTCAGTGGCCAAGCTTCTGACTTTGGATCACATGACCATGGGGGTGCTGCAAGTCTCATAGGTGCGAAAAAGATCATAAATCGCTTTTTTCAATGCCATTGTAACTTTGAACACACTAAAGGAACTGTTGTAAGTGGAGGTCTATCTGTAGTGGCATCAGGGAGAGCAGTGGGTGTGGGCTGTTAAGCAAGGTTGGCTCAATAACTGTCACCCCTTGCAACCGTAATGGGCAAGATCCATTCCAGTTGTAGGTTTAGAATAGAATAATAGAGTTGGAAGGGATATTGCAGATCTTCTAGTCTGGGGCTGTCAAACTTGCATCATGCACTGGCCACGCCCATGCCCGGTTTAGTGAGGGCGGGGGAACTCGCAATACATGGCATTCAGCAGGTTCTGACCAGTTCTGGAGAACCGGTAGCGGAAATTTTGAATCGTTCGGAGAGCCAGCAAATACCGCCTCTGACTGGCCGCGCCCCCATCTCTTCTGTGCCTCCCATCAAGTCCCAGCTGATTGGCTGGGTCTTCTTTTGTTGCCCTGCACAGGAGAACGGATCTGGAAAGCAGGTTAGTGGGGTGGGAGGGAATGGAGATTTTGCAGTATCCTTCCCCTGCCATGCCCACCAAGCCACACCCACAGAACCGGTAGTAAAAAATTTTGAATCCCACCACTGTACAATACGCCACGTGATGCCGCTGTGACGATGCGAGTTTGACACCCCTGTTTTAGTCCAAACCCCTGCTTTGGCAGGAAACCCATTTCAGACAAATGGTTATCCAATCTCTTCTTAAAAACTTCAGTATTGGAGCATTTACGACTTCTGGAGGCAAGTTGTTCCACTGATTAATTTTTCCAACTGTCAGGAAATGTCTCCTTGATTAGTTGCTTCTCTCCTTGATTAGTTCCCACCCATTGCTTCTTGCTCTGCCTTCAGGTGCTTTGGAGAATAGCTTGACTCCAGTGGTGGGACTCAATTTTTTTTACTACCGGTTCTGTGGGCGTGGCTTGATGGACGTGGCAGGGGAAGGATACTGTAAAATCTCCATTCCCTCCCCACCCCACTAACCTGCTTTCCAGCTGGGCAGGGCAACAAAAGAAGAGCCAGCCAATCAGCTGGGACTCAGGAGGTAGAGAATAGATGGGGGTGGGGCCAGTCAGAGGTGGTATTTGCTGGTTCTCCGAACTACTCAAAATTTCCACTACCAGAATTTTTTTTACTGGGAATCACCAATAAGACCTATCCGAAGGAAATCTTTTATTTAATGATCCATATTATTACAGCGGCAAGGATGGCCTTTGCACAGAAGTGGAAAAACACTGAAACTCCAACAGAAGCGGAATTCTGAAGAAAATAATTGAGTGCAGAAATGGACAAATTGACAATGGAAATTAAAAATAAGGAAGAAACAGACTATTACAAAACTTGGAATAACTTTTATGGATGGTTAGATAAGAAAAAGACTTAACAGACTTTCTGAATTGGACTTAACAAATGATGGACAATGAATGATATGAGCCTAGCCGTACTAGGTTCGACTGTAACATATGTTTTGTGTTTGATTACGTTTTGTTTATGTCAGTGTTTGTTTGTTTGGTTATGTTTAATTACTAAATAAAACGAATTAAAAAATTAAAAAAAAAAATTTCCGCTACCACTTCTCCAGAACTGGTCCGAACCTGTTGAATGCCACCACTGCTTGACTCCCTCTTCTTTGTAGCTCCTCAAATATTGGAACACTGCTGTCATGTCATCCCTAGTCCTTCTTTTCATTAAACTAGACACACCCAATTCCAGCAACCGCTCCTTAGATGTTTAGCCTCCAGTCCTCTAATCATCTTTGTTGCACCTCTCTGCACTCTTTCTAGAACCTCAACATCTTTTTTACATTGTGGCAACCAAAACTGAATGCCGTATTCCAAGTGTGGCCTTACCAAGGCATTATAAAGTGGTATTAACACCTCATGTGATCTTGATTCTATCCCTCTGTTTATGCAGCCTAGGACTGTGTTGGCTTTTTTGGCAGCTGCTGCACACGGCTGGCTCATATTTAAATGATTGTCCACTAGGAATCCAAGATCCCTCTCGCGGTTACTACTATTGAGTGAGGTTGAAGAACTACATGTACAGTCATAAGTTAAAGACTATCTATATCTCATTCAAAAAACATTAGTGGACTCTATTAATGTATTTCCCTGATCTTCTGTTTTCTTATTCTATGGTATTTTTAGAACTGAAGTGAGAATTGGAGCATATGAACCAAATTCAGGCTATATCATGGAAGTTCAAATTTGGGGAGATCTGTGGTTTTGTACTTCGAAGGTTGCAAACTTAATTGTGTCCTTTCATTAATAATTCCCATAAGCCTTTTAGCTGAATGTCACGTATATGATTAAGTGAATTCAGAACAGAGACCTCCAAAGTTGCAGAGTTATTTGGGGCAGTATTGGTGCATCAGATAAATTAATACCGATAATTGGGTCAAACAGGAATGTGATGCTGTGGTTTCCACAAAGGGGTTTAGATGATTGATTGCCATTAATGTTAATTAATTGAATTTAATTAATGGGTCCTTTAGGCTCATTTACCATGCTTAGTCAAAAAAAACCCGAAGGCTTACAAACCAGCAAAAACTGGCATTTTGCATCGTTTCTTCTTTTGTTTCATTTAACATTTACATCTTAGCTTGGACTTTTAGATAAAACTGGTTTTATGAGCTGCTCATTCCTTTTGGGGTAACTGAAATTTGTTTTATTATAGCCGTGTTCATGAATTCTTTCCTGTTGATTTATTTTTAGACTTTGTAACAGGGTTGGGGATAGAGCCAAACAGGCGTGTCTTCAAGAAGAGAGGGGCAAAAAAGTCAAGATGGAAGTCACAACCATACAATCAAGCCCCACCCCCTTTTATGCAGATACCCTGAAGCCATATTTAATCATAACCTACGCAATCTACAGTTTAGGGCCTCACAGTTTAAAGGGGGAGGTCCTTGAAATTTGGAATATTTCACATATGAAGGTCTCCACAAACTAAGCCTTATTCTATGATTTGGATGACCATCATTCATTAACTAAGATGTGCTTGTTTCTACAGGCAACTCCTGTTCAAAGCAGTTTCTTCTATACCCGTTTGTAGATGTATTGCATTCAATTGTTACATAGCTTTATTCTCTGGTAGAACTTGCCTATTAAGGCCACTACAAGTCCTCATAGGTTAAGGCTATGTATTTATCAACTTTGGCAACATTAAGACATTTGGATTTCAACTCCCATAATTCCTCAGATAGAATAGAATAGAATAGAATTCTTTTATTGGCCAAGTGTGATTGGACACACAAGGAATTTGTCTTGGTACAAATGCTCTCAGTGTACATAAAAAGAAAATATACATTCATCAAGAGTCAAGAATCATAAGGTACAACACTTAATGATAGTCATAGGGTACAATAAGCAATCAAATTATACTAGGAAACAGTCAATATAAATCGAAAGGATACAAGCAACAAAGTTACAGTCATATAGTCACAAGTGGGAGGGGATGGATGATAAGGAGTGATGAGAAGATTAACAGTAATAGCAGTGCAGACTTTGTAATAGTTGAACAGTGTTGAGGGAATTATTTGTTTAGCAGAGTGATGGCTTTGGGGAAAAAATTGTCCTTGTGTCTAGTTGTTCTGGTGTGCAGTGCTCTATAGTGTCGTTTTGAGGGAAGGAGTTGTAACAGTTTATGTCCGGGATGTGAGGGGTCTGTAAATATTTTCACAGCCCTCTTTTTGACTCGTGCAGTATACAGGTCCTCGATTGAAGGGAGGTTGGTAGTAATAGTTTTTTCTGCAGTCCTAATTACCCTCTGAAGTCTGTGTCTGTCTTCTTGGATTGCAGAACCAAACCAGACAGTTATAGAGGTGCAGATCATGATTGACTCAATAATTCCTCTGTAGAACTGTATCAGCAGCTCCTTGGGCAGTTTGAGCTTTCTGAGTTGGCACAGAAAGAACATCCTTTGCTGTGCTTTTTTGATGATGTTTTTGATTTTCAAAAAGGGAGACCCCAGCCTAGTTGAAAATTACAGACCAATCTCTTTATGCTGCATCACCTGTAAAGTCATGGAATCAATTATTAACCAATCCATTATCCTCCACTTAGAGACAAACAACCTACTCTCTAATAAACAATCTGATTTCAGAAAAAAACTATCCTGTAATCTGCAACTCTTATACTGCAAAAACATATGGACTACACAACTCGATCAGGGCAAAGCAATAGACACAATCTACATAGACTTCTGTAAAGCCTTTGATTCAGTGGTACATGACAAACTAACTCCTAAAAGTAAAATCTTATGGTATCTCTGGACACCTGCATAACTGGATAGAAGCATTCCTGTCAAACAGACAACAAATGGTCAAAATTGAAAACGTCCTATCAAATTCTGTACCTGTCAACAGTGGTGTCCCCCAAGGCACTGTTCTAGGACCAACTCTCTTCATACTCTACATAAATGACCTCTGTGATCATATTAAGAGCAACTGTGTTCTCTTCGCTGATGATGTAAAGCTATTCAACACCACAGACAATACTGCTACCCTTCAAAAAGACCTTGACTATGTATCAGAATGGTCAAACAAATGGCAACTTCAAATCTCAACAAATAAATGCTCTGTCTTACATATTGGCAAAAAAGCAGAAAATAAAATACAGGCTGAATAGTCAAGACCTTGTTGATGATCCAAACTCTGTCAAGGATCTTGGAGTACTCATCTCTAATGATCTAAGTGCTGGAGCCCACTGTAACTATATAGCCAAAAAGCATTAAGAGTTGTTAACCTAATCTTACATAGCTTTTCTCTGGTAATATTACACTACTAACTAGAGCATACAAAACATTTGCTAGACCAATTCTGAATACAGCTCATCAGTCTGGAACCCACATTACATATCTGATATTAACACAGTTGAGAAAGTCCAGAAATATTTCACAAGAAGAGTTCTCCACTCCTCTACTCATTGCAGAATACCTTATGCCACCAGACTTGAAATTCTAGACCTAGAAACCTAGAACTACGCCTTCGGTCCGATCAAAGTATAGTATATAAAATCATACATTGCAATGTCCTACCTGTCAATGAATACTTCAGCTTCAACCATAACAATACAAGAGCACATAATAGATACAAACTCAAGGTAAACTGCACCAAACTTGATTGCAGGAAATACAACTTCAGCAACAGAGTGGTCAATGTCTGGAAAACGCTACCCAACTCTGTGGTTTCTTCCCCAAACCCCAAAATCTTTAACCTTAGACTGTCTACTATTGACTTCACCCCTTTCCTAAGAGGTCTGTAGGGGGCATGCATAAGCGCACCAATGTGCCTACCATCCCTGTCCTATTGATTCTTTTTATTTTTATTTTTGTTATATGTATACATTCCATGTATTCATAACTATGTTTTTCCTTATACCTTGTAAGCGATTGACAAATCAAATAAAAAAATAAAAAAAATAAATGTTAGGTGTCCTTTTTAGGTCTTGTGATATGATAGAACCTAGAAATTTGAAGGTGTCTACTGTTGAGACTATGTTGCCTAGTATTGTAAGAGGTGGTAGTATGGGAGGGTGTCTTCTAAAGTCTATCACTATTTCTATGGTTTTGAGTGTGTTCAGTTCCAGATTGTTCTGGTTACACCACAAGGCAAGTTGTACAACCTCCTGTCTGTATACGGATTCGTCGTTGTCTCAAATGAGACCAATCACTGTTGTGTCATCAGCAAACTTCAGTACTTTAACAGATGGATCGTTTGAGATGCAGTAACTGGTATATAGGGAGAAGAGAAGTGGAGAAAGCACACAGCCTTGAAGGGGTGCCTGTGCTAATTGTACAGGTATCAGATGTAATGTGAGATGTAGCAAGAACCTTGATTATCAGAGGCAGCAGAATTAAAGAACCATGGATTAGTTTCCCCCCCCCAAAAAAAATACTTCCCACAAAAATGACTGTCCCTGAAAGCCCACTTAAATTATAAGTAGAATACTTAGAATGAGTAGATCTTATTCTTGAAGTTATAACCTTTGTCTGATAATTTATTGGAATAGTTAAAACTGTCATTTGTACAATGTTTATCTGTTAGCTAGAACTTCTTTCAAAAAATAATGCCTTAGTAATTTTGTGAACCCAACCAGATTTAGGTTTAAGATGGAAAACCATACAAATATTTTAAATAAATTAAATTAAATAGATATATGTAAAAGCAACTTTAACTGTTGTTCCTCTTCTAATCTTGGTCTTGTCTTTAAATTCTTTCATAAATTTTCACCAACTGACAAATATTTTAAGTATTTAAAAATTTATCTTTTTTTCTTTTAAGTGTGAAAAAATAAAGAGTTGTTCTTATGTAAGTGAGTACACAGAGGGACATATACCCAAACAAGTATGGTGAGAAAGTATGATTATTCAAGAACTTTGGATGTTGGTCTTTATTTTTTGCTGAATATCAAATATGTCCATATCACTAATAATATTAAATCCTTTGACATGGTTATCCATTTAAGAGGACTCCCTAAGCCAAATATGTCACAAAGAATTTATCACGTCTACATCAGGTTGCAAAACTTTAAAAAATGTAGTGCAGGACTCCATCCAAGTTTTGTATGGAAGCTCCAAATGAAAGAAATCTTCTATTTATACCCTAGCTTCCATCAGAGGTGAAGGTAGCCACCTTCACACCAGTGGTGGGATTCGAAAAATTTTACTACCGGTTCTGTGGGCGTGGCTTGGTGGATGTGGCATGGCTTGGTGGGTGTGGTGTGGCTTGGTGGGTGTGGTATGGCTTGGTAGGCATGGCTTGGTGGGTGTGGCAGGGGAAGGATACTTTAAAATCTCATTCCCACCCCACTTCTGGGGGATACTGCAAAATCTCCATTCCCTCCCCACCCCACTAACCTGCTTTCTAGCTCTGTTCTCCTGTGCAGGACAACAAAAGAAGACCCAGCCGATCAGCTGGGATTCAGGAGGCAGAGAATAGATGGGGGCCCGGCCAGTCAGGTGGGATTTGCCAGTTGTCCAAATTACTCAAAATTTCCACTACCGGTTCTCCAGAATTGCTCAGAACCTGCTGAATATCACCTCTGCATTAAATGTATGTCAAGGAATACCTGTATATGACAGTTGCCAACCATCTGAATTTTGATCACATGATCATGGTGTGATGGTTGTAAAGCACCTTTTTCAGTGCTGTTGTAAACTCATATTGGCTGTTAAGTGAATGGTTATATGCAGGGTTGGGATTCAAATTTTTTAACAAATGGTTTTGTGTGCGTGGCTTAGTTGGTGGGCGTGGCTTGGTGATCACGTTATTGGCTGTGTGTGGCCAACTCAGTATCACTCACATTGAGGCATGCATCTCCTCATCTGGCCTCTCATGACTGTGGGGATGCTGCAACAGTCGTAAGTGTGAAAAATGGTCATAAGTCACTTTTTTCAGTGCCATTGTAACTTTGAATGGTCACTCCACACAAGCAAAGTACCAGCAAAGGAGGGGGAAAAAACTCCAGAGACGTTCCTGAGACAGGAAGTCTAGTCCTGCCAAGAATGTAATAAGGGTTAACGGACAGGCAGTTTCTGTAAGCAACACCAGAATGTTTCCTTCCTGCCTTCCTTACAGGATTAGGCCAGTAATCTCTTCTAACAACCAGTTCTCAGAACTACTTAGAACTTTAACAACTGGTTCTAGTGAATAGGTGTGAACTGGTAGAATCCCACCCCTGGTTATATGTTCAAGACTATCTGTATTTTAAAATCACCCTTCTAATTTAGTGCATTTTTTAAAAAAGCAGCAATCAGTAGAGCAGCTTTCCTGCAAGAAATAAGAGTAAGTCCACTGCATGTTCCAGAAAACCTTTATATTCAAATTTTGTTGGTGCTGTATTGATAGATGCTTCCTTTTAAAAGTTGCATTAATTTGCAAGGAGACATCTTCACTTCTGTGTATAAAACAACCATCCCAATTTATAACATGAATTCAGAAATGTTATGCTTATTCACTTACGAGGCTAAGCATTGAAGGCATCTAAGTTTAATTTTAAATGAAACTCTCGAGATGCATGGACAAATTGACAGATTGCCCCTTTCACAAGATTTTGATGGTTTTGTCCTATAAAAGAGATGCTGAAAAGCTGCCTTAGCTTTAAAGGAAATTGCCCAACAGTTTAAAGCCCCCTAAATCTCTGCAAAGTTGTAACTTTAAAGACCTCCTGTAAATATACTAATTAAGGTAATTAGAATAATGCGCCAGATTAATCATGTGCCAAACACCACTATGTCTGCTCCCCCAATTTATTAAGCTTCAGGGGAAATCAAATGGCAAATGTCCTGTTGCCTTTGAAGGCTTCTCACGAGCCCAAATGGCCTTTCTTCCCTTTAATTGCTCAGGGACCTTTTCCATCCTGCAGCTGACAACTGTCCCAATAGCTCATTGCTCAACCTGTCCTTGACACTTTCATTGGTACAGAACAGGTCTGGCTCTTCTCCCACCTGCTGCCCTCCAGAGGATTGACCCTACAGCTTTCCATATCTCAGCATATGCTACTTCTAGCTTGGAATTCAATCTCTCTGAGCATGTTGGGATGAATGAGCCCCTCTGCTGGGGGTTCCCAGGGGTTCAGGGGAGCCCCTTGCTAAGATTCTGTGCAATTCGGAGAATCCCCAAATCCCACTCTTGGCTGGCCCCGCCCCGCCAACCCCACCCCTCCCAGGAGTCCCCACGCAGCCCGTTTTGGATGCAGATAAGTGCAGGGCATGCGTGGAGGCCCAAGGAGGGCAAAAAATGGGCCTCCCGGAAGTTCAAGAAGGCCGGAAATGGGCTTGTTTCCAGCTTCCAGAGAGCCTCCAGAGCCCGGGGAGGACGTTTTCACCCTTTCAGAGGCTCAAGGAAAGCCTCCAGATCCCGGGAAGGGCAAAAGCGCCCCCCACCATGGTGCAGGGCTAGGCCACGCCCACCATGGCCACGCCCACCCTGCTATAAAGAACCCTTTGCTAAAATTTTTGAAGCCCACCCCTGGATGAATGCAAAGGCAGCTGACATGTTGTTAAACTGGAAAAGTGCTTATCTCAAATTTAGATGCTGAGGAAGGTAGAATTCTGAAGTGGTGTCTTAAATAAAGCACCTAAATGTATGCAGGTAGTCCTTGACTTATGACCACAATGAAGCCCAAAATTTCTGTTCCAAATATCACATGTCCCTGGGACAGTGCAACTGTTGTAAATACATGCCAGTTGCCAAGTGCCTGAATTTTGATCACATGACTATGGGGATGCTAAAATGGTCATAAATGTGAAAAACGGTCATAAGTCATATTTTTCATTGCCATTGTAACTTTGGATGGTCACTAAATGAATGATTGTAAGGATTACCTGTGCAACCTGTTATTCTCTGCAATATATGCATTATTGCATTTCCATTTTGTAAAGGCCAGTTACTACTTTGTTCTATTGCAGTTCTTCTAATTTCTGGCACTATGGAACATCTGTGGAGGCTTTCTTGACCTTGTATCTTCCAGAAGTTTTATGACTCCAACTTCCAGGAATTCTGGCCTGTGAGTCACACCATATGTTGTGTCAAAAAGTGTAATTGACCAATATGTTTTGTTATATTATGTGAATGTCAGCAGCATAGCTAGCTAATTATTCAACATGCTGTACAAAGAAAAGCAAGACTGGCTGAGGAATTCTGGGATTTGAAGTCTACACACCTTCAAATTGAAAAACATTTGAGGAACATTGGGTTAGGACCAGAGGTGGTATTCAGCAAGTTCTGACCAGTTCTGGAGAACTGGTAGCAGAAATTTTGAGTAGTTCGGAGAACTGGCAAATACCACCTCTGACTGGCCCCACTCCCATCTGTTCTCTGCCTCCCATTGAGTCCCAGCTGATCGGCTGGGTCTTCCTTTGTTGCCCTGCACAGGAGAACGGAACTGGAAAGCAGGTCAGTGGGGTGGGGAGGGAATGGGATTTTACAGTATCCTTCCCCTGCCATGCCCCCAAGCCATGCCCACAGAACCAATAGTAAAAAAAACTTGAATCCCACCACTGGCTTAGGATGTTGTGTGGATACAACTCTTAACAAGATCAGTCTCATCCTTATCCTTCTTGAACCAGGAAATATTCCATTGATCTGCCATCCTTGGAAATTACAAAAGGATTCCAAAGGCACCACGTATATGAAAGGTGGGATGAATGGCTCGTTAATTTTAGACTTAATTTTTTAAAGTGAGAATTGCTTCTTAATTTTAAACTGCTCTGAGAGGAAATAGCTTTTGGGCATCCTCCCAAAAGATAATATATAGGATTGTTGAAACTCATTAACTACAAGCTTAATGTACAAAACATACCCTGGGTAACAAGTGCCCTTTACACATTTATATGGTGGATTCCACTTTCACGCCAATAAATTTATATAATGGATTCCCATGCCGAATACTAATAACATGGCTGGCTAGAAAGTTATGTAGTTTCCTATATTCTCTAGGTCAGCAAAGAGGGGAAAATATCTTAATAGTAGAAGAAATGTAAAGAAGATACAATTATATTCAGAGAGTAATTACGGCTACATAACATTAACCTTGAAAATGGTGTGCCGCAAATTTCTCTATAATTAATGTAACCTTACATTTGATCATGAATATAATGAAGATGTCTTAAGGGTTTCAGAAGACCAGATGGCTCCACAACAAACTACAACTGCTTTGTTTTATAATATAATTTAACAGAGTTGGAAGGGTCCTTGGAGGTTATCTAGTCAAACCCCCTGTTATTGAAGCAGGAAACCCTGTGCCATTTCAGACAAATGGTTGTCCAATCTCTTCTTTAAAAACTCCACTGTTGGAGAACCCACAACTTCTGGAGCAAATAATTCCATTGATTAATTGTTCGAATTGTCAGGAGATAATAATTTAATGTTAAGGTTTTTAAGCTACTTCTCCCTACCAGGAATAAAGCTACCCAGAACCAGGGATCATTTGAGAAATTCATGAAAACAACAGAATGATTTTAGAACTGAGGTTGCAACAGGCACAATGCTGTTATATTTTTCTGTAGAACAGCAAGCAGAGCTTGGGGATGGAGTGAAAAAAGTCATCAGCCTAGAATCCTTATGTTCCCACAGTCTCAACCCAACCCCTCTTGAATTCCATTGACCATTATTTGGCACCAATTTACTATTGTATGTTAATTGACTAGTTTATTGTATATAGGCTTGAGCAATAAATCTTCTGAACTGGAACTTAGGTGTGGCCTGATCCTTCATGCCTGACAGTTTCATACAATAGATAGATACTGTAGATAGGTAGGTAGGTAGATAGATAGATAGATAGATAGATAGATAGATAGATAGATAGATAGATGATAGATGGATGGATGGATGGATGGATGGATGATAGATAGATGATAGATAGATAGATATAGATAGATAGATAGATGATAGATAGATAGATAATTAGATCGATAGATAGATAGATAGATGATAGATAGATAGATAGATGATAGATAGATAGATAGATAGATAGATGATAGATAGATGATAGATGATAGATAGATAGATAGATAGATAGATGATAGATAGGCATATCAAAGTACAGAGTTCCAAAAACAAATTATTACTGAAATTTGATAAAAGCAATTTAAAATTGAATTGGATAAAATACGATTTAAAATGAAATTGGAATAAAATACAATAATTTAAGATATAGATAAAATATGATAAAATTATATTTTGATGTCACCCCTACAATCTACCCCAATCAGTCCTGCATATGCAGATCTCAATCGAATAATTTTGCTTAAGTACTGTACTGTGTTATATGTTATTTTCAGATTCTGGCTGCACATAAGGTAAGTTGTTTTCATATGGATAGTTTCATACGGAGGTTGGGTTCACATTGATATCCTTGTTCTTCGTGTGCCTTGCTAAGTATCATTTGTTTATTTACTACTTGGGCATGTATATTGGCCAGAACTCCAAAAGCTGTTATACAAGTAACAATACAGTTAAGGGATTTTTAAAATTATTAATTTTAAGTCTGTCCCCATTGAGGATTAATCTCAAGGGCAGTTGGAGAGGACAGATCAACATAATCAACATGGTAGCCATGATTGAATGATCAGAATCCAGCCCTGTGCAGGTAAAAATGGGACAGGGGTCCATCTTGATTATAGCTTGATTACAAATTGAGCTGTGCACACTATGTATGCCAGCCTGCTGTTCATGCCAGTCAAGCTGTGTACATGCACTGGCTTGCTGATCATGTGGCCTGGTTGCAAATAGGCCACAGCCCAGTAATGGGCCACAGCCCAAGGGAACCCTATTAGCCATCAGCCATGGCTTACCACTCACAGTGAAGAGGTGTCCCCAGCATTAAGCCACAATAAGAATCACTTCATTTTGTGTTGTGTGAACCCAGAATAGCCACACCAAGATGAATTACACTATGGATTAATATTAGGTGTGAAGTGAACCTCGGGCCCTGCTGCATTTTTTAATTCTGGGTTCACACAATATATTAAACCATAGCGTGGCTTCTTAATTTGTGGTTCAACATGTTGTATACATTTAGCTATTGTTTGTAAACCATAATCTCTGTTTTAGTGTGTTTTATGAACCTAGCCAGTTACAGTTTATTCAAAAAATGATAAATAAGCAATTCATATCTTAGTACAAGGCACATTTTAGTTGTTATGTGTGAACTAGGTCTTCTGACGAAACCACTGTTTAAAGGACTTTAATATAATGTTACATGTGAATATTGCCAGTGACTCTGAGCAGGTATTCTTCCTTAAAATAATCTACTTTGAGTGGTTGTTATGAGGGGAGATCATGTATATTTCCATGCATAGAATTTCTGCATAAAAAATAAGGCTATGCATGTAAGAAATAATCAAGTTTCTTGGAGAATCCTATGGATTATTTATTTATTTTATTTTGTCAAGCGATTATAAGATAACAGGTATAAGTATAACATAGTTATGAATACATGAATACATGAAATGGATACATATAAGAAAAATAAAAAGAAACAATAGGACAGGGACAGTAGGCACGTCCTATCCACCTACAGACCACTTAGGAAAGGGGTGAGGTCAATAGTAGACAGTCTAAGGTTAAAGTTTTTGGGGTTTGGGGAAGAAACCACAGAGTCAGGTAGAGTATTCCAGACACTGACCACTCTGTTGCTGAAGTCGTATTTCCTGCAATCAAGTTTGGTGCGGTTTACCTTGAGTTTGTATCTATTATGTGCTCTTGTATTGTTATGGTTGAAGCTGAAGTATTCATTGACAGGTAGGACATTGCAATGTATGATTTTATATACTATATTTAGATCGGACCGAAGGCAGCGTAGTTCTAGGTTTTGTAGGTCTAAAATTTCAAGTCTGGTGGCATAAGGTATTCTGCAATGAGTAGAGGAGTGGAGAACTCTTCTTGTGAAATATTTCTGGACTTTCTCAACTGTATTAATATCAGATACGTAATGCGGGTTCCAGACTGATGAGCTGCATTCAAGTATTGGTCTAGCAAATGTTTTGTATGCTCTAGTTAGCATAGCAAATGTTTTGTATGCTCTAGTTAGTAGTGTGATATTACCGGAGAAAAAGCTACATAGGATATGGAACTTTCAGATGGAACAATGGATTGCAGCAGGGAGAATAATCTAATGCCCTTCAATTACTTTGAATAAAAAAGATAATGATCCTATGATTCCATCTCAATTCAAGGAGATTACATCAACACATCCATGTACTTTTCTTGACAGTTATAATGGAAGCAGTTTTCCTTCTGGATGTTTTCCAGATGAGGCAACTGCCTTAGGATCTCCTAATGGTCTTTTATCCATTAATAAAAAGTCCCAGTCCTGCTAAGTTTGGGGAAATCTTAACAGGAACTATGTTAATGTTGACTTATGGGGTTGAAAATCCAGAACAAATGTGGATTCTCTTACCTTGGGAAGCATTTGGCATGCAATTGAAATGATTGTTCTAGGTCCCATTTGAAAAATACTTTAATGTTAATACAAAATGTTTTTTTCTCCTTTACTGCCACCCATAATTGATGGATAGCAATAATTTTTGACAGAGAGTGGATTGTATTTGTGCAATTTGGGAGATTTGGAAGAGAAGCCAAAAGACATCGCCTTTTTTGTTTGTTAGAATTACTGTCTTAATGGTCCTTGCTTTGCCAGTTAAATAATGAAGCTTTTCATCTGAAGAATTTTAAACATTGGCTTTCTTGGACCAAAGGATATCCTGGCACTATTAAAAACCTGAGAAATTAAATTCTTTGTGTCACCTTGACAAACTTGCATAATTGGATGCCAATCTTCAGAATGACACAGATGTGAATAATTATTTACTCAGCCCAGAATTAATAAGTGGACAATTTGGGATCATTTTTCAGATGCCATACTTGATTTGGAAGCAGTAATACATTACATGGTGCAATAATGCTTGCTCTGAGTCAGACTGTAATGTCTTAATATAACAACTCTATTCTGAAGCCATGAATATCTAAAAGGGATCCAATGTAGTCAGACGTTTTCCATCAGAGAAGTCTTGTGGAAGACATGGGAGAAGTTGGACCACCAATGCAAATTTAATCACAAGAAGATTCATGAGCTTAAACTGACTATAGGCTGATTCACACATCATGCTTATCCTACTAGCTTGTGTAGCGTGTAGCTTGTTGAGATTATTTGGTTTGGTGTTATTTGAAGCATGCCAATTATGGTTTATTCTGTGGCTTTAAAAAAAGTGATGCAATGCAATGTGTGAAATGAGTTCTTATCTCCATTTTCAGCATTTCATGTCTAGTGGGACATCATGTACCAGTAATCCTTGACTTACAACAGTTCATTTAGTGACCATTCAAAGTTACAATGACACTGAAAAAAGTGACTTATTATCGTTTTTCACACTTATAATTGTTGCAGCATTCCCATGGTTATGTGATTTATCAGTAACTGTGAGAGGGATCTTGGAGTCTTAGTGGACAACCAGATAAGTATGAGCCAGCAGTGTGCATCAGCAGCCAAAAAAGCTAATGCAATCCTAAGTTGCATTAACAGAGGGATACAATCGAGATCAAGTGAGGTACTAATACCACTCTATAAAGCCTTAATAAGACCACACCTAGAGTACTGCATCCAGTTTTGGTCACCATACTATAAAAAAGATGTTGAGACTCTAGAAAAAGTGCAAGATCAACCAGGATGATTAGGGGACTGGAGACTAAAACATATGAAGAACGGTTGCAGGACCTGGGCATAGCTAGTCTAGTAAAGAGAAGGACCAGGGGAGACAGGATAGCAGTCTTCCAATATTTGAGAGGCTGTCACAGAGAGGAGGCGGGTCAAGCTATTTTCTAAAGCACTCAAAGGCTAGACAAAGAATAATGGATGGAAACTGATCAAGGAGAGATTCAACCCGGAAGTAAGGATGAATTTTCTAAACTGTGAGAACAATCAACCAATGGAACAGAGGTTGCATTCGGAAGTTGTGGGAGCGCCATCACTTGAGACTTTCAAGAAGAGATGGGACTATCATTTGTCAGAAATGGTGTAGGGTCTCCTGTTTGGGCAGGGGGTTGGACTAGATGACCTACAAGGTCCCTTCCAACTCTGATTATCCGTTACTATTTGATTTACATTTGGATGCTTGACAACTGACTCAAATTTATGACAGTTGCTGATCCCCTTTTGTGACCTTCTGACAAGCCAATTCAATGGGGAAACTGGATTCATTTAACCACCATGGTACTAATTTAAGAACTGCAGTGATTCACTTAACAAATGTGGTGAGAAAGGTCGTAAAATGGGGCAAACTCATTTAACAAATTTTTCACTTAACAACCTAAATTTTGGGCTCGGTTGTGTTTGAAGACTGCCTGTATCAAGCTCTATTGATGACAACAGAGCAGAAATCTTCTCCAGCATTCCAAATTCTTATGCACTACTGTCTAGCGAAGATGATCCATAATCAATAGTTCATGTTACTTAAGCACAGATGAGTCAAAGGAATTGTCAGCCCTATAATGTAGACCAGTTGAGGAAACCAACTCCATAGGTTGACTACTAGTCTTCTTCTTTGGGCCAGTTAATCAGCAATGACTGGTTTGGGAATGACTTTGTGGAACAGGTAGAAGAGCATGGACAACTGTCCTTTCATGTAAAAGGAATCTCAGCCCATAGTTGCAGAGGGGGAGTGGGAAGCATTTCAGAAAGGACCCCCCCACCTTAATTTTCCAGAGAGTAAAAAAGAGAGGAAGAGAGAAATGCTTTCAGACTTGCAAGATAGTTGTCAGTCCTTTGAGGCAGTCCACATAAGAAACACAATAATGCATATTAGCTTTTTCTTTATTGTTAAGGTTGCATTAACAAAATCTTGCATATGGTTAACATGTTATTTTTCCTACTTTTTCACTTTTTGTTTACTTGCTTGCTTTGTTCTCATAATTCTATAATCCCCAAAAGAGCTTGTGATCAAGTGACTTCCATGATATGACCACTTAGTACCAAGGGTGGCTCGTCACCTTCCAATATCATGCAGGAATGATCTCATTTGTCTTGTCTCCATTATTCTACTACTGGAGCATCAAGTATCACTTAAATTTTATAGTAACTATGGCAAAGTTACGTCTTTCAAACCATGTTCCCCTCCATCTAAGACTCTAACCTGATGCAGCCATGTCAACTACCAGCTGTATTCTTCATTTTTGTTTGCCTTTCCTTGTTTGTAGACAAAGACATCCATATGGGAGTCAAAAACTCAAGACCGTGGGCACAAGCTTGCAGTTGAAGCTCAACATGCATCCCACCGTTCACATACACGTAAAAAAGATTGTAGCTTCAATTGAATGATCACAGCCTTCATCTTGATCCCTCCTTTGTAGATATGCCAAGAAAATATCATACAAGGACAATTCCTTTAAGTCAGTCAGCACATGGGAGAATTTGAACATATTCTGGTATTCTTTCAATATCATTGCTGTATGAAAAGGAGTTTCATACAGCAATCTAGGAGTTCATACCTTTTCAATCAACTCTGACTGAAAAAGTATAAGAGGGTGACAGTAAATACAATTTTTGAGGTGTAATGTGATATTATGTTGAGCAAAGGTAGTGCAGTCCAGAATTTAGCACTTTAATAGAGCACTATGAAACATACAAGTGTCAGAAATAAACTTGATTCTACATTTATTGATTTGAGAGAAAATTTATGCTAAAGATAATTGGCTTAAATTATTGAATATTCTGTGTAAATATAGAGTAAACTTTTGGTTGCTACATTAGCACTGGTATGTGATGGAAAAATACATGCATTAGTATAAGTGCAATCCTTAGTGATTGGTTCAGCACTGAGAAAGGAGTGAGACAACTATTAAGTTATGTATTTAAACATAATAAAGTCAGTCTATATATAAAATCTGTTCTAGTAAGGATAAAAGTCTAGCTAGCTATCACAAAGAAACAGATACAAAATCAATATAATGAAGTGTGGTGCCACATGGAATGTTTTCATGTATATAGGTTAGTTGGAGATAGCACACTATTGTCTGCATGTACTTTCATTGTAAGAACCCAAATAATAAATATTTTATATAATGCAACAAGGAGCATCAATCTGAAAATTATAATATAATAGACTAAGTTTATTTGACTTATTTGACAGAGAAAATAAAATGAATCTTTGCAAGTTATATATTAGTGGCAAAACCTAGAATTTTGAATGAGATTAATGTTGTGTCTTGGTAGGATCTAAGTAAAACATGATAAATTTTAGGAACTTCAAATATATACTCTGTTGCATGGAATGAATGTAGGTTGAAAAAAATGGGAGTTATCCTTAAGAGCTTACATGCATATATTCCCATCACACTTTTTCCTTTCAAGGTAAACAACATTACGTGCAGAAAATATGTTTCTTCTCCTGGTGTCATATGGATATTTCAGAGGAAACATCAACTAATGAGCACTGAGTACTTAAGAACTGAATGTGATAAAACAAGAAACTGTAGGGTCAAAAATATGGAATGAATGTGGACTGAATAGAAAAGTTAGCATCTGGTAATAAGTATATTGAGGCAATGTGATCATATGGAAAGAACGGATTGTATCACAAAAAATGAAGGAAGAGTGAATGAGGCAAGAGTAAACAGGGGACCAAAAAGTCATAATTGGTTGGTGATAGGACATCTTCAGAAAGAGATAGGATATTCAAAGAACAAAGGGAAATGTAAGAATCAACATTATAGAAGCAAGAATGTTTTCCAAGGATAGAAACGTGTAGAGAAGTATAGTGAATGATGCCATTAGAAGTCATATTTTACTACATTTTTTTATCTTCATCTTGTCTCCTGCCTTAATTTCTTTGGATTACTACTCCTTGCTCAATTTCTGCACTTCACATAATGTTACTTATCTTGAAGAGAAAAAGCATGATGGGAATATATGTATATAAGCTACTAAAAACACTGCTGGGAGGGTCTATCTAAAAAAGTGTGTCTACAAAATAATTCACTCGATGGATAAAGAACATTTACAGAATGCTTCTTTACCCTGAGAAAAAGATGGGAGTTCTTCCCTGCTGCTTCCATTAGCAGAACTACCAGTCCAATTAACCTTTTCCCCAAGCAGGCCTTCAAGACAGTCTGGCCAGAGGTACCCACCAATTTTATTTTGTAAAAATTCTTGGCTAACCCTTATGGGGACCAAGCACTTTCTTTTAAATAAGAGGTTTATTTGTTTATTAGATTTTATTCTGTCTTTATTACTTTGTATGTAGCTCAGGACAGAGAACATGCCTAATCCTCCTTCTAAATAAAGAAGGCTAGTATTCGGCATTGACAGTGCTCTTCCCATCCTCTCGTGTGTGTGTGTGTGTGTGTGTGTGTGTGTGTGTGTGTGGTTAATAGCATATGATTAGCATTATATGAGCTCAACAAAACAATACAAGTCATTCTGACAGTAAATTTTTCATGCTATAGCATTCTCTATCAACTTAATATTGAGCATAAAATTGCCAGAAGGAGCTGTCCGTGGTGCTGTTTCCATATCCTAACAAAAAGGAATCAGCTCTCCTGGAAGTTTTGTTTTAATCAATAGAAGTTGGACTAGGAAAATTATAACAAGAACCAGGTAGAAATTAGTGTCCTGGTCCTCTGATTATTTAATACTTGGCCTGCCTCTTAGGCCTCTGCATCCATCTGAGGTGAGGGAGGGAAATATCTGCCACTTTGTGATTCTAAATTCCATGCCAGTTCCAGCTGGAAATGGCATTAACTATATTTTCAAAAGCTATCACCTTATTTCCTCTTTTCCCCTAAAGCTTTCTGAAATTATAGTTGCCATAAATCTGACAATTTGACAGAAGAGAGAACAGACATTAGTTCTTGCCTGGCACTGCACTCTCGTTCAACTGTTGACTTGCTTAGCCTATTGGTCAGAAAAGGTCCTTTCTACATACTCATCGATATTGGTATCCAATTTTTAAGGGAACATCTCTCAGAGCACTAGATGCAAATCAAAAGATATCTTGGAATGCAAGGCCTCTGCAGCCAACTCATTGCATCAATACATCTTTTGCTTATATCTACTGCTCCTGCATTCTTCTGCCCTCACCACAATAGTTCAATCAAACTTAGAATGATAGATTAGGAAGGGACCTCACTGGTCTTCTATTCCAACCCTCTGGCTAGGACAGGAATCATCAAACCATCCCAGACAAGGGACTGTCCAATCTTCTTGGAAAATCTCCAGTGATGGAAGCCTCATGATGCAGGTTCTTCTGCTGCTTAATAGTTCACATGGTCAAGAAATTCCTCTTTTTTTCAAGTTTGGCTTTTTCTCTGTAAAGCTTCTGCCCATTGGTTCTATCCTACCTTCAGCATTACAGAAAAAAGGTATGGATTAATCTCCATGATATCCATTCAAGTAGTAGTTAGAACAATTAATGGAACAACTTACCTCCAGAAGTTGTGAATGTTCCAACAGTGGAAGTTTTTAAGAAGAGATTGCATAACCCTTTGTCTGAAGTGATGTAGGGTTTCCTGCCTAGGCAGGGGGTTGGACTAGAAGACCTCCAAGGTCCCTTCCAATAATGTTATTCTATTCTATTCTGTTCTGTTCTATTTGAAGAATGTTGTTATTTCTCCTGTTAACCTTCTTTTTGGGACTAAACTTACTGTGTTTTAACTATTTTTCACAGACTTGCCTTGTGCCAAACAAAACACAATATTACATGTATGGTCTACATGTATGGTCTTACCATACAGCAGTATTTCTCAAAGTTAGCCACTTTAAGAGGTATGGATTTCAATTCCCAGAATTCCCCAGTCATCACCAGCCAGTCAGTTCCAATTCTGGAAGAACTGAATTTCTCAAGTTTGAGAACAAATGGTGTAGGGTGAAATCTTCAATGGTTGTCTGAATGCAGTAAATGTAAATCATAGCTATAGATGCAAAGGTCTCCATTGTTTGGAATCCACCATCCAATTTCTTGTGTAAAGCATTCCCATGGTTCAAAACCAGATTCCTAAGTGATATACTTCTGTCTGCAAAATCTTGAGGCATGACCCACCTGGTTCAATCAGCCAAAGTTCACCACTGTGCTTCCCCATAGCAGAAGTTTCTAGGCACGACACAACAGCCATGCTAAAGAAAAGCCTTCAGTAAGTTATTCAGAATTTTCATGAGACTATCAACAGTGACTTGAACTCTGTGATGGAAGGAAGAATGGAAAAAGAATAATAGAATAATAAAATAACAGAGTTGGAAGGGACCTTGGAGGTCTTCTAGTCCAACCCCCTGCCTAGGCAGAAAACCCTACATCACTTCAGACAAATGGTTATCCAATCTCTTCTTTAAAGCTTCCACTGTTGGAGCATTCACGATTTCTGGAGGCAAGTTGTTCCACAGATTAATTGTTCTAACTGTCATCACTAATTTTTACTGAAATTAGTTCTAAGTTGCTTCTCTCCTTGATTAGTTTCCACCCATTGCTTCTTGTCCTGCCCTCAGGTGCTTTGGAGATGAGATTAATCCCAATGATAATAAAGGCTTTAGAATGTGTCTCTTACTATGCAGAAAATATGACCTTTAGAGAGCCGATTGGTCTAGTGATTAAGGTGTTGGTCTAAAAACGTGACCATGAGTTCTAGTCCTACCTTAGATATGGAAGACAGTTGGGTGATCAGTTTCTCTCTGAGCCCAATCCACCTCACAGGGTTGTTATTGTGCGGAAGTAGGAGGAGGAGGGAATAATATGTTCTCCCCTTGAATTACTTAAAAAGTAATAGAGGCAGGTTAAAAATCTAGTAAAAATAAATTAATTAATTTAATTCTGTTTCCATAACTGTCCTTCACCCTACCCCAGATATACTATGATCCCCAGCTTGGGAAAGAAGTGAGGTGGGTTGCAATTCAGCCTTTCAGAAGGACACCAGATTAAAAACACTATGGTAATTGCTTGGATCTTACGTATTTATTTTTTTAACTGTTCTCCCTCCATTTACCTTTGCAAAGCTGGCTACATGGAGTATTAATCAAATGCCTTTAAAGTTATCTTTGCTACAGGTTTGTGTGAAAAAGGATTATGGCTCCAGTGCAATTTAATAGGAAAGGCTAATTACCTAGATAAACTGAAAAATCTTTGCTCATTTACAAATGGGCATCAAATGAAGATTCCATTATTGCAATATATTTACACTGTCAACTTAGCCTAAAAGAGTATTCAAAATTATTGAGAGAGCTTGAACCTTTCTGCCCACCTCTACAAACCATTAATCAGAGCAGTAGATTTTACTAATCTAGTATCTCCATTGGAGTTTAAAGACTGAACTTCACCTGAGGGTTTGTTATATAGGCATACCCTAGTATTAGTACTTTAAAATATGTACAATGTAATATAATCTTTATGGCTTAAAAGTCATACAAATTGGGTACAAATTATGTAGAGCAACTTTTTTTTTCTAATGGCACAATAAACAAAATAGCAATTCTAAATAGGCATTTTGGTATATTTATTGCTCCATGGGGACCAAAGATGGATCTCACCTCACTTGGCCATACTTCAAGCAAATTATGTTGAAATCCTTCCAAGAATCAATGATACATTTATAAATTCTCCAAACTGAACTTCTGGCCTCAAGTAACTTTATCACAATAAAACATTTAGGTGAGTTTTCTCTTTCTATTCAGTTTGGAAATGCTTTTTTTTTTTGGCTTACAGAAAGACAATTGTCACCCTTTTGTAATTTCACCTCCATATGTTGCTTCCAGAACAAGCATGCATCAAATAATAAAATCACACCCCAGGGTATTGGATATGTAATGAATTTCTGCATGTGCTGTTTTATTCATTAAGCTGATTTATGAACCCTTAAAGTCCATGACCGCCTTCAACAATTTAAGGCTGATTGGTCTGGAGCTGCACTGGGATTGAGACTAACATCATTTAGAACAATTGTTTGGATACATCTGGGAATAAACAAATTTGGTTTAAAAGGTTTAGGTAATTCAAAAAAAGTCCTGTTCTTTTTTTTTTATGAGAATACCAGTTCTGTGAACTTAGCAATAAAATTCGATGTGAACAGCCAATCTACTCTCAGCTAAACAAACAGCTTCCGGATGCATTCTGTTCCCAATTAGTTTCTTAAAAGTGTAATGTCAGCCACTGGAATAGGGCTTCAGAAGAGATGCCTATATACTAAACAGATAGTGTGGATGGAATGTGGCTTAATCCTTGGACCAATGCTACTTCGAAGAAATAACCAGCTAATCACATAATTAGAACCTGAAGTATTTTCCTGGTTTAGCCATGTAAGCTGGCTGGGTGACTTTGGGCCAAGCACCAGGAAACTGAATTCTAGTCCTACCTTATGTGTGAAAGCCAGTTGGATGCTGTGAGCCTGTCATTCACTTTCAGCCCAACCCACCTCACAGGGTTGTTGTTGTGGGGAAAATAGGAGGAAGAAGGAATATTATGTATGCCTGCTGTCTTGACTTACATGAGTAATTTAAATGATGAAGGCAGGATAAAAATAAATAAATAGCATTCTTGGATAAGGCCAAAATAGATAAATAATTCAAGGACATCAGAGAAGATGTGTTCAAAATGTTTTTCCCTAAGGGTCCTAAGTTTAAAAATTAATATTTTGTACAAAGATCAAAATTCCTTTTTCCTGAAAATGTTTCAAGCAGGGATCAGTCAAAAATCCAGATGAACACAAAAATTAAAACTATGGGATATGGGATTTGTTTTATCAATGGTTGGGTAAAAAGACATGGTAATGTAATAGATTAGGAAATCTTGTAATAGAAGCTCAATAGTTTGATATAAAATGTAATTCAATTATATATAACCATTGGATGAAAAGTGTAATACAAATTTTTTAATAAAAACTAGAATATCTCATATAAATGATGGAGTAAATAGTTTAGTCATGGATGATTAATAATTGATAAATATATAAGCATATGTTGGATTAATAATGTGAGAACTTATATAAATTGTGAGTGATGACTATGAAAGGATAGCACAAAAGATATGTAACCAACTGGCACACTGTATGTAGATAAAATCGAAGATGGTTTTTTATGTTTTGTTTGTATGTTTGTCTTAAAAAAAAAAAATTAATTAAAACTATTGAAATGAATAGAAGAGGCTTTACATTCAAAATGTAAGAACTGAAGTTCTAGGAGGATTACTCATTTATTTACAGTTTTAGTTATGTGACGTAATCCTATATATGCCTACTTAGATATAAGTTCTTGCAACTGATTGTGCTTAGGCGTAAGATGGTTTGTTTGGTTTTCACTTTGCAGAGGGCTCAAATTAACTATTAAAAAAAGTAGCCAGTGCCCAGCTGACTGACTTTGGGTAGTCGTTCTTTCTCAATCAAACCCACCTCATGGGGAAATTTGGCTCCTGCTCTTCGCTCCTTCCGCCGCGATCTGAAGACTTGGTTGTTTGAACAGGCCAGGCTGGACTAACCTCCGGGGTTTTTTTAATTTATTTTAATTGGGTTTTAAAGATTGGGCTTGTTTGATTTAATTTTCTTTTAAATATTTATTGTTTGTACTACTGTGTTTTAGTTGTGAGCCGCCCGAGTCCTCACGGAGAGGGGGCGGCATACAAGTCCAATAAATAAATAAATAAATAAATAAATAAATAAATAAATAAATAATTTGAAGGAGGAAGGAATATTAAGTGTACTCCAACTTGCCCCCCTGAGCTATTTATAAAATTAATAAATGCAAAATATAAATAAACAAATAAATAAATACGTACATAAATACATACATACTACATACATACATACATACTAAATGAATTAACTAAGAAGGATTTCTCAGAGCTCAAACAGCATTTTGCTATAATCATTTCTTTTCTTTCCCTTTCTGCCTTCCTACCACCTGGCTGTTGAAAACCTCCTGCATGTCATGTTCAAGAAACTTTCCACATCCTTAAATGCCGATGCCTTAAAATGGCTTTTTGTCCCTTCTGAACTCCTAAAATTGGTTTGTAAATCCATGTTTCAATGCTATATTTGTCACAAATGTAGGATGTGGTTTAAGAAAAATCAGTGTCATTCTTTGAAAGGTGTGGTTTTACCCGTACATGAATCAGTTTCTACTTCTTGAAGAACAAGAAATGACAGAAAGAACTTGCCTAGCAGAAATGTAAAATTATTTCTGGAGAATTAATTCCACAGGGTAAATACAGTTAGAGTTAATGCAATAGTAATGTCTTTTAATCTTATCTACTTTACAAATTTTCTCCCAACCACTGGTGGACTGTACCATAAGTGCTCTGGCTACATCAATTACATTTCCATTAGCATTTCTGATATCTCTTTTGATATTTAGTATCTCAGTGCAGATGTAAGAAATGTCAATATTGCCTTTTCCTTCATTTTGTTAATCACATGATGTAATTTAACAGGTTATGGCTCTTTAAAAGGAGACCGAGATATTTGTGGTGAGATAACACTTCCAGGAAGCTTGCTCTGAATGAACACCAGGCAAACTGTGCAAATATGCGAGGAGAACTGAAACCTGCTTGTGACATTTGTCACCCTGTTGTGCCAATAGAAAACTATATTTGTAACTCAGGGTTGAACTATGGGTCTTTGGTGCTCTCTAAACTTGGTTGTTTTCTTGCAGACATTTCATTACCCAACTAAGTAACATTATCAGTGCTAGTAGAAGAAACCTCATGACTTTCTAGCACTACTGATGTTATCTGATTAGGTAATTAAACATTTGCAAGAAACAACCAAGCTCAGAGACCACCAAGGACGCCACTCTGTTGTATAGCAAAATATTGCCCTGCATGACCAAGCAAACTGCTACTAATTTTAAAGTTCTGAAAAAATATGTATCTTCTCCTTTCTCTATTGACTCAAAAGATGCCCTCATACCAATTTCCAAAAAAACTAGCTAAGGGAAGTCCCATTTACTCTGAATTAATTAAAACCTCCAGATGAATAGCATCTTGGGTACTAGGAAAACTTGCTGGTAATCTGGTTCCTACTTTAAATTGTTATCTTTCAGAATTCCTAAAAATGGTGAAGTGCATGATGATTGGAAGAAGTCAAATTTTGTCCTATATTCAGAAAGAGTTACTACTAGGGAAAGTTCTAGAGCAAATCACAAAGAAATTGTTCATTACTGTACATGAAATACTGTAACAACTAGAAGAGTCAGCAGCACTGTGCATTTGTCAAGAACTGGTCTTGTCCGACTAATCTTACTTCATTCTTCAGTGGGCAACTTCTAAAATTGCCTTTCACCAAGAAATGTGAAATCCCAGCATCTATGGTATATTGTTAGAACAGCATCTCTGCTTAGAATTTGGAACTGGAATTAAGAACAGAACTAACCCTAATCAGATAGTCAACATTTATCTGGGTTTCATCATGTGAACAAAATAAATCAGTGCAGCTGTAACTCTCATTCCATTAATAAAATGCCACCTGAAGAATGTGTTTGTGTGCAAGTCATTTGATAAACATAGTATCTGGATTTATTCTTATAAAACTCATTGTTTTATTATAGTTACATTATTCTTGTACTTTTCGGAAAGATCTAAGCAAAAACTGGTGCTATATACATTAATCAAGAAAACGGCTCCGTATTTAAAGTATTATTAATGATAAGTTTACTTACCTTCACCAATTCTTCTCAAGATTGATTCTCCATTTTTTTCCAAAGACTATCAAGATAATGTAGTGTTAACAGAGTGGCAGAGCTGGAAGCAACCTTTGTTGCATATATTTTCAAAAGTTTATGGATGAATTCCCCATCCCATGTCTTGAGACTTATTGTATAGTATCTATAATGGTATTAACTGGTCATCTGATGCTACAGTTATTAAATGTTTTTACCTATTTGATATCAACCTTCAGCCCTCAATAGAAGACTAATATCTAAGCTGCAAAACTAGAAAAATTAATATTTTTCTTATTTGGTTCTTGGTCACCTCTGAAGCAAGAAAAGATCATATCAAACCATAGCTTTGCTCATTCATTCATGCATTCATTTGATTTTTATCCTGCTTTGATTATTTTATAAATAAATCAAGGCAATGCCATCGTTAACACTCCATCCTTCTTTTATTTTCCTTAGAACAACCATCTTGTGAGGTGGTTGGGCTGAGAAAGATCGACTGTCCCAAAGTCACCCAGTTGGCTTTCCATCCCTAAAGTGGGATTAAAACTCATAGTCTCCTGGTGATCAGTCCAACGTCTCCCAACCAGGTTTCATGTCTAAGGTGAAAGTAGAACTCACATTCGCTTGGTGATGGGTCCAAGATCGCTCAGCCAGTTTTCATTCCTAATTTGGGACTAGAACTCACAGTTTCCCAGTTTCTAGACCAGTACCTATCACTATGGCATGACCATTCCTCTCCCTGACTCAGTAAACTGCTTAGAGAGAGCTGTAAAGCACTGTGACACGGTATATAAATCTAAGTGTTATTGCTATCTAAGCCAGGGGTCTCCAACCTTGGCAACTTTAAGCTTGGAGGACTTCAACTCCCAGAATACCCCAGCTGGGGCATTCTGGGAGTTTATTTTATTTTATTTTATTTGGACTTGTATGCCACCCCATCTCTGAAGACTCGGGGCGGCTTAAAGTTCCCAAGGTTGGAGACCCCTGATCTAAGCTACCGAGAGATCAGAGTGCTTTTTAAATAAAGCAAAATATAGCAATAGCAATAGCACATAGACTTATATACCACTTTATAGTGCTTTACAGCCCTCTCTAAGTGGTTTACAGAATCAGCATATTGCCCCCAACAATCTGGGTCCTCATTTTACCCACCTCAGAAGGATGGAAGGCTGAGTCAACCTTGAGTATGGTGGGATTCGATCTGGCAAAAATATGTTGGGGATTAACAGGAGGTAGAGACACAACAAAAATGTATGGAAATTTAATTTACATGCAAATTTGATTTTGTTTAATCTTTAATAAAATGGATTTATTTCCCAATAAATATTTTATATTATTGTATGATAGTTAAGCATCATACACAATTATGTATATCAATGGAGACAACACACACACACACACATACACACACACAGCCCTCTATAAAAATGTATAAAGTTACAGATGTGTGTGTTACCCCTGTGTTTTCTGCCAATTGTTCTATTCTTTCTCTCAAACAGATAGCATGCCTCAGAATAAAACAGATGTCTTATCCAGTAAGAATTATGATAGATTGGAGATACTCCAGACCCATATTATAGTTGCAAAGGAGCAATTAATTGCTACACTTATTAGTGTTGTTGATTGGTTGGTTGGTTGGTTGGTTGATTTACCACTTTTATTACTTTTATAAATAATTTAAGATAGTAAATATATCTAATATTCCTTCTTTCTCCCAGCCCAATTCTGTGAAGTGGGTTGGGTTGAGAGAGGGTGTGCTGTCCAGCCAGCTTAGGATTTGGGATAGTTAATTTGGCTCGTTGTAGAAGACATGGAAATGGCGAACAAAGAACAAGAAGGAATCCTGGAAAGGGAGGAGCCAGCCCAAGGAAAAGCCATTTTAAAGAGGCAATTAATACAAAGATCACTACAAATAAAAGGGAAAGGAAGGGTGGTTTAAAAAATGAAACCTAAGAAAGTAATTAAAAAGGGGAATATCTATGAAATTAGGCAAGGTAGAAAGGCCCAGAAGAAAAGGGAGCAGAAAGGTAAAAAGAGAGAGAGGGATTCAAATTTTGACATTAACATTCAAAGTCCTTCATGGCATGGGTCCGGGGTACTTGCAGGAACGTCTCCTGCTGATATCAAATACCGGTCGCCCTGTGCGAGCACATAGGTTGGGACTCCTCGGGTTGCCGTCCGCACGACAATGTCAGCTTGCGGTGACCCAGGGAAGGGCCTATTCTGCATCGGCCCCCTTTATGGAACCAGCTACCCGCTGAGCTCGCTGGCTCCCGATCTCTCCTCTTTCTGGCGCGATCTAAAAACCTGGTTGTTTTTACAGGCTGGGCTGGACTGATCTCCTAGAGGAGAGGGTGGGTTTTAAATTCGATTTTAATTTGGTTTTATACTTGTATTTTGGCTTGTTTAGTTTAATTTCTTTTTAACTAATTTATTCTGTGTTTTTATTTTTGAGCCGCCCCGAGTCCTTTCTGGAGAGTGGTGGCATACAAGTCAAAACAAATAAACAAATAAATAAATAAATTGGATGGAGAAGGGATATAGCAGGATAAAGGGGAGGAGGGGGAACAAGAAACAAGAGCAGAAGATAGAGAAATATGGGAACTATATAATGAAGAAAGAAATTCGTTTACATAGAGATAATGGCTAATGTATTAAGAAGGGGGGTTCTGCATGAAGAAGTGGGGTAATAAGAATATATTGCAATTATAAAAATATAGAACAATAGAGGGGGGATGGTACTGACAATTTTTATTAGATGAAGGTACACTTTTACTTTTTATTTACAAAAGAAAGGTGAATGTTGATTAGATAAATTGAATTAATTGAAATGATTTTTGAAGATATTTAAAAATGAGATTTAATGTCAGTAACCAAAGTTAGTTATCTTTTACTATTATTTTGAAATTATAAATAAATTTTAAATTGGGGGAATATGTGTTGCAGAACCCGATTGAAAAGATATATAATTTATGTAGCTTTTCTTCTCTTCCTTTCTTTTATTCTACCTTTTGCTTCAAAGGGAACGATTATTACTATGTTAACCACAGAGGTGACACTTTCAAAGTAGTAAATGGTGGGGGGGGTAAGCCTAGGTTTTTTTTATTCTTTTTTGTGTTAAAGCTTGTATTGATTTAGAACTATGGAAAGAATACGAGATGAAAGGGCAAATCTGATGGATGAAAGAAATATGTAAATGATAAAAGAGCATTAACAATGTGAAGATAGTTTAAGGATAGACATGGATAAACTTTATTTTTTATGTAGTGGGCAAACACATTGTTATTTTTAAAAGAAATATAAATGTTTAATAATTATTTTATTTTTAATAATTTGAAATGAAATGGGGGTTATACAGATTGAGATTAACATTGGAGACTAGGATTAATTTGTTTGGCCCTTAGTTTGCAAAAAAATGGAACGGAAGTAAAAATGGGATAAAATAGGAAGTTAAATGTTAAAAATGAATATATAACTATTGTCATATTTGCATGTAAAAGTGATGACCCGGAAATATGCTGTCTACTGAAAAGAGCCTTATTTGAATTGTTAAAAATTGAATAAAACTTGTTTTTTTTAAAAAAGGATTTGGGATAGTTAGTTAGGAATTGTGAGCTGCTCCCTTAAGGGAATGCATCATGGTAAATGTAGTTAAGGTATCTGGGGAAATGTAGTACATGTCATGTGGCCACATCTGTAACCCGATTGGTCACTGAATTGACCCTTGGTGGGTCGGGGGAGGTTTCTTCATTCTTGCCTGAACACAGCTGCATGGTAGCATGGCTACCCCCTGCCTGTACAACTATGGGATGAAAGAGATAACCATCTTTTTAACTATAAAGACAGACATATAAAGAGTTGGACATTAAGAAGAACCTCATCATAACTGTGAGTTAATGAGGATGCCTGATGAACCAATAAAAAAGACTTTTTATGGATGCTTTATGGAGTTTATCTATCTGTTTTGTGCAAGACAGAACAGAGGGACTGGCCCAAAGTCACCCATCTGGCTTTCAAGCCTCAGGTGGGACTAGGACTCACTGCTTCCTGGTGATCGGCCCAAAGGCATCCAGTTGGGTTCATGCCTCAGGCAGTTCAAAAACTCAGACTCCTGGTTTCTAATCTGGTGCCATAATCACTAAATCAAACTAGATCAAATTATACCAAATATATATGTAATACTTTTATTGTATAATAAAATTTATTTAATAATACACTTTATTCTAATTGAAATTATGTGTGAATTAAATCCTGTGTGTAGTTGCATCGGATTCTGTAATGTTCTAAATCTTCCCAAATCATGGCAACCTATAAAATTATGAATGTACTGAGAACTACAATCCTCTTCCCACCACTTTAATAAGATAAATGGTGGTTTACTGACTTTTCTAATCTGAAAGATTTCAGTTTTTCCAGACACCTCAATCAGTTATGACTGAACTGTCTTGGAAAGACATTCTTATCTAGTGTCAAATTTCCAAACCACAAAATTATCTTGACAGTCAGTGCCTATTAAATTTGTTGTTTATCTTCCAATTTTTTACTGGATTTTATGTGTCTGAAAAGGCACTTTGTCAAATTGTGGAATATTTATTCAGTGGTGGATTTTTACATTAAAAATAAAAGACAAATATATGGCAGGTGGTCAAGAGCTGTTAGCCTGGATCACTGTTTGTCTCATTCTTAATCATAGGCAGCAACATTTAAATACCACCCTTTTCCAGTTTTTCCAACCCTCTGAATGGCTGGCTACAACATGTGGGCCTTTGGTCTCATCCAGCAGAGCAATTGCGGTGTTTTGATGCTCTTTCTATTCCAAGGGATTTGCTAACAAGGGTTAGATCTTAAAACACACAGTGAAAAATAGGAGAACAAAAACAAGGGGGAAAGGAAATTAGAACAGTAAGAATGTGAACTTCAAAAATCATCTTTAACCCTTTTCTCTTTATCAAGAATGATTTTTTTTTTACTAAATACAACAAAAGCTGATTGGTTACACAAAACTGGCAGGTTGAGGGGTTCATTCTTTCACTCACCCTGCCCTCTCCACCCTCCTCCGCTCCATGTGTGTGTGTGTGTGTGTGTGTGTGAGAGAGAGAGAGAGAGAGAGAGAGAGAGAGAGAGAGAGAGAGAGATGCAAGGATTTCACTGCTACCTGGCTTTAGTCAAGCAAGGTAAGCATTCTCACATGTGCATTAGCTTTCAGGAGAGTATTTTCCTCAGTCAGAGTCAAAATACGTTTCACATGCTTTAGTACCCTCAGATAATTCTGCCTCCATTTTCACGATTCCCAAATCAAGAAGGAAAACAGTTTTTTCTATTTCCCCTTAATTTTTCTTGGCTTCTGGGTTCAGCTTTTCAAGATAATGATTGTGAGCCACTTGTTTAAAACGGGAAGTATTGCTATCTTTAATAATAAATATTTATTCCTTAAATTTATATTTTTTTACCTTTTTCTCCAGGCAGCAATATCTGAAAATGCAATCACAAAAGTCAAAAGATGGTGATGCAATAGTGTGTCACAATGCACATTAAAAACAACAACAGCAACAGATTAAGCTTTGATCATAGCACCACAATCAACATCTTAAATTCTTTTGACTATATCTCTGGGATGCCTTGCTTCCAGGAGATCAAAGAGAGGGAGAGGAAGGGAGGATGGGAAGGGGCTAGAGAAGAAACTGGCCCAAAATCTCTCACTGCATTTGTACAGTTGAAGATGGATTTAAACTGCAGCAGGCAGCGTATTAATAATCACATCATTATTAATAATTATGAATTATTATAATTATTGTTATATAATTATATTATTAATTATTATTAATATTAATAATTATTATTAATAATTACTAATAGTATTAATAATCACAGGCAGCATATTAATAATCACCTGACTGGTTTCCAGTCTTAACCAGGGCCACAAATAGGTAGATACTAAAAAGATACTGAAAGACTTTTGCAGGAAACAGGTGTTTGCATCCAATACTTACCTATTTGATGAGCATCGAAGGGGCACCTGGAGAAATGGCTTACACTCTTTTGAAAGCCAGCATTTGCCTGTTTGAGAGACCGAACCAACTGGGGGGGGGAGAGAGAGAGAGAGGAGGAATACTTCAAGAATGCCTTCCCAAGTTTTCTTTTCCTTTTCTCACTGATATGTGAGAAAAGAAGAGATGCAGCTAAGCACCAAAGAAGCAGATATTTGTACTATAGTTATGCTAACTGAATCAAGATCCTCCTTAAATGGGTCCCATCCGCCCTTTTAGGTCATTTCAGTATTGCTCAATGTTTAAATTGCATGTCCAGGTTTTGTTCTTTGTTTAAACCATTTTTCCTAGGTACAGTGAAATAGAAATTATCCTGCGCTCAAATATTGTTTTTCCTCTATAGGATGGGCAGCGTTTGAAAGACAATTTATGTCTTAAGCGAACTGGTGCACCGAAAAAGTTTCGTTCTTCGGCATTTCCTCTGTTTAAAAAGCCGCTGCTTTTTAGACAGAGGATCTCGTCTTCCCAATATTTCGATGCCTTATTCAGACGCACTTTAGGCAGCTGTATCGAAGATCTAACCATGTGGTGGCATGTGTACTTTAAGAATGTAAGCTATAAAATATTGCCGCGGCGATAGGAATTGGATAATTGGAAATAAGAAAACGAAAGAATAAAATTAAACGAGCAGAGAAACTTTTTTTTTAATGTAATCGATAGACATTTATAAAGATCACAAGGCAGAGGATAAGTTTAATCGACGTTGTATTAAATCAGGAGAGGTCATTTGGCGGGAGAATCCTAACCCCCTTTGAGATCTTCTATCTTGCATTTAAGCTAAATATCTTGAATTTATTTTTGAAACCGGCAATCGCTGTTTTACAGAGAAGAACCTTTTTCTAGACCCGCGTTGAGGACTTTTTCCCAGGCTCCGCTCCCCGCCTACGAAATCCGGAACTTCTCCCCGCCCCCACGATCTCCTGAGAGATGCGCCCTTATTTGTCAATTGCAAAGTGAAATTGACAGGCGGCAGCAGACCCGCCCCCTTGCCCACTTTCCTGCGCTTTCGTGCCTCCCCACACTTCAGCGCTGCATTACCGCATTTTAGTGCCCCGTGTCCTAAGCCTAATTTATTGCAACAAAGAAGACACTAACGTCCTCTTAAATTGTCTTTTCATAATGAATAAATGTAAGCCGGCTAATTAATATCCAAACTAACCCAATTTGTCAAATTGATTTGTATTTTAGTTAATTGTGAAACTAATTACCCACCCCGGATAAAATTAACAGCTTTCTGGAAATGACGAGGGCTGAGATTTTTTTTTTTAATTTTTTTCCCTTCCTGAGCTAAGAAAACTGGATTCCCCCTCCCCCTGCAGCTCTTGGTGTGATGAATAAAAGTCATAAATCTGTATGATTAGTTCAGGAGAAGTCTAAATGGCTTCATATTTCATTCTAGGTTTAATAGAAATATCCATGCTCCGTTTTAATGAAATTAAATGGGTGGGGGGAGGTCAGAAAATGAGAATATCTAGAGACTGTGTTTAAACAACAAACGAACACGAATGAGGCGCGTTTGCTTCATGGATTGTTTCCTTCCCAAGATCTACAACGTTTTCTCCAGGGCCTACAATATTCCTGAACGCCAGTTGGTGGGTTCCCATAATTACAGGCGCAGCTGCAGAATCCTGAAACAGGCCAGACTTGTATTTATCGTGACTCCACCGGTTCCCGAAACGTCTGTGCGGGAATCCAGCGCGTCGGGTGGGAAGACATTGCAGGAAAGGAGCCCAGTGCGGCCAGATGCGGGTGCGGGAGATAATCCATGGGTTGAAATCTACTGGGCAGAGTAGGACACGCTGTGTAGAGGGGGTTTACTGGTTGCAGTCATCGGCTCTGATGTATTCTCGGCTGCGCCTCGTATCAGTTCTTGGCAGCTGGCTTTCTAACTTCCTGCACTCTTGGGAATTAGCTAAGGGGCACTAACTAACCACCCCCTTCTTCTCTTCCCTCTTGTCACCAAGAGGATGTTTTTTAGAATAAAAGGGAGGAAAAGACCTAGAAGGGATGAGAGGCGGTGAAGTGGCTCCATTTAACACCGCCAAAGAGATTTCTCTCTGGAAAGCAAAGACCCTCCACTTTTTGCGCAATCTAGCTCTACGCAGGTTTCCTCGCAAGGAGGTGTGGCGGCTGGGAGCGCACAGTTGCAGACGGATATCTTGCTCAAGAAATCTCCCGGTCTCTTCTTCTCCCGAACGGCTCACCGGGCTTAAAATTCTACCCAGTTAGCTAAAGTGGGCAGATAAATTTATAAGGATAAATCGTCGGAGAATATTGCTAATAACAAGCAGAAGATGGCCGCTGAACCTCATTCCTCGATCGACCGGCACCTCCACGGTCCAATTAAACTTCAGGGAGTCTTAAAAGTTTGCCGCCCGGTTCAAAAGACCCCTGACGGTAACTTTCGATTGTGGAACCCGGGTGCACAGTGAGAAAGAACACGAAGGCAGAGAAATTGAGTTGCTGATCTTTTCTATGTACTTTTATGTACTATATACTAAAGTACTATGTATTATGTACTATGTATACTTGTACTGGAAAGCTCATTATTCGGTATTCGTCATGCACCTTATTTTCCCGGCTATCAAGACTCCAGTACAACATACACAAGCATACAAATGTTGGCAAACATAGAGATATGACATTCAGATATATCCCATCATGAATGTAGATGATTACAATCTGACAACTGAATTTAATACAATAAAGATCTTAAATAACCTTCCTGGATCTGGCGCCCTCCAGATGTTGTATTACAAGTCCAGCACAATGTACCAGTGGAGAACTATGGAGGAAGGATTCATTAACTGCAACTATTATTTATTTTGTACTGTCTGATGACTCTTGCTTATTTATTTACATGATTTGCTTTGAGGGGAGCGTTTTGCAGAGGTAGGCATAATGTGACAATGAGCTTAATTGTGTTTGGCATTTTGTTTTATTTATTTAATTGTATCCCACCTTTATTATTTTTACAAATAATTCAAGGCAGTGAACCTATCCAACATACATATCTAACACACCTTCCTCCTCTTATTTTATCCAGAATGCCGTGTCATGAATTGGGTGGGCTGAGGGAGAGGGCCTGGCCCAAAGTCATCTATGTTTCTTTCGTGGCTAAGGTAGGACTTGAACTCATGGCCTTTTGCTTTCTAGTCTGGTGCCTTAACCCGTAAATAGTTCTGTAAAATCGGAGGCCTTTTTGGTCTAGGTATCATCTGAACCAGCAAACGCATTTCTGTTCTTCGTGTGTAACCATCCAATGTGAAGCATGCCGTAGTTAACCAAAAACTGAAGAATTTGTCTCCCGAGAAGACAGGTGTGTTAACACCTCCACCTTTCCCAGGATAGACCTGAAGTTCTTTAGCAGCTCAGGAAAGCCGAACAACAAACGCTCTCAGTTTCCCTGAGGAATCAACGAAAAGTTTAAAATAAAGTACATGCTGAATCCCCGTTTCTTCATTTGTTTTTGTATTTGTGGGTAAACAGCAGCAGCAGCAGCAAAATCTAACATGCATGCGTTCCTGGGCAGAGTAAAAGCACAGATTAAGAATACCTTTGGAAACATTAGAACTAAATATTGCGATGACAAGGAATGATATTTTAATCCAAAATTCAGGGGTTAGGGATAAACGCTCCAGACTTCAATAGCCATGCTGGTGAATAAACTCAAAATCAGGGATCATTCTCAGTACATTCACAGAGAGTTTCCGATAGTAAACGTGGCTGAAGAAAGAAATAAGGTGCTAAGGAGCTGAGGAAGCTTCTTGAATGAGAAGTGAAACGTCTTCAAAGAAAAAAACAGAAAGTCCAGTTGCCTTGAAAAAAAAAAGCACTTTAGGGGCAGATAAGGTGCTACGTTTCCTATAGACTCCTCGCTGTTAAAAAGGACAACTAAAATATTGATAAAATCAAATTCCACAGAACTCTTTTTCCCCCCTTCAATTTGCGATGCCAACAAAATTAGAGCGGCTAAAACGCGTTTCGTCGTTTGGGATTTAACACCTCCCCCTAGCCCCCAATTGGCCTCGTCTCCAATCTTACGACCCGAGGAGGAAAGGGTCTAACCAGCCGCTTCCCCACCTGCCGCTTCCCAAAGAGCCCCCGCGGATAAGGCGGAGGATGCGCTGAGCAGACCCCAGGCGGGAGAGGCGAGTGGGAGAACCTCTCTTGGTTAGACACCGGAGTCAAAGACACCGGTTTAGCGGATCGTGGAAACCTCGAAAGATGCAAAAGCGAGCAACCTCTGTCAGCGCCTGCCTTATTTTCGCGAGAAACAAGCGAAAGCAGTCTGTGCTGCAAAGCCGACCGCCCTCCTGCCCGTCCCCTCGCCCTCCTTCCCTCCCTGGTTCGCCTGCCTGGAACGATCGACGCCTTTCCTTCACCCCGGCCCCGGAAACGGCTCTAACGACAGCTCAACCACACTCCCGGCGGCTCCCTTGCCTGGCGCTCGGGGTAAAATGGCTGCGCCTCTTCCAGAAAGGTGGGGAAGCGAAGCGAGAGGTCTTCCGCGGACTGCCGCACTACGACTCCCAGCATCCCTCGGAGGGACCGTGCCGAGCTCTGGGAGTTGTTGATCGACAACATCTGGAACACTGGAGGGACCTCGCCTCCCCCTTCCCTGCGTCCGTTGGAAAGAAGACCGGCTGATGCGGAAAAAGGCGTAGATTTGTATTTGAAAATGTGCGCTTTCCATCCAGGGACAGCTTCTTAAATTTGCATCTCTGCCTGTTATTAGTCTATTGGTCACTGCGCTGTAAGCAAGGGGCCGATAGACCACTGAGCAGGGGTGACATTCAACCACCTCGGCCCACTGGGGAAGAGGTGGGAGCCACGATTTGAATCGGTTAAAATCGCTCTTGTGGTTGCTCCTGGCTGCTATTACTATTATACCAAGCCACGCCCACAGCCACGCCCACAGAGCCGGTAGGGAAAAAATTTGAATTTCACCCCTGCCCCTGAGGACCTTCCTCCTCGTCCTAGTAGTTGCTCAGTTCCACTAGGGTTCCTATATCTGCGCTGCAAAACCTCGGATAACCGCTAGATGGCAACAAGGCTAGAAGGACACTTTAGCTGTTTGCTGCCATCTTGTGCTCCAGCTGATCTCTGCATCCCATACCTGGTGGCTCGATAGGAGCCGGTCTCCATTGCATGCTCACACGAACCCCACCTGAGGTCCTTAACCCTGGTTCACAAAGTGGGATAGATTCCCACGTGGTTCCCTCAGGATTTTGAGTTATTTATTAATTAAATTTATTTCAATGGCAACATTACGATGTATGGTTTCAGGTCTGGAATATGAACCAATGTGAATTGAAACATTTACAGTATTGTCCTTTCAACATACAATGTTTGTGCCTGTTGTGTGATTCCAGCCCATGAAAAGAGGATATATGAGTACCATCCCATTACTTTCTATGGTACCTAGTAATTTCATTTTTTTTTAGCAGGACTCTATTGTGCTAATTGCTTGGATTCCTGGGAATGAATCAATTGGCAATCCATCAATCTCTGGATTTAAAGATGGATACAATGGTACTCAGAAGGGAAGTGCTGTTTCCCCAGGTGGCATTTAAGTATAGGGTAAAAACTTTCAAGTCAAGCTTGACCAGTGTTGACTTTGTGGATACATCCACATTAACTTTCTTAGCTTCTCAACATTTTTTGGATCCCCTAGTTTGCTGGGGGTCTCCCATTCAAATATGATCCAAGCGCATTTGCTTGTCCAGTTGAAGATGTGTGGACTTCAACTCCCAGAATTCTACAGTGGCATGTTCCAGCCATTGAAGCATTCAAGCAATCTGGGTTAGCCCTGGACACTCTTCAGAAGAGCAACAATCAGGGGGTCACTAAGACTTTCTCCTCCATAAAAGGACCAGACTCTGACTCTGATCTTATCGTACAGCCCTAAGGATCCAAATGATTTTCAACTATTTTGTTTGTGGACATTGCACAGAGAATTTTCTTGCCATCATTGAAAAAGAATTGTTTCCAGATAGCACCATCAACAATGAAAAGAGGTTGCCTTGTCTTCACTGTATACAATTCCAGTTTTGACAATATGCATTAATATGTTCAGCTCTTTTCCTTCCAGTTTCCTTTTTACTCTCAGTTCAAACAGTTTTTGCATCTAGGAGCTCAGCAAAGCAATTCATACTGCATTTCCCCTCGTTTTATCATCCTAGAAACAGTAGCATTATAAGGTAGATTGGGTTAAGGTAGATGAGTGTTTCTTGACCTTAGCAACTTTAAGAATGTGAACTTCAGCTCCCAGAATTCCCTAGGCAGCATGGCTGGTTAAGGGAATTCTGGGAATGGAAGTCCACACTCTGTAAAGTTGAGAAACATTCACCTCCTAAAGTCTTCTTCCAGACTAGGTTACTAAAATTTAACATTTTCTTAACGGATGAAAGGAGGACAGCTGATTTTTCTTAGGTTGTCAGGTTTCCTATTGGGTGGTATTACTGGCAGTTGTCCTCCTATATTGTTGGTTGGACTATTCTCCCTACAATCCATAACCAGAAACTCATTGAAATGTCAGACTCCCAAGGATCAAGGGATACATAAGTTGGAGATGGGGCCTGCCAGTTAGGGGTGGGAAATGAAAGAATTAATGGGCTCGCCATTATCGTAGGTTTCGTGACTTCCCTGCGTGGCTTTCACAATCCCTGGGAGTTGGAGTTTCACAGTCCCTGGGAGCATGTGGGAGTTCTTATCCCATGCAATTGGGGGCGGGGGGGGGGCATCAGATCTGTGGAAGGCAAGGGCATGTGGAGTTTAATAAACTGTGCTCAGCCTCTTTCAAACGCACAGAATACAATGGTGGAATGGAGTATTTGAGATTCGTGAGAAGGCTGACCTCTGAAAAATTACAGAACTGGTTTATGTGCCGCCAAATTGTGGTCCATTCTTAGCGACCACATGGAGAGATTTTCTTCGCCATGGCCTTCGAGTCCTTTACCTGCTCGGCTTTCAGGCGGGCGTGGGGTCTTAGCCAGAAGGGGGAAGGCCTTCCTTGGTCGTCTTGAAAGTGGCCGGCTCTGAATTGTTAAAAACTCAGACCTACGAACGGGATCGTGGGAAAGGGAACCTTAGAGGGGGGCGATGGGACAAGGGATCTGCAGTGATCTCCGTGTCACGGACTGCAGCTAACGGGGCTCTCCGAAGCTTAGCAAGGGCCGCTTCACACGCTTCTATGCCTGCCATTCATTGCTTCGTTTTCTGAACTGTGTCCGCGAGTCACACACTTTGTCCGCACGGTAATCTCATATATCCTTTTTGCATTGTCTGGAATCATGCAATGGGCGCAAACATTGCACGTCGTCACGGGACTCAATTGCGCTGGATTTCCCGGGGATTCGGGTGGGAAGACTGGGTCACTCAGAAGTCAGCCCGCTTAATTATCGCGGATTGTGTGGGGAGGACCTCAGTCCAAAATGACCTTGACTTTCTCCCCTCCTCTTCGTCCTTCCGTCTCCGGGGTTAGGGTCTCTCTCTCACACACACATACACACACACACTCCGGAACACACACCCACACACACACCCACACACACACACTCCGGAACTTCCAAAGGGGAACCAGCTGGGAAGAAGCTTTTGCTACCGGGCTTTGGTTGCGGCAGCAACCATTCTGTCTGACCGCGGTCCGGCTTGCCAACCTCTCATACTCGCGGTGGCAGCGGCGGCTGGGCTTTTCTCTCCAGCTACTGCAACCGCGGCGCTTTCCAAAGCAAAAGCTGCTTCTGGGATCGCACGGCCGGGGTCAGTCGGAGCGAAAAGCGGCGCCTACAAAGGCCGGGCGAAAGAGCCAACTCGCTGCAGCCTCTCGCGGAGAACTAACTTTTGCTGGCGGTTCTGCTCCCAAAGTTTGTAAGGCAGAGCTTGGCGCGCTGCAAAAGGAGCTTTTCCCCGCAGGAAACTGAGCCGGCCAGGCCCGAAGTGCCTCAGGCCGGGCGGCAGTTTCAAAGGAGGAGAAAAAGATACCCCGGAAAGGTTGCAGCGTAAGGAGATGCGCGGAGCCTCCTTGAAACCAGTGGCTCTTTCCCCCGAGTTAGCGTGGCCGGACTGTCTTGGATAAGAAGCAGAGCGAGGCAGGCACTTCTCTACCGAGTCCGCCCCTTGTTGGGTAGCGGCGCCCCTTCCTCTTTTGCCCTTTGGAAGCTTGCCTCGGCCTTTGCCGCCCTTCCAGACGAACTTCGGCGCCCCCCACCCTGCCCAAAATGCATTGCGCGGGCGGGGTATGCCGAGGTCCCGGCCACTTGTCAGAAAGCACGACCACCAGCGTTAGCCCAAAAGGACCCCTCTGCCCCGCTCTCCTCGAAGGGGGACAGGCAGAAAAAAGCAAACGCAGAACGAGCTCAAGCAACCTCGCCCGGCACTTACATGTTCATAATACAAATTCTCCCTTTACTCTTGCTATGCCCGCCCCCCAATACCCTCGCCTCTGGAGGAAATACGGAGGAGAGGTGTATTTGCAAAATGACCCACGCAAACCTTTCCCCGGTCCTTGCCCACTTCGTTTTTGTGGAATCCTGAGACACGCCCGGCTTGTTAGGATCAACTGCGATCTACCATGCTGCATAACAAGGTTCTGGAGCGCAAAGGGGGCAAGTTTGAACTGAGCGCGCGGGCAGCCTCTTGAAAGCCTCCTCTCCTGCATTCTCATCAGGTTCTCATCTGATAATGTTAATTTTAATGATCCGAGATGCTTTCACCATTGCAAAAATGTAGAAAAGGCTCAGCAGCTTGTCCCTGATCCCTCTTCACAATTTACAGTCGTTTATTATCGTCGGATAGAGATAGCTTTCTCTTTTCACCCACAAGTGGTTGGGCGCTAGCTAAATATTTAGATCTTTATTTAGATTTTTTTCTCACCAACCCGCCGTCCATCAAAACCTCCAATTCCTTTTACCCTAAAGTAACTAGCCCTCAAGCTTTGGAAGGGAGCAGGAAGCCGTTTCGCTTGGGCAGGGCCAGAAGGTGCCTGCTTTGACAGGTGTGAGCCGCGGCCAATGGGCTGCTCCAGAGCACAGCACCGGCCACCAATCGGGTCCGCCCTCCCGGCAGACCAATGGGATCCTCGCCTGAATCTTCAAGGCCTCCGAACACGCAGCTGAGGTGTCTCAGAGGCTCGTGGGGCGACCAGGAGCTGCTGCCGCGCATCTTCCGCTGGGAAACGCGGAGCTGACGACCCGTTTGCATCAGGAGCGCCAGGGCTGCGAGGACGAGCGCCGGATCTTCGCCCTCTGGGCTGCCTAGACGTGCGTCGCGATGGCCACCTGCACCTTGTGAGCCGGGGAAGCGCCCGGCGTGAGCCTGGAGTCGATGGAGAAGTCCAAGAATTTCCGTATCGACGCGCTGCTGGCGGTGGATTCTCCGAAGGCGGCGGCAGCCTCGACGGCTCAGACGTCTCCGCTGGCCTTGGTCACCTCTCTGTCCGGAGGGCCCGGCAACACCAGCAGCAGCTCCAGTTCCAGCTGCAGCCCGCCCTCCTCGGCCGAGGGCCACACGAGCGCATCATCCGAGTGCCTGCGGACGGAGAGCCCATCGCCGCCCCGTATCCTCGGCGCGCACTGCGGCTTGGTGCCCAAGCCCGGCTTTCTGACGGGCGGCGCGGCCGCGGGTGGTCCCCATCAGCACCCGCACGCCCACCCCCACGCCGCTCTGGGGCTCCAAGGCGGCGCGGGGCTGCACCCCCAGGCGGCCCTTTACGGGCACCCCATGTACGGGTACCCGGCGGCGGCGGCCGCCCTGGCCTCGCAGCACACTGCCCTCTCCTATTCCTACTCCCAGGTGCAGCCTTCGCACCCGGCTGCCGACTCCATCAAGCTCGGCGCCGGTACCTTCCAGCTGGACCAGTGGCTGCGGGCCTCCACCGCCGGGATGATCTTGCCCAAAATGCCCGACTTTAACTGTGAGTATGGTGCGAAGGCTCTGGGGAACCCCAAGTCCCTCTGGCCGGCGCTGTGTGGCTCGGCGGGCTTCCCCGTGGGGGTGGGCTGGGCGAGTGAGACTGCTGGGAACTGTAGTCTTCCCAACGGATTTGGCGAGCCGAGCCCGGAAAGGCTGCAGAATGCAGCCTCCTGGCCTGGGGTATATCTTCCTCCTGGATAAGGGGCCCCCACTCCCGGAATCTGGAAAAAAAGAGTCCAGATTCGCGCTGCATGCCAAGGCTTAAACCTTGCTGGCAATGCTGGATGCCTTGCACGTGTTGGGGGGTGTACGCGGCAGGGAGAAATTTTTGCCCGGCGCGCGTGCATCAGTTTCTTTACTGAGCTGCCTGGAGCTGTGTTCTAAAATCCCTTTGCCCTGCCTGGCCTGGCCTCTCTCCTGCCGCTCCCACCTTCGCCAGATCTCCCTACCGGCTCGTTTGCAGGGGGAAAGGGGTGTGTGAATCACGCCTCGCTCCACCCCACCCCCCTGCCGCGAGCTACCTTCAATTGTTTGCCTTCCACGTGGGCTGGGCTGCCGCTTTCATCGGCGTGATGGGAGATGTAGTCCCCCCACCCACCCAGCCTGGGGAGAGGCACGGATTGGGGCGGCAGGGAATGATGGGGGTTGTGGTGGGAGAAGTTGGACTCGGCGAGGTTTCCGACCGAGGCCGAAAGGCAGATTTGTCCCCTAAAAGCTGCTTGTATGAGCAATGACCAAAGAGGCGAGCCTATGGAGACACAGGGATGATTATTAGCGAGACCCTTCCTTCTCCCCCCCCACACCCAGGAGGAGGGCAGAGGAGGGGGAGAGAGGATTCAGTTAGCATCGGGTTTTGATCTCTTGACTAGGCACTTCCGAGATGATTGCTACCTTTTCGACAATTACAACCACTACTACCCTGGTGGTCAAACGATTTTTCTTCGGTGAGCGCGCCGTGGAACCGGAGATACAACGCAGAGCTGCAATTGGGCTGGATTCGGAAAGGCGGATTTCTGTAGTAAACGTTGACAGCCGAGGTTTAAATCAGTCAATTACAGATTTCTTTTCTTTAAAATAATATATCCAAGATAACACGTATTAATTTCGCAATTAATTTTTTCTCTCTGGACTGTACGGTATATAGAGCTAGGTCGTAGTGAGGCCTCCTTTGCTTTTCTTGATATCTCTGTAAAAATAGTAAATGCAGATTTCCCGAGGGGCTTCCATTCTGACATATTTTAATTGTGCTGAAAAATTCCCAGCAGGTAAGGATAATTCCCCCAGATTGTCCCTATCTTTATAAATGGGAGGCGGGGGTGGGTAGATGGGACATTAACGGAGTTGGCAGGTTTCCTACCCACCTGGCCCAGAGAAATCTTGGAAGAGTTAAAGATAATGTTTAAAATATCATAAGCGTAAAAACGTTTCTTCTAAGTAAAATCTAGATTTAGAAGTCTTTTTACTTTTATTTATTTATTTTTAAAAAGCCGACCTCTTCAGCTGGTTAGCAGGAAGCAAGGATGTTAATCAAGGACCAATTCATTTCACCCTGAATTCAGCGATGGCTGAAATCTATTTTGAACGAAACCGGTGGGCCTTAAGTCGGGCAAGAAATGCACTCGCTTCGATCCCACTTAAGAGTGTAAGATTCGAATCTAAGATTCGACTCTTAGCAGCTATTTCCATGGGCGAAACGTCAGTTTTCAAAAATGAAAAGAATTTTTTTTAAAGCTTTGTCGACCCTCGTCACGATTATGCCAATGACTCTCTGGAGGGTTATGGCAACTCAGCGGCGTTTTTTCAATTTCAAAGCGCCTTTCGGGGTCGCTGGACTGCCGCGGAATTATTCTCTGCTTCGTTCCCGCTGAAAAAAAGCAGGAAGCGGCGAACGGAATCTGCCCCACCGCGCCTTGCCTTTTGCTAGCTGAACCTTCCCTTGGCAAGCTTGGCTCTGGTCTTTCCCGCTCTTCCCCCTTAGGAATTAATGGAAAACTGGCTCCGATTTTCCCGCCAGCTGTCCGGGTCCCTTCGCCTCGGACGACAGAGATGCTCGCCGAGGAACACACCTCCAGCGCGGGCCCTGAGAAGAGAGTCACAATTCCTGCTCGCGAGGAAACCGAGAAGGGACGAAGCTCGGGAGAGGAGGGTGCGCCTCCTTCAGCCTTCACTCGCTCTCCAAAGAGAGGATCGGGGCGGTGGCGAGGTTGGGAGGGGGTTCCGGGCGGGGCAGAGATGGTGCTGCGCGCGGAGAGAACTGCCTAAACAGGCGGATCTGGGAAGTTCGCTGGTTTGATTTACCCCTCTTGCGTGTGGAGGGGGCACTATTTTGTTGACCGCTTCCCCTCCTGGGGAAGGCACTTAGCCTTCCCTCCCCACCCCACGAAGAGAAAGGAATCCGGAAAGCTGCAGAGGAATTTGGAGCTGCTTTTGATTTACACCATGATTCAGGGCGACCAATTTGATTTGATTCCTCGAGATTCCTCTTCTACCTCTTCGGATCCTCATCTCCGGAACTCCGTTTAGAAAGTCCAATTTCCTTCTTTCGAATCTAGGTGATCCACCCTAAATCCTATTAGGGATCCATAGGATTTGCAGCAATAAATAAATAAATCGAATAAATAAATAAATAATAAATAACCTCTCTCGGGCGACCACTGCATCATCCAGCCTGCAGGCGCATCATCCAGTCTGCAGAGAGACGAAAGCGCTCCATTCCTCCTTTCCTTCTAACGGCGATCCAGATTTTCGCCAGTTCCTCCTCTAACGCAGCCCGCCTTCGCCGCCTCGGCTGAAGCGCAAGGCAGTCCCGCGCACCTTCAGCGGGAAGCCGTTCCCCATGCATGGGGCTGAGGATGGCTAGTGAGGCCTCACTGGACGCTCCTTGGCGAAAGATTAATTTGGAGACGAGCGGAGACCTCCGTTTGTGTGTCGGGGAGTGTCCTTTTCCAAATAGGAAAAGTTTACCGGTAAACCTCTCTCTTTGCCATGGTTCAAGTGCCCCGAGTTTGGCGCGGCCTCAAAAGCGAAGCCGCTGCCCCGAGGACGTTACAATCAAAATACGACGGTCAGAGCGGGGAAAATACGTCCTCTTCATTTAGTTTAGGATTGGGGCAACCTTAAAGAACTCCTCGTTGCGCAGAATAGATTTTCGCCCAGCTGGTTTTTTCCCCTACTCAATTTTCGGCTTCTCTGTTATCTCGCTGCCGCCGCAGAAGCGGGGATGCAGCGCCCTCTAACGGCGCAGCGCTTCTCCGCCTGCCGCGACTCACGCCCCCTTTTGGTTTCTGATCTTCTCCCGCAGCCCAAGCGCAGTCCAACCTTTTGGGCAAATGCCGACGACCTCGCACCGCGTTCACCAGCCAGCAGCTGCTGGAATTGGAGCACCAGTTCAAGCTCAACAAGTACCTGTCCCGGCCGAAGCGCTTCGAGGTGGCTACGTCGCTCATGCTCACCGAGACGCAGGTGAGTGTGGGTGCATCGGAGGGGGGGGTGTTGGGAAGTGGCTCAGCACCCTTCGCGTGGTAGGCAGCTTTTGGAAGAAGTTTGAATCCATCCTCGGGGCTTTGTGAGGGACCACGCGAGTTCTTCCCCAACCTCTGGTTCAGCCGTGGAAATGAGAAAGGAAACCACGCTTTTCATTCATAACAATAAAAAAATTTCTTGAAAACAAAACCCTTAAAAGATATTGGACTTCCTGCAGAGACTCCTGGTTGCTGAGCCATTGGTTTCAATGGTCAAAATAAAAAGTGAAGATAACCCTTATAGTAATATAGAAGTTGACTGAAATTAGGAAGAGGGGGCTTAAATAGACACAATGGCCTTGAGAGGACAGGGACCTCTGTTTACATAAGTTTTGTGGGTTTAGCAAAAAGAGCACAGGATGAATCAGAAGTGTGACATAAAATTTATCAATTGAAAACTTCATTAGTTTGCCTTGTGCAAGGCAGATTTCAAAAACCTTCGAGTTTTGATGGCTAACTTCAAACTAGAAGGTACCAATAGGGAAAGCAACTTCAAGTAACAACTCTCAGCATAGGCAGAAACAAGCTACAGCATAAATATCCCATGAGGTGGTACTTTTATAAGAAGGTTATCTGACTGGCATCATGGAAGGAGCCAAGGACCTCAACCCAAGCCTTTCCTTCCAAGTTTATCAGGATAATTAAACTATCCATTATTAACCTTAATAACCTTAAACTATCCACTATTGACCTCACCCCATTCCTAAGAGGTTTGTAAGGGGCGTGCATGAGTGCACCATCGTGCCTCCTGTCCCTGTCCTATTGTCCCCATTTATTCATACGTATTTCCAGTATTCTTACTCATGTTTATACTTATACCTCTTATCTTGTAAGCGATTGACAAATCAAATAAGCTTTGGAGTTTATTTTTAAAGAACGTAAGATCCTTTCACTTGTCTAGTTCCATTGTTTCCTTCTCCTTTGCAAACTTTCCAAAAGCTGAAATCTCATTTCCGGTTCTGGGATGTTCAGAAAAGTTATGTAAACATAACTGCCAATCTCTGATTAATTAAACGTGCCTGAATTTAGCTTTCTTGCTGGGCAGTCTTTCCATAGCTGATTTCTTTAAATGTTCACACCCAATTTCCCACTTTCTGGTTCCCACCATAAAATCCATTCTAAACAAGGTAAGCAAACAGAACATGACTAAGGGGAGACAAGATGGAGTGGAAGGAAAATAGACAGGAAACACATCGGACTGCTGTGTGCATTTAAAAAATGAAAAGGAGAGCATAGGTGTTACATTTCAATTCTTGGGAGAAAGAGGAATCTAAACAGAGAGAAGAAAGGGCAAAGTATTTGATTTAAGCTCTGGAGAATAAATTGCTTAAATTTAACATGTTTGATAGAGAATACACACACATACAAAGGAGGAACTTCATATCTGCCTTATAGGGGAGGTTTCATTGTCCTGTCATATGATTTACAAACTTCAGAGCAGGAAACTGTATATTTCAGGATACTGCTGGCTATCAAATTCTATCAGCTATAGCCAGCATCCCAACTTGTAGTGACTTCAGTAATTGGTTTTACTTCAGTAATTAGCATTTGCAAAACTGGGCTCACAAATTTCAGTAAATTGTCCTCCAACCTAGCAGGATGTGTGAATTGAGGCATTTTCCTTTCTAATTCATGTTTGTAGCTAGTTCCAACTGAAGCGTTGAATAGTAGAATTCTTGCTGTTTTCTGAGTTTGGTTGTTTGGAGACATTTCAGGTAATATCATCATCATCAATAACTGGCTTAAAGAACACCAAGGATTCCACACTTAATATAAATCAGGTAACAACACCTTATTCAAGAAACCCAAGTGAAAACAACTATGGTTTAGGGCAAGGCACGAACCCAGAGACAATCCCATCCAATGCTTGGCATCCAATTAGGCTTGGTTTGATTTTTCTCTTTTTAAAATGTTTTCCTTGGTCAAATTTTGATTGCAAATCTAGAATTGGTTCAACTAGCGCACAGAACAGCTGCACCAAAGTCAAACTGATGATACGTATGTAGTAAAGTTGTAAGGCAAATGCTGCTGTTGATCTATCTTCACTTTGAATGCAAGCATTGTACCCAAGCCAGAGTTGCCCCATAGGGAGGTAGTAGGTAGTAGTAATTTAACAAATAAATAATGAAACAAAACATCAATGGGCAAATTATCATTCCACTCCTGGTGGACCCATGTGATGCCAGCCTAAACCAAACCAGGTTATTAGAGATCCTAGCCACTATGGTTTACTCACTCAGCCAAACCATGTCTTTAATGATGTGAGCCCAGTCTGTTTCCCCTCCTTTTTGTAGGTGAAGATCTGGTTTCAGAACCGACGCATGAAGTGGAAACGGAGCAAGAAGGCCAAGGAACAGGCAGTCCAAGAAGCTGAGAAACAGAAGGGTGGAAATGCTGAGCAAGACAAGGGGGCAGAGGAGGGGCAGCTGTTGCCAGGGGGCGCTGAGAAGAGCAATGTGGGTCGCCACCTACGGGGACTCAGAGATAGTGAGCCAGAAGAAGAGGAGGAGGAGGAGGAGGAGGAGGAAGAGGTGGAGGAAGAAGAGCAACATTCTAGACATTGCTGTCCTTGTACCTCCCCTGACTGCTCTGATAAGGATGATGGTGGGAGGCAACCGCAGAGCAGACATGGGGGGGGCAACCCACAGCTGCCCCAGGCTCAGACTCCTTAAACCTTGATAGGGCTTGTAGTCCAATGCATTTGGAGAGCACCAGCCCAGGCAGGGCACCTCCAAACTTAATAGTAGTTTTTCAGTTATGCACTGATTCCCAAGCAGCTATGCCCTAACCTTTCCAAAATTCTGGCCCACAATCTGTCCCAGAAGAATCAACTTCTCCCAAATTAAAGATTATTATATGGGGGAGTGTTAGGATGAATGCAGAGAGTTCCTTTAACACAACTTACCTGTGACTTTGGGCATCGATTGGCTAGCCCTCCAACATCCTTTTGGTGTCTTTCAATGGACACCGAAGCAACATCATTTTTCAGTGTCTAATGGGAAGATTAAGGTGCCAGTTCTGTTATGTATACCCTGATGTAACCTTCAGACTTTTCACTAACCTTTCAGCTTGCCAGCCACAGCCAATGGTCATAAAGAATTAAAGACCTGGTCATTGAAAATGCCACTGCTATGCTCTCCCTCTGTTCCAATGCTTATTTTTCCCTCTTCCACATTCATTCTATCAATAATGGTAGACATAAAGTATCATTTAAAGACTGAATCACAAGGTCAGAAAATGGCACTTGAAACTTATTTTCCCTTCTGAGGTTTGGTGTTCTTAACTGCTATGAGAATGTTGTTATTGTTTATTCTACAACAAGCAAGCTAAGAATGTTACACAATGATGGTTGGAACCACTCAGAATCTTAGGAGGGCTTTATTATCTTTATTTTTATATACTGTATTTATATTAAAAAATAAAACCTCTATGCATGCTAAATTATTAATCTCCCACTGTCTTCATTACATTTAAAATAAACAGTTTTATACATAACCTGTGAAAGTTTACTAATTCAAAACAACTGGGTTTGTGCCTTTTCCACCAAGGTAAATCATTAACTTGGCCAATTCCTTTCCATAATTTCATAAAAAGGAAGAATTAGGAGGATAATATATCTTGTTTCAAAAGGGGCGCGGTGGCTCAGTGTCTAAGACGCTGAGCTTGTTGATCAGAAAGGTAGGCGGTTCGAATCCCTAGCACCGCGTAACAGAGTGAGCTCCCGTTACTGTCCCAGCTTCTGCCAACCTAGCAGTTCAAAAGCATATAAAAAATGCAAGTAGAAAAATAGGGACTATCTTGGTGGGAAGGCAACAGTGTTCCGTGCGTCTTTGGTGTTTAGTCATGCCGGCCACATGACCACGGAGACATCTTCAGACAGTGCTGGCTCTCTGGCTTTATGGCAGAGATGATCACTGCCCCCTAGAGTCAGGAACGACTAGCACGTATGTGCAAGGAGAACCTTTACATTTACCGTTATATCTTGTTTCACTATTGGGAAAGAAACTGGTGAGAAAAATATAATTCCCAGTAGGATGTAGTATGAGCACCTAATCACCTTCCATTGATTCTACCATTAAATAGATTTGGAATTAAACCAAATTAGGAATACGTTTCACTTCCCTCAAAAATGTAGGTCAGAGAAATGGCCAGAAACAAATGTGATTCTTGAAGGAGAAAAACATGGTGCGCAACTTCAAGAAGACATGCAGTTCATTTATTTTATTATTTTTTTATGATTGCCCATTCCAAAACAATATTCTGGTAACTCAAGAGTTCTCCCGCTTATAGCTCATCCAAGAAACTTCTTTAGAGCTGAAGAAGTTTGTTGGATGAGAAGCGAAACGTCTTCAAAGAAAAACCAGAAAGTCCAGTTGCCTCTTGAAAAAGCACCTTTGAGTCAACCATGACCTGGATGACTGAGAATCTCCATAGACATTGTAACTAGTCGTTCCATTTTGACTTCTTTGTGTGTGTTCTTCTCTTCCTCAGTCCACTCCCTTGGCTTGAAGGAAGCAACTGAGCTGTTAGTGGCCAAGTGGGGAAAATTAAAGGCCAGGCCTCTGAAAATCTTGTCTGCTGGAAACGAGAGAGAGCAAGACTTACTGACAGATTAACTGAAATGAGTGGGAATACTGGAAAAAAATATTTCAAAAGCGAAGGAACAGACTCTTGAGAGGCTGCTGCCTGATTCAGAAGAAAGTGCTAAGGGGACTAATCAGGCATATGCTCCAATCAACACAGATTAAATAATCTAAACCAAAATAAGCCAAGGGGACCGGTCTGCCCCACGCGCAGACCCAGTAGAAAGCGTCTGCAGTGTACCCCATAAGCTATGGAATTCCATGTGGCAGGATCAAGAAGTCTCTTTCGTTGTGATCCCCATCCTGTGGAACATTCTACCACTGGGGATGAGAACTGTTGCACCTTCTGGCTTTCCAGAAAGGCATTATAACCCAGGTTTTGCCAGTTGGCTTAAGTGCCCAGGGAAGCAGCGTCCCCTGTTGGATGGGGTAAGAAAATCTCATCCCTGTGGCATCAGTCTCCTTGTTTTAGTTTCTTATGTTTTTCTTCTTAATTTGAATTGTTCTCATACTCATCTATTTAATGTTTTATGCCTTTTAAAAAAAAATAATGTCTATCAGTCTCCCACGGTCCCAATTGGTAAGATGGGCAGAATATAAATTTATAAATTTATCTATAAATAAGTAGAATAAAATAAACCAGTGTAAATGTGGATTTGGGCTGTCCTGGGAAAACAGCTAGATTTAAAGGAAAGGTTTCCCTTTCTCTTACTTTACAAAGTTAGTAGAAAAAAAAATCTCTACATTTTCAAAGAGGTGGGTAATATTGAAGTCAATTGAACTCATAGGGTCTTACCTTCTATCAGGTTGTGTTCTCAGTCAACAGTGTATTTAAAAGACCATTTCGAAGCAACAGAATTACTTTCAAATATCCTCATTTATATCAGATTCATTAATCATAACCCTCAATACTCTTAGATAAATTGAAACGATTTGCTTCCTTGTCCTAATGACACCAGTTAAAAACGATCCAGGAAAGAATACTCCCGAATAACAAAGAAGTATCTGTCCCATTGCTTCTATGAAATGATTATTACAAACCAACGGGCTCTAAGTATTTAGATGGCCCATATAAAGGATGAATATAAATAGAATTGAATAGAAATCTTTATTGGCCAAGTGTGATTGGACTTTGTCTCCGGTGCATAAGCTCTCAGTGTACATACAAGCAACAAGTGATAAATCATCACCATATTCATAAAATACAATCATTATGAATCATAAGATACAACACTCAATAGATGTAGGATGCTAAATAAAAGCAATCAACCCAAATCATAATAGGATTACAAAATAAAACAAATCAACATCAATCATAAGATACAAACAACAAAGTTATAGTCATAGGATGCTAAAGGAATAGCTAATAGAAAAAATGAAAAGTATAATAGTGATATAGTCCTACTACATGGTTTGATAACCCATCTTGAAAAGAAATGGCAAAGTAGCCTCTGTTGTGACAAAAAATTAAACATAACTTATCCCTACTTAAAAAAAACACTTTGCATTTGCATTTGCATAACTAGTCTGCCTTCCTTTCTCCCCCATCTTCCCCATGTAAAAATCCCATTAGCCATTCCATGCATCTGGTGAACTGCAACTCATGAACACATTCATTTAATAAAATGTGTTAGTTAAAAGTTGCCAGATTCTTGACCTTCGATTACTTGAAAACTCCCCAGAATGTCTCAATAATACTCTTGACACCCCAGAATCCTAAGGCAAACCAAAGATCATTTTCTGAGTCTTATTTTAATAGACAGATAAAATTTATTTTCTGTAACAGAGCACCTAATTTAAAAAAAATGGGAAAAATTCCTACCAAGCAGCCTTCTTAACACTTTCGCTTTCTAAATCTTTCCACACCTTACCAGGTGTTTCCAGAATGAAGGAACTAAACCAACAACCCCCAGCCTGGCCCATGGTGAACCTGCTTGAGAAAAGTGTAAAGAGAGATTTATTTGGCTTGTGGGTGTGTGAACTATGTGGGGAAGGAAGGGGTCATCTAGAGGTTGTGTTGATAGAGGAAAGTCAGTCATTTTCCTGGAGAATGTGCTCTTCCTTAGCAGTTACAAAAAAAGCCAGGAAACATTATTTTCATTACCAATTCTTACAGTTCAGTGGCAGAGGGGATCCTGAGAAATTTGATTTATCCATGATGGCCAATGGAATCTGGATTGGCAAGTTAATGAGTAGATTTATGTGTCATCCTAAACCATAGTTTATCTGTGTTTAGTAAACTGCACTTGGCTAGATTTGCAAAAAAAAACCCCAGAAAATCTACTGACTGTATTTACACAACCCATTTCCCCTTATTTAATTTAAAAGTGGTTTACCTGACCCAGTTTTTTGAATTTACCTAGCAACCCAGCATGCCAAGGAAACATAGGAAAGGCTGATTCACATTTAATAGAGTCAGTAACAGATACTAATCTGTTTCTGAGTGCCTGCCCTATAATTTTACCCCTTATCACTAGTTGCTAAAAAATAAAAGGCAGCAATAGAATTTTAGACAACACAGCTTAACCGCAACATTTAATAGGGAATAATGTTGTATATGCATAATGATTTGTTGAAGTTTGTGATTTTTGTGAATCAGGTGAACTATACCAACACTTGCAGGATATTGTAAGTAAGTAACGTATAATTGATCAGTATGGTCTGTTCTGTTATTCTACTTCTGTCACAGAAAAGTTTGTACCTTAATGTGATGTCTAAATGAGAGGGAAATCATCATTTTTGTTTTATGAAAAATGGCAATTTCTAACCAAGACTGTCTATTTGTGCTATCTCAATTACGGATCTTGAAATGTGAATGTAGCCTATTGTGAGAGGGAAATACATCTCCCTTTTCTATTCCTACACTAGGAAGTGACCAGATGCTTTTCCAGCACTGCCTTTAATATCCAAGATGCGGAAATTTATGGCTTCGGGAACACTTCTAGAAATTCCTAAGCAGCCAGCAGATAATGAGAAATTCTGGGACTTGTAGTTCTGCAATATGTTATGTGTGTGTATGCACGTACGTGCGCTAAATGACAGGCTCTTCACCTCTTCTACTTCAGTTCTTTGATTTGTAATAAACTGCAGAGAATTGTCTGAGAAACATCATTGACATCTTCAGTTTACTCAGGGGTTAATGCATGATGTGTATACCTTCCCACCTGGGCCCATTCATTTCCCTTTCACATTTGCTTAAGGGACATTTAACCTGCAACTGCCTTTGCTTATGGTACAACCAGACAAAGGGGAGGAGGGCTTTCCTTCCCTTGGATCTGGGTGTTCAGGAGGGACTTCCCACCCATAAACAGAGCGCCTTGATTTACCACCAAAACGCCATTTATTTTGGTTTACTCAGCTGGAGCGGAATAAAGGTCCTTATCTTGATACAGCCCCAGCTGGGCCCTAAAGGCAGCTTTCTGCCAGCTAACACTGCAAACAAGGCCCCGCCAGGAAAAATCTCTCTCTCTCTCCCACGGGGTCAGAGGGGCTGTCCCTGGGGCCAAGTGGAGTTGAAAGAGCCATTAAATAAAGCTGTGTCCAACCTACTGTCTTCAGATATCTTGGAACTCTAATTCCTGGGTGACTGGCAATTTAGGAAATGCAGGTCCTGGTGCATTCTAAAAAATTGCCTTAGTTCTATTCCTATTTGTGTGTGTGTGTGTGTGTGTGTGTGCATGTAATCTTTCTGGTCCTACAGACTTTGGGGAATCTGAGTTTTATCTGACAAATCTACACTTATTTCAAATTATTGAGCTACTTGAGATTAACATCTGATCCCTGCAGCCATGTAGTATTTTTGGCATTACCGAACTGATCTGTAAGAGAACACAAGGCCTGTCCATCTCACAAGGAAGAATTACTAGTACAAATAAGTTATAGTAGTAAGATGAATCAGTAATATAAAAATTATGTATTTTTATTAAAGTATGACATTCTCATTTACTGTATGTAGAAAGTACATAAGGGTATATGTATATGTAAAAATCTCACTCAATTCTCCAAGTGTAGCTTTAAAAGAAAGTAAAATATCAAGGTACATTTGAAATAAAACTTCATTTTCTGCCCAAAATCTCCCAATGTTCATTGGTAATTTTATCTTGTCTTTTAATAAAAGCCCTGATTATTTAAAAAGTATTTATATGCACATATATTTCTAAATATAAGCATATAAATCTGAATATAAAACCTGTTTTTGTGAAGTTATTTATATAAAACAATGACATCTGTAGATCGTATGACACCACATTACCCAAATATTTTCTCTACTTTTCGTAAGGGAAACTCTATAGTATGTTTTTGCTGTTATAATTTCACTTTCGATTCTTTTGCTTTCAGCGTTTGAGTTACAAGATCAATTTTCTCTTTTAGCAAAGCACCTTCTTTAATATCCGTGTGAGCTTGAGTATTTTTCATCAGGAAATGCGTAAGAAAAAGCTTCAAGCCTTCATGTAGCATCCCCAGCTTGGGATTGTCAGCCAACCTGGAAAATAAGAAAACCGTGTTTTAA
>CM019155.1:11372896-11481821 GCA_009733165.1 Naja naja | reverse complement strand
CAACTTATGAAATATTTTTCAAAATACTATCACTTAGTGTGATATACTGAACATCTAATGTACATTAATGGAAAAGTCAGCAGTATTTCCCTAAGCTGGCTTCAACTGCTTGAACTTATAGCAAGAGTTTAATGTCCAATCATGACTCCATCATAAAAAAAACAACCCTCACACTTTGTAACGTCCAAGGATGTGATAGAATTTTCATTAACTAATGACAGCCATTTACTTAAACCTTAAAGTTATTACACCCCATTAGTCAGTGCAGTTAGTCCTTGACTTACGACCATAAATGGGACTGGAATCTCAGTTGCTAAGAAAAGCGGTCTTTAAGCAAGATGTCATTGTGACTGCTTTGCTTGTTGACCACAATCCTGGAACTCCCGACGGCGGTTCTTAAATGAAGATCTCACTTATTTATTTATTGATAAAATTTGTAGACAACCCATTTTATCTCAAGGTAAACTCTGGGCAGCTTTCAATCATAAAGAATAAAAACTAAAATAAACTAAAAACGTAAATAAGTTAATATGAAATCCAAACATGGCGACTCAATTAAAAGGTGGGGAGGACAAGAGCAAGGGAGGGAGGGAGGTGGGATCTGATGTTAATCAATCCATCACCTCCACTGGGATGCTCTGCCATTGGAGCCCCAAGCTAACTGGCAGAGACAGCTCTTTAGCTCTTATGGAAGGTCAGGTGGGTTGTGGCTGAGCTCACACTGGGGGCCAGATGTTCCATAGGGCAGGAGCAATGAAAGAGCAGGCCCATCTCCAGCTGGAATAACCAGGTTGTTAATGAAAAGAGTCCTATGTAAGGCGTAAACACGAGGGTGCTCAGTGGGGTGGGGGAGACTGTAGGAGGCCTGGTGTCAACTAAAAAGATGATCATGACAAGGTGATCTGGACGGTAATAGACTTATTTTACAGGGTCGATCCCACCACAGTCATATCCTGTGGTCATAGGGGGTCAAACCCATTATGAGGTGCAGTGAATTCTCGATTTGAGGTGGTACAGGAGACAATTCCAATGTTTAATCAAGTGGAAGGGCTACCCTTTATCAGAGGCATCTTGGGTAAAGAGTAGGAACGTCCAGGCTGATTGCCTTGTGACGAGATTCCATGCAGAAAACCCAACCAAATTGGGGGGGGGTTTCACAACCCTCAGTTCTATACCTGTAATAAATTTGTTTTTTAGTGTTGTACAGGTCACCTTCAGAAGTGAGGGAGTTGAATGTCAACTAAAGATACTTCTTAGGTTTTTAGCTGCCAGAAAAAGGAAGTGGGGGAAAATAAGACATTCCTTAAATGCCTAGATAATCACCCCGGCAGCCCAAAGTTGTCTGAGCATAAGAACGTTATTGGACAGCATGATGGATGACTCTTGGAGATTTATGTGTCCCGTTGGAGAAGTCACATCCAGGGGGGGGGTGGGGAAGACCAGGGTCAAAGGGAAAATGTATGATGTAATTTAGTATCGGCTGCACCCAGCTAAATGCCAACATGGCCACTTCTAATAAATCAATTTTCTTTTCTCTGAGATGCGTCTAGATACTTTTGATTTGAATGGGGGTGGATTTATTGGAGCCCTGACACCTGGCACAAGCCCCACATGAGCCCTCTTGGCTCAGGGGAAGAAAATCTTTCCTGACCAAATCCAAGCAGAGTTTTCAGGTGGCATGCACCAGGCCTCCCAGGGCCTCGCCCAGGGCACCTGTTACCGCATGTCTTACCACAATCTCTCTGCTCTGGTACTGAAAATCCTTCTTTTGGAATCCAAGCAACCTAATCCTTTACATGGCGTGATTGCTGAAACGTGAGGGAATCTGCTAGAATAAGTTTGAAATGGAACCTGGAATAGTGCTTTACAGGCTATACAAAGCTCCCCCTTTTGAGTCTGTTGTAACTTTAAATGGTCATTAAGCAACTGGTAATAAGTTAAGGACTACATGCAAAATGAAAACTAGCACACAAAAAAGTATACGCTGGTGTTTCTCCTTCGAGATTTAACGCGTCACATATTCTGCCTTGACAGGAGGAATTGCAAACAAAAACCACACATGCGCTATGCATGAGCCTGAGAGCTGTAAACATTAAAAAAAAAACTTCATTTACCTTGAAGACAGTAAGAGAGAGCCATTTAGTCTTTAGCAGGTGAGTCACAAGTTTAACTAAGTTGGAGAAAGCAGCAGTGGACAGGCTTCCTAAATCTCTGATTTTGTCCCAAATACTGAACTGGAATGTGATCTAATTCACAAAATAAAAGGAGAAAGCATTATAATAAAACAGTATTTCAACATGTCCCCTAAGAGCACGTCTAGAAGGATGTGTTGGACTAGAAGACCTCCAAGGCCCCTTCCAACTGTTATTCTGTTCTCTTCTATTTCACAGTTAAGCTGACATGCTGAAAGTTGATGAAGATTGACAGCCACAGAAAGCAATCTTTTTTGAAGAAAGTCAAGTCCTTCCAGCCACCATGAGGTCAATGAGCCGCCATTGCTTCTGAGTGCAAATCAAGGTGCTGATGATTATAGATAAAACCTTTCATGCACAGGGCCTGGATATGCGGAGGACTGCCTCTCTCCCAATTTTTCATACCTATGCAATAACATCTCACAGGTTTTGGGTGCTCCAAGTCCCATCAAGGAAAAGAATGCCAGCTTATGGGACTCAGCAGGCATGCCTTCTCTCTTGCTAGCCTGCCCCATGGAACAGTATCATTTCTGAGGCTTCTATAGAGCTGATCCAGTGGTGGGATTAAAAAAAAATTAGTACCGGTTCTGTGGGCGTGGCTTGGTAGGTGTGGCTTGGTGGGCGTGGCAGGGGAAGGATACTGCAAAATCTCCATTCCCTCCCCACCCCACTAAACTGCTTTCCAGCTCCGTTCTTCTGTGCAGGGCAACCAAAGAAGACCCAGCCGATCATCTTGGACTCAATGGGAGGCAGAGAATAGATGGGGGCGGGGCCAATCATAGGTGGCATTTGCCAGTTCTTTGAACTACTCAAAATTTCCGCTTCTCCAGGACTGGTCAGAACCTGCTGAATAACCACCTCTGACCTGATCCTGTCGGCTTTCAGGAGCGTAAGACCTCAGCTGCCTCTGGTTTAGATTTATATGTAGTCCTGTCATGCACTAGCAATGGTGTAACACTGTAGATCTAATTTGGTCCTCTAAACATTTAAATGTTTTAAAGACAGTTTTAATTATCTGCAAGCCACCCAGAATCACCAATAAGTGTCTGGCTCTAAAAACCAAATAAATAAAACAAATGAATCACAGCACAGAAGAGATCTCTGCATTTCCAAGTGCTTTTCCTTCTTGCCAGAACTACCTACTATAATATCAGGAGACAGCTATTTCTTTTAGAGGAGAAAGGATTCAACTACATCGCGGGGATGAAATTGGCTTTGTAGCGCTCCCGAGTCTCAAATTTTACTCTGTTTTTCAGAAGGCTGAAACAGAGGTGAGAACACAACCTGGCCTTTGGTCTTTCCTTCCTTTAAAATATATTTAGGATTCTGAGGAGAGAGTTGAGATTTGGGGTGAAGGGGAAGACAGCACCCTTCTAAAATTAGTCTGAAACCTCCAGCTGCAGAGATGCTAAGCTCTTCTGCACACAAAGTATTGTGCAGCTCAGCTCTGTAGCCTTTTCGCATCAGTGTCTCTTTTTGGACAGGGGGAGATTTACAGTCAAGTATAAGCATTTAATGCTTTTCTTCGCTTCCACAAACTTTCATGCCCTAAAATAAATATCTTTAGAAGCCATAGGTTTATTATTTGATAATATCTTTTATTCTCAGAATGTCAATTGTGTAATAGGCAAAAAATAAAAATAAAATAAGCTTTGCACTCACCTGAAATCGCTTTTCGTATTCACAGAACTTGGCAGATAAATACGCATAGAAGGGATTGTAAGTCTTCTCTTGCAGGCAGCAATCTAGGAGGATATGGGCTATCTCTCTCTCCTGTTGGTCTTTAAGCTTAAGCCTAATGCATAAATTGTCATAATGAAAATCCTGTTTTCTAAACTTTTTATACAGAAGCATTCTAAAGGTACTTTTGCCAGCCTAAGAACTATTATGATTAGTCCCTTCTAAGACAATTTAGATCAGAGGTCTCCAAACTTGGCAACTTTGAGGCTTGTGGACTTCAATTCTGGGAGCTGAAGTCCACAAGTCTTAAATATGCCAAGTTTGGAGACCCCTGGTTTAGATCAATCTAGTATAGTGTTCATCACACTTGGCAACTTTTAAGATGTGTAGCTTTTAGTTCCCAGAATTTCTCAACTAGTATTTAGAGAATTCTGGGAACTGAAGCCCACAGATTTTAAAGTTAAAGTCCGCACATCTTAAAGTTGCCTAGTTTGAAAAACCCCAACTTATTCACTTGCCTGTGAAATATTTCTATTTTATTCTTCTCTGTTTGGGTAATTTTTGATGTGTTGGCTTTCATCTTCCACCAGGAAGCCCTCCAATTGAGGAAGGTTTTTGTATATATGCTTAAAAATGCATTTCTGAAGTTTGGCTAGAAATGGATGCAAACTTCATAATATTTTAATTGAAGAAAGAATGCAACAGTTATAGGAAAAAGTCTAACTTGCATTCATATTTAAATACTCTGGCAATCAAAAGAACTGAAGAAAAGGCTCCTTTTAATTTCCAGATCAATAATAATCTCTCTGACACAGAAAAGAAGAAGTTACTAGTGGCAGTTATCAAGGAGAAACTACCTTCCAAGTTTTTCTAATTCCTAATTGAGGGTGTTAGGAATCTCAATCCAACTAATTATATAAATATAATCAGCATTAATGAGACCTCACTGGCTGTCTCAGCAGAAAGTCTGGCAGGAGTGAATCATATTTCTTCTTGAGCTGGACCACGAAAGAAAATCAGGAACAATTGGCAGGAAAAAGTCTTAACTTGGGCAGTACCTGTTCTGTCCAAAGAAGCCTGATTTAGCCTTCCTGTCAAAGGCTTGGCAGTACTAAAATCAATTAAAATGAAAAACGCTTAATACTACAATGCAGAGTTTTAAAATGCAGAAATACTTGTATCATTTAATTTCTTTTTACTGCGATGAACTACCAGACTCTTTCATTGGAGCATAAGTGCTTCACTTTATACTAAGCTATGCTTCAGTTATATCAACTAAGCAAAACTTGCAATTTAGAACAAATAATGTCATAAAAAATTCCCTGGGAGAACGTCAGCCAAAAAGATCAAAGAAATGCAATTAACTTCTAAAGATGCTGAAAGTATATAGAAATAGATGTATAATCATGCCAAAAATCTCAATATATAAATATATATACAGTTAGTAATTTATGTCTTTTATTGCTAAACTAAATATTACCAAAGCTATTTGGTCAGTGGCTTAAGTTATCTGTAGCTGAAGACTCAATTTCTTTATACAGCAGATACTTCACAGTTCTTACACAATAACACGTATTTTATTCATTTATTTATTTATTAATTCGACTTATATGCCGCCCCCTCTCCCAAAGGACTTGGGGCGGCTCACAGATTAAAAGAAAATACAACAATAAATTACCTAAAAAGCGTATTAAGCGTATAACAATGCTTTGCCTCTTAATCTGTAGAATCCCTAGGCACATTTGTGTATATTTCTTAACCATAAGCAAGTCCTCATATATGTACTACATGAATATCAAAATTGGCCTAGCTGACCTAAAGAGAGTTTAGCTTAGCTGTTCTTAGGAGAAAACTCAGATTTAAGTCTTGCCTTTAAGCCTGGAGCTAATCTGTTGTTAGCAATCGCTCCTTGGTCTCTTATTCTGTTTCTTTGCCCCAAGCAGGAAAAATCCTCTTTTTTCTATCTCTTGCAGCCACTATGGTGGTAGATTTTATTCGTGTTTCTGTAAATATCTTCAATTGCCCTGATGAGTACAGACTTACTTTAAAAGTTTTTCAAAGGCATCTAAAAAATCTTCACTTGTCATCAAGATGCAAAATATATTTCTCCTGATATCAGTATTCATTCTCTGCTTACAAGCGAGTTTCAGAATCTTTGAGTTTACCTGAAGGGTTAAGAAGGAAATATTATGTAAATTATTAACATTTTAGTTTTAAAAATCATGTCTTCTTTAGGCAAATAAAGAGCAGGAACGAAGTTAACAGTGAGGTTGATGTGGTATTAGTTTCTCTCAAGCTATGTATTATGTAGTAAAATAGGTCTGGACAGGAGTTTTTGAAAAGTTTTGTATGCCGGTAATGGTGTTTCTAGCCAGATTTATTTACTTATTTATAAAATTTATATGGTTGTCTAACTCATAGTGGGAGTTTACAGATATTTAATTGTATAATTATTGCAGATTATTGTTGACTATTGTGTGGTCACTAAATAATAAGCCCAGCTACTTGCTGTTTAGCATTTAGGTTTGAAAGGAAAGCAAATAGGAAGATTGAAAAAAAAAAGTGGTAGGCATTAAAAATAGGAAGACCCCACTCATTCTACCAAGTATGTAAGAATGCAATATTTTGTACTTCAGTCACCATTGAAAACTATTTGGAACATATCGATTTCCAAGGAATTCTACCATCATCATATTCATTCATGTTAATAAAAAAAACCCTAGAAGAAAAAAAGCACAATGTATTGAGAAACTATTTAAACTGTACTGCTAGAAAAATATTAGGGTACCATTACCTTTCCCACAGGTAGTATTTGTTCAGTTTTGTTGTTTGTGCTGTCAATCATTGGAGCACCACTCCAAGAGGATCCAACAATCCACCAACGACCAACCTGATCAGCTCTGAGGAGAGATTCCAATGACACACGAAGTTGAGATTCTTTTCCGGAACTACTATTGTGTGTCTGTAGGGAAAAAAAGTGTGTTCACACCAACCCTTTTCTTTTCTTAAAAAGATATTTATATTGAAAGATTGGTCAGTATGATTACTGTTCATCTTTCCCATATTCAGATGAAACCAAGAGTCCAAGATTGTATTTTATTTGACCCTGGGCTATTTTTAAATAAATAACAAAACCATCAGGCAATTCAGTTCCTGCAAACTTAATTCTATTTTGCTACAGTTTTATACTAATAGGTTCAAAATCTTCATTATATTAACAGTTCTTATTATTTAAATCCTATTAAGAGAATACCATACAGATTTTTAAAAAGGAATAAATATTTTCTCTCCTTTACCAATGTTCTCAGTAGTTTTCGTAATTTTTCGATGGGTTCTGGGTCATAACCAGGAATTTTCCTCACATCATTATTTTTTAGCGCCAACATAATCTCCAACATAAAGCAAACCTTTGAAAAATATAACAGGCCTGTATTATTATTCAAAACATGATTCTTTTCCAATACAGATATGAAAAAGAGACTGCAGCTAAGCCACTATTTCATACTGAACTCCACAACTCATATTAAAACTTTCCCAACAAACTAAAACATTTCGCTGAGTTTCTTCTCCAGCCATTATTATTTTGCTAATTTTAAAAAATACTGTTTAGTAGGGGATTTAAACCTGTAAAAAATATAGCACCCCTGATGACTGCACGGAAGTTACATTTTGCAGGGTTTGGATGGATGTTTTTATTACTCAGAACATGCTTAAACTTAGGCTTTTTTTACAGTATAATAACTAAGGATTATTACTTTTAAGTAAGTCAGTGTCTTTTTGATGCCGTCTTCAAATAAAAAAAGACTAAGTCTTCAAATAAAAAAAAAGACTAACAACACTGCTCCACTTTAACAAATCTGTTGGGAAAAGGCTTGAAATTACAAAAATGTTGTATTTGAAAAGCTAAGTATTTACAGTAAGATTTCATGATATTTTACACTTCCACCCACACCATATAAATAAGGTCATCCATGTTATCATCATCTGTGCTATTAAAAGGAGAAATATGATCTCCAGTTTCTGTCTACTTTCTGAAAGAAGACAACTTCATCTTGTTACTGGTTTCCCAACACACTTTGATGACAAAGAGGTACAGCTTTAATGTTTAATCACAGATAGGAAATAAACCTCTTCATGTGGTGTCTCAGGATGTACAAACTACATTTTTCCCCAATATAAATGCATGAAACTCCTGCCAAATTCTCCTCTTAATAAGAATGCTTTAAAATAGTATTTCTTAACCTTGGCAACTTTAAGATATGTGGATGTCAACCTCCAGAATTCCCAGCCAGCAAGTTGGCTGGGGAATTCTGGGAAGAAGTCCACATAACTTAAAGCTGCTAAGGCTGAAGAAATACTGCTCTAAGAACTTGTTTTTAAAAAATGCATTCATACCCTTGACTGGTCCTGGAATTGTTTCCCCATTGCATTTGCTTTTTTCTGGACCTCATTGATAAGTTCCCTTAGTCCTAGGGCATCTTCCTTCCTCAAGGAAAAGCCCACGTTCTTCAGCAGCACCAAGATCAGTTCAATATCCTTTCCAGAAAAAGTGCTAACAAGCTCCTTTAAAATGTCAAAGATCAGCACTGAATGCACTACATTAAAATTATACAAATTAGCAATTAAAATCAGCAAGTTCTCGCATTCTTTCCCTTCGGCTTCGCTTTTGTAGACATCATCAAATTTCCTCACCACAGTTTCCAGAAAATGAGCACCAACCTGGAATAGATTTACATACATGCAAATATAAAAAAGACAGTTAAAGCATTGGCTGGTTATGTCTTTACTTTGAAAAGTAAAACCTAACAATATACGTAACTAGTGTTGCGGCCATAAATTGCTAACCAGCTAACCAGAAAAAGGAATTATCTTCAGCTTTGTAAAATTTATTAAAAATTATAGTGCTAATTATGATGTATATCAATAAAGGAGAATATTTGTAGCTCAGGGTTGAAATGAGGGGGACTTTTTTGCTCTCTGAATTTGGTGTTTTCTTGCAGGCTTTTATTACTCAAATTAGGTAACATCACCAGTGCTGCCATCTACTCTATTCAAATTTTTAGGATTTGCATAGATATTTTATTAAATATCACACTACCCTATCATTGCACAGTTATGTCTATGTTTTTTTTAACTTGGAATGCCTAAAAGGAAAATATTGATGAATTCAGGAAAGTGGGTGCAACACAACTCTTACCACAAATGTTTTTTATATATATATAAGACTTTCAGAGAGGTAAGAGTAAACATATATACAAAAAGCTCTTTAAATTAAACTTCTCTCACTATGTATCTGCCACTGGAGCAGTTAAAATATAGTCAAATGTGGAATATCATTTTGTTAGGTCAATATTGGGAATACAATCTTAGAAATTAGTGTCAAAGCTGTTTTGATGAGTAAATTATTGTTAACATAATATAATGAAGGCTAGGGCTAGGAATTACAGAAAGGAAAAAGTGATTTTTTTTATCAATATGAAAAATCTTCATCTTTTCATCATAACATTTGATGCTTAAATAATTATTCCTTGTAAGCATTTTTTTCTTGTACGTTCTGCCATTCTACTAACAGTTACATTTGAAAGAGATCTTAATGTTTCAAAACAGGTACCAAGGTATTGTAAAATTACCGGAACATAATTAGTGCCCAATAATGAATTTTACAGGTAATCCTCAACTTACTACCATTCGTTTAGTGTCTGTTCAAAGTTACAATGGAACAGAAATAAGTGACTTACGACCATTTTTTACGCTTACAAACATAGCAGCATCCCCGTGGCCATGATTAAAATTCAGATGCTTGGCAACTGGATCATATTTATGATTGTTGCAGTGTCCTGGGGTTATGTGAACACTCTTTGTGACTTTTTGATAAGCAAAGTAAATGGGGAAACCAGATTCACTTAACAACCTGTTACTAACTTAACAACTGCAATAAATCATTTGACAACTATGGCAAGAAAAGTTGTAAAAATGGAGCAAAACTTGCTTAACCATTATCTTTTTTGGGGTCAACTTGGTCGTAAGTCATGGAGTACCTATACTACATTCCCAATTTGTGTGTGACAAATTAAAGAACTATGAAGAAAAGTTACCTCGATTCCCACAGTCTGATGAAGAACACCAACCAAAAGGACATGCTCCAACAGCAGTCGGGAAGGCACTGCTGATTCCATAACACAAGCACCAATAAGAATATCCGTTAATGTTTCATTCATATCTTTTCTACTGTTTGTCATGTACAGTTCTTCCAAATGCCCACTGATGGAGGCTAGATTTGATTCACTCAGCCTAGTAGGAAGCAATCACATAAGCAAGAGTAAAATTGAAACCTGTATTTTCATATTACCATTAGCAGTCCTATTAAATACTTCTTGGAGAAATTTGCATCCTTTTGGAGGGTCGTTGAAGCACTTGGAGGTTTATCTGTGTCCTCAGGGTCACCTGAGTAGTGTTCCTGGTTTCTGTAGTCTGCAATTTTTCTTCTGGAAATCCATTCCTACTCTCACACCATTCAAAGGGTGTTCATCCCATTGAATGGTGTGGGAGTAGGAATGGATTTCCACAGGAAAAAATGCAAGACTATAGGAACCATTAGCATTACTCAGGTGACCCTGAGGACACAGATAAACCTCCAAGTGCTTCAGTGACCCTCCAAAAGGATGCAAATTACCAGCTGTCTGCAAGGAATATAAATCCTTCCATTCCCCACTACCCTGTTGGAGCTGAAGAAGCTTCTTGGAAGAGAAATGAAACCTTAAAAGAAAAAACAAGTCCAGTTGCCTCCTGAAAAAGCACCTTTGGGACAACCATGACCTGGATGACTGAGAATCTGTACAGACTTCCTGGAGGAAGTTTATCTATATAGTCGCTAAGAATCATCTCTGACTTGAAGGCACTTAATCAATCAAAGTACATAAGCATACAGTGCATGGCATTGCTGCAAATTAGACTTAATGATATAGCAAAGTTTATATTCTTTAATGCCTTTAATTTATTTGATTATTTCTTCTTACTTTTTCTTTGCTTAACATTGCTTACCTCCACTCTGTAAAAGAATTAGCAATGATAGGTACGGTATATATCTATGTATCTATCTCTCCTTAAGAGGTTTCACTCTGCTATTTAAATCATTTAATACAGTGCAAATTCTTCCATCAGGAAAGAGTGAAATGAAGAAATATAGGATGTGAGATACCTGGCTTGGTAATGCAACTTATGAAACTTGCATTAATAAAAGTAACTTGTGCTCATACACTCATACACTGCCTTGGTTCCTGTGTTAAGCTGTGAAGCACGATACAGGTAGTCTTCGACTTACAACCAACAATTAAATCTAAAACTTCTGTTGCTAAGTGAGACATTTGTTAAGTGAGTTTTGTCCCATTTTATGACCTTTCTTGCCATGGTTATTAAGTGAATCACTACAGTTGTTAAATTAGTAACCCGTTTGTTAAGTGAATTTGGTTTCCCCGTTGACTTTGCTTGTCAGAAGGTTGCAAAAGATGATCACATGACCCCGGAACAATGCAACTGTCATAAATACAAGTCAGTTGCCAAGTGTCTAGATTTTGATCACATGTCTACGGGAATGCTATAACAGTTGTAAGTGTGAAAAACAGTCATAAGTCCTTTTTTCAGTGCCATTATAACTTCAAATGGTCACTAAACAAATTGTTGTAAATTGATGACTACACATACTGTTTTAAATACATAAATAGATTTATATTCATAAAAAACCAGTGAAGATGATCAAGAGGTTTGAAACCAAGTTTTATCAAGAGAGATTGGAGAACCTGAGAAAGTTTTGCTTATAGAAAGAAGAGGATAGGCTACCACTTCCCAACTCATACAGAAGGCATTCAAGATATTAGTCTTAAAGAAAGGTTCTGGTTGGACATTAGGAGAAAAATATTTTGAATTTTAAGAGAAACTTGAAAGAGAAGCAATTACCTAGAAAGATGGTGAGTAGGATATATTAAAGCAAAAGGTAGAGAGCGTTGGGATTTATTTTGGATTTTTGTCCTGATTAGGAAATTGGATTCTATGGATCTTTCCAACTCTATGATTTTAAGCCAGCTCTGATGAGCTAAAGAAGGAGCAAAAACAAATCAGAGTTGTGCAAATGAGATGGAATCTCTTTTCTTTCACAGAGTATGGAATTTAGCACAATTTCAGTATTACCTATTAATCAGACCTTTCACTGTTTTCTTTAGTCTTTCCAATTCTTCTTTCTTTTTGGAATCTACTGTCTCTTCGGAAATTCGCATTTGAGGAGGAACATACTTTACAGCATCTTGGTTAGTATTCTATATAAAAAAAGACAAACTTGTTTTATTAAACAAATTAACGATTAGCAATGAAAATGCATCTATTTCTTGTATATTATCAGCAATGAGAATGTTAGTGCACAACCACTCTTCCGCAATAACTGATATCATGACAAAACAACACTCCTGGACCTCGAACTAACAAAGGTAACCATAAGAAATGCACTTCTCACAATGTGTGTGACTAAACAGGTAGTTGGGCCACTGACTCCAACTGGACTCCTCATCCATTTTACTCAAGAGTTATTTACTTTATTATTGATTCCGCCTGTTTAAAAATATATACTCAAGGCAGGAAAAGGCCCTAACACTCCCATCCTGTGAAAATATTTAAACACCCCTCACATCCTGGACATAAACTGTCTCAACTCCTTCCCTCAAAACGACACTATAGAGCACTGCACACCAGAACAACAGACACAAGGACAGTTTTTTCCCCAAATGCCATCACTCTGCTAAACAAATAATTCCCTCAACACTGTTCAACTATTTACAAAGTCTGCACTACTATTACTGTTAATCTTCTCATCATTCCTTATCACCCATCCCCTCCCATTTGTGACTGTATGACTGTAACTTTGTCGCTTGTATCCTTATGATTTATATTGACTGTTTCCTAGTATGATTTGATTGCTGATTGTACCCTATGACTATCATTAAGTGTTGTACCTGATGATTCTTGATTCTTAACGAATGTATCTTTTCTTTTATGTATACTGAGAGTATTTACACCAAGACAAATTCCTTGTGTGTCCAATCACACTTGGCCAATAAAATATTCTCTTCTCTATCTTTCCCTCATAACTTCTCTGTAAAATAAATTGAGCTGAGTGTGTGTGTCTGATTCTAAGTCACCCAGCTGCTTTCATGCCTAAGGGAGGACTAAAAACTCTCCTGGTTTTAGAGCCAGCCACACAATCACTGCACTAAACTGGCTCTCTGCTTTGCCATTTGGGGGGCTTTCAACAGCCACTGTACCACTTCACCTCAGGCCTCCTCCATGCTTGGCAGCTCTGTTTTTCAACCGCGGCAACATTAAGATCTGCGGGTTTGAACACCGAGAATCCCCCAGCCAGCCTGGCAGCCTCTTGGCTGGACTCCCCTTCTTCACTTTCGCTTCCTTCCTCCGGGCTGAAATCCCCGGAGCTTCCCACTCCGTCCTCGCAGTCCTCAACCGGGCTCAGGCCTTCTTCTTCTTCGGTCCCGCTTCCTTCACTCTCTCCCTCCACGCCATTCTCGTAGAGGCCCGAGAAAGCGGCCTCGGACTTCAGCGCTCCCAGCACATAATCCAGCCCGTCCCGGGAGAAGCTTTGAGGCAAGGAGGAGAAGGAGGATGCCGCCGCCGCCGTTTCCCCCTCCTGGCCGCCTCCCCCTCGCTGCTTCTTGCGGCGCTTGTGGAGCCCCAGTTGCCGCTCTAGGCGGCGGATCTCCCGTTCCTCCGCCTCGTTGGCTACCAGCAGGGCTCTTTTGCGAGTCGCGGCCGTAGCGGAGGGAGTTGTCCGGGGCTGCTGAGCCCGCGGCTGAACCTCGGGCGGTGGCGGCGGCGGCAACTTCTCCTCTTCCTCTTTTTCTTCTTCTTCTCGTTCTTCTTCCAGCGGCGGCGGCGGCGGGATCCCCTTCCTAACGAGACCTGCCCGTGAGGGGAGCGGCCTCTTCGCTTCCCCGTTGACGATCAGGAGCCGCTTCCGCCGCCCTCGCTTCAGCTTGCGCTTATCTCGCCTCATGTCCCGTCGACTCCGGCGGCCGTTCCAAGCCGGCTGCTGAAGGGACCCGGAGGAGCCGCTGCCATCGCCGTCGCCCTCGGGCCCCGCCGCGGCCTCCACAAACTCCTTCACCGACAGCCCCAGTTTGTGGAACTTCCCGATCGGCGGCTGTTTCTTCGGCGGAGGCCGCCTCCCTCCGCCTCTCCTCCTGCCGGACTGGCTGCTCTCAGCCGTCGAAGTGGAACAGATCTCCACCTTCATAGCCCAGGCCGCGATCGCTGCCGTTACTTGTCACACGTCGCCGCGGCTCATGGGCGCTGCCATCTTGGGAGTCCCCCCCACACACTGAAGAGGCGGGGCTTAGGCCTCGTGAAAGGAGCCAATTCGGCGCCTTCTCAATGAACGCTGGGAAATGTACTTCGGAAGGCTTCGGGGGAACTGGACTACAGGTTCACAGCCTGTTCTTTGCTCATGGCATCCTCCTGAGCCTTATGTATCATTGTGACTCCTCCCCCATTAGAAATAGACATAAAGGTCCTTTGCAACGTGCTATAGAATAGAACAGAATTCTTTATTGGCCAAGTGTGATTGGACACACAAGGAATTTGTCTTGGTGCAAATGCTCTCAGTGTACATAAAGTAAAAAATACATTCATCAAGAGTCAAGAATCATAAGGTACACTTAATAATAGTCATAGGTACAATAAGCAATCAAATCATACTAGGAAACAGTCAATAAAAATAGGATACAAGCAACAAGGTTACAGTCATAAGTGGGGGGGAGATGGCTGAAAGGAAGGATGGGAAGATTAATAGTAATAGTAGTGCAGACTTTGTAAATAGTTGGACAATATTGAGGGAATTATTTGTTTAGCAGAGTGATGGCTTTCAGGAAAAAACTGTTCTTGTGTCTAGTTGTTCTGGTGTGCAATGTTCTGTAGCGTCGTTTTGAGGGTAGGAGTTGAAACAGTTTATGTCTGTAGATATTTTCACAGCCCTCTTTTTGACTTGTGCAGTATGCAGGTCCTCGATTGAACGCAGGTTGGTAGCAGTTGTTTTTTCTGCAGTCCTAATTACTCTCCGAAGTCTCTGTCTTGCTGGGTTGCAGAATCAAACCAGACAGTTATAGAGGTGCAGATTACATTGATGTATCTAAAATAATGTTTCTCATCTTTGGAGACTTTTAAGTGAAGTTTAACTCCCAGAATTCCCCAGCCAGCATGACTGACCGACCAAAACTATATCAAATAAAGATTAGGGAGCTGAAGTCCATATAACTTAAAAGTCTCCAAGGTTGACAAACCATGGTCTAAACTACTGTATTAAAAACTAGAAAAGTGGCATGCCCCCCTTGAGAACCCCTGGATTACTCTAATTTCTTAGATGCTCCCAATAATCCTTAGGAAGTTATTAGAAATTTAGCCATGAAGGCTGCCAACCAGCCAGGCATGTGAACTTCAACGGGCACCAAGAGAAAGGTTAACTTTCTATCAGCATTTAGTATAAGATTCCAAGACTAATCTGCCGTCCTTAATTTTTTGCCATTTATTTGTTTAAACATTTATATTGTTGTCCCAAAAATATCATTTTCCCCCTTCCCCCTATTTCATAATACAAGGAATGTGCTGTCCAGACAGTATATAGGTAATGGGAATTGAAATAGTTAGTTAGGAATTGAGAGCTGTCCCCTTAAGGGAATGCATCATGGTAAATGTAGTTAATGCATCCTGGGAAATGTAGTCCATGTCATGTGGTCACATCTGTAATCCTGATTGGTCACTGAATTGACCCTTGGTGGGTTGGGGGAGGTTCCTTCACTCTTGCCTGGCCCCCAGCAGCGTGCTGGTGCCTTGCTGCTTCATTATGGGGATGAAAAGATCACTATCCTTTTACACTATGAATTACAGCTATACAAAGATTTGGACATCGAGATGAATCTCGACGTAACCATGAGTTATATATGAGGATACCTGATGAACCAATAAAGAAACTTTGTATGGATGCCTTTGTAGAGTTATCTGTCTGTCTTTATACATTCAGCCAGTAATTATAAAGGGCAGAAGAAGGAATATTTTGATCTCAGGCACTCCTAGGCTTCCTGCGGCCTCTAACGTTATGGTGAGAAGTTATATAGAGTCCCTGAATTGTTCAGCACCTGAATTGTTCTGTATAGCTCAGTGCAGAAGATTTATTTGGTAATCAAACATACACACTGTCCATCTTACTATCTGAATGACTCTGACCAGTTTTACACATACAAGCCATAAACCCATATAAAGATAGACAAATTTAAAAAGATAAAGTTAAGCTACGATGGAGAGAGCACCCTCAAACCACCAATCACCTCCAGGGTTACTTACCACTAGTTGACAGACTCAGGTTTTAACTCTCTTCCAGGAATCCAAGTTGAAATGATAGCCATGACAGCAATCCTAAAATTATTCAGAAATTACTAAAATAACAGTTTGGTTAAAATCCATAGTAGACTAAAGTGATGGAGCCCATCTCCAAAGATAGGAGTTATTTACTGGGAGAGGTAGAGTTTCCGCCTTTGCTCTACACTTCCTTAGCAAAGTTCTGCATCCAGTATTCTTTGTGGTTAAGTCATGGCAGCTGTATAATCAATCAATCAATCAACCCTTCTTCGGCATAGGCCAGTGTAGCAACTGTGTAATTAATGGGCTCCATTCAAAAGGTTGTGCAACCGTTTCAAAAATTTTCCTGCTGCCATTGCACTTAGGCCAAATCCCCAGTTTGTCTGAAGATTTCCCTATTTTGTAAAAATAGAAAGGCTAGATTCAGGAAAGACCTCTTGAAGTTGTAAACTGTCCTGTTCGGTATTAATATGGGATGTTCAGGTAGTCCTCAACTTACAACAGTTCATTTAGTGACCATTCAAGGTTACAACGGCATTGAAAAAGGTGACTTATGCTCCTTATGTTCATGTGATCAAAATTCAGACATTTAGGCACTGATTCATATCTATGATCATCGCAATGTCCCGGGCTCATGTGATAACCTTTTGTGACTTTCTGACAAGCTGCAGTGATTCACTTAACAACTGTGACAAGAAAGGTCGTAAAATGGGGCAAAACTCATGTAACAAATATCTCGGTTAGCTACAGAAATTTTGGGCTCAGTTGTGGCTGTAAATCAAAGACTACCTAGCTGTACATTCTTTACCGCTGCTATTTTCTGCCTTCTGTAAGAGGCAGCCATAGAGGAAAGAAAAGCTGCTCCTACTGTAACATATTGGAACATCTCTGGAATTTTGCAGCTTATAAATTATAGGAGCTCCAGAGAGAGAGAGAGGAACAGAGTTGTAAGAAGGGAAGAAGTCTAATTTCTTTTTAAAAATTACATTTATATGCCGCCCTTCTCCGGAGACTCAGGGTGGCTTACAATTTTTGGGATACAACCCAATGTGCTCAGCAATAGCCTTCATTCCATTGTATATGCCTGCTTATTACTAAGCGGCATTTTTACAAGGTCAGCTTATTGCCCCCAACAATCTTGGGTCCTCAATTTACCTACCCCGAGAGGATGGAAGGCTGAGTCAACCTTGAGCCTGGTGGGATTCGAGCCTGCACTAATTGCAGGCAGCTGGAACTTAAGTGCTAGGCATTTAACAGCCTGCACCACCAAGGACTCTTAATTAAATCAGGTATTTGGGGAGCCCTTGGGATTGGCCCATCCCACTTGCCACAGGAGAAGAGGATATGGACTCCTGTCTGACCAGTAATTTCGGCTGGAGGGGTCCAGGAAAAGAACCTTTGAAATATTGTCTACACTAGGGACGGCTGATGGAGTCAAGAGAAAACCCTAACCTGATGCTTCCTGTCCTCTTCGTTTTTAGTTTCTATTTAATACTTGTCCATTTTGTTTACATATTTACCTTTTTATCGATTCCCAGAATGACTTCCATGGGATTGGCAGCATATAAACTTAATAAATAAATAAATAATATGCAGAGTTATTGAAACATTCCAGAGCTCAGCTCCTTGGTGATCAAGGTATCAGTGGTGTGATTCAACCGGTGCAACAACCAGTTCGGTGAGTGCACGTGCTCCATATTTGGCTCAGTGGCTAAGACGCTGAGCTTGTCGATCAGAAAGGTCGGCAGTTTGGTGTCTCGAATCCCTAGTTCCCGTTACTTGCCCCAGCTTCTGCCAACCTAGCAGTTCCAAAGCATGTAAAAATATGGAAGTAGAAAAATAGGGACCACTTTGGTGGGAAGGTAACAGCGTTCCATGTGCCTTCGGCATTTAGTCATGCCAGCCACATGACCTCAGAGACATCTTCAGACAGCGCTGGCTCTTTGGCTGGTAACAGAGATGAGCACCGCCCCCTAGAGCCAGAAACAACTAGCACGTATGTGTGAGAGGAACCTTTACATTTACTTTTTACTTACCTTCTACTGCATCCCCTGGGAGTAAAACAGCTGAGGCAAACCACTCTGCCGCACGAATCAGCTGTGCTAAAAAAACAGAAAATAAAGCACAGGAAAGAGCAGGGGCAAGTGGGCGGGGCCAAATGCTCACTGGAACTACCAGTTCTCCCGAACCAGTCCGAACCGGTAGAATTCCACTTCTGCAAGGTATCAAATTAAGCCCTAACGTTTGCACTGCAACAACTCAATTCATGTAAACTGGCTTTATGGGGCTTGGCATTCTCATGTGCTTGAGCTCTCTGGAGAGGCTGGGAAGATAACTAAGTTTCCTTCCTTTCTTGCTCTGATTTTGACCTCCAAGATAATGGCCTAAAGGTGAAATGGAAACAGGATCCTGTCTAGCCAGCTTTCAGTCATCAGGCTGATAATTGCCAACAAGGTTCTAGTTGCCAGCTGTCTTATTTGCATCTACGATAGTCCTGAGCCCCGAGTGGACGCAGTGTCCTCGGGCTTATGTCCCAAAGCTGTCATTTCTTGTCCTTCTGAACACTGAATGTTTGTATCCTGCTCTGGCTGCAAAACTTTAATAACTCATTAATTTTTAGAAGATGGTTTGTTAGCATCTGTGCCTTTCTCCTTTTTCAGTCATTACATCATGTATCTGAGGTGGCAGGCACACTGAACAAATAGCTTTTCAGTTCCAAGACCAAATCCTTTATGCCTAATGAATATTTCTCATTTATTGGCACAAAAGGTTCTGCTGATCTTTCAAAGTATTCAGACATCGTATTTATAACTTTTTTTTTTTAAAGAGCACTTTCCCTCATACAGAATTCCTTACGCCTATATGGAAGCCGCCATCCCAGGGAAACGTGCGGCTATTTTGCAGAGTTACACATGGTGCCGTTTGCTTCTTTCCTTGCTGTGCACCCTGTTTTAGGGATTTGAATCCAGAGCACTACCTTGCATTTACCTTGCAGGTTGGCAGGAGCTGGGACAAAAATGGGAGCTCACACCATCGCATGGTGCTTGGGTCTCAAATCTGGGCTTCTGGCTTTCCATCACTGAGCCACTCTGCCATCCTAGTCAGTAATAGTTGAATAAAATCCTTGGTGGGCCTTGGTGGCTCAGGCTGTTAAATGCCTAGCACTTAAGTTCCAGCTGCCTGCAATTAGTGCAGGCTCGAATCCCACCAGGCTCAAGGTTGACTCAGCCTTCCATCCTCTCGGGGTAGGTAAATTGAGGACCCAAGATTGTTGGGGGCAATAAGCTGACCTTGTAAAAATGCCGCTTAGTAATAAGCAGGCATATACAATGGAATGAAAGCTATTGCTAAGCACACTGGGTTGTATCCCAAAAATTGTAAGCCGCCGCCCTAAGTCTTTGGAGAAGGGCGGCATATAAATGTAATTAAAAAAAAAATCTGCAGGGACTACCTTTAATTTACCTGGCATTTTAAGATTTATGATTCCCATTGTTTGTGTTTCAGCTTCAAATTAATTTCTGATCATCCAGGAGGATCGGGCAGAGTGGGTGTGCATTGGGTGCCATTCAGAGGTGGTATTCAGCAGGTTCTGACCAGTTCTGGAGACCTGGTGGCGGAAATTTTGAGTAGTTCAGAGAACTGGCAATTACCACCTCTGACTGGCCCCGCTCCCATCTATTCTCTGCCTCCTGAATTCCAGCTGATCATCTGGGTCTTCTTTGGTTGCCCTGCACAGGAGAATGGAACTAGAAAGCAGGTTAGTGGGGTGGGGAGGGAATGGGGATTTTGCAGTAACCTTCACCCTGTAATAGAGTGGGAATGGAGATTTTACAGTATCCTTCCCCTGCCATGCCCACCAAGCCACACCCACCAAGCCACGTCCACAAAACCAGTAGTAAAATAATTTGAATCCCACCACTGGTGCCATTAATTTCAGTTTCATTTGGTGAGATCCCGGAAAGACAGGAGTCTCAACTTACAACCATTTGTATAACCATTGGAAATTACAGTAGCACTAAAGAAGAGACTTATGCCTGGTCCATCACAGGTCATACAATGGGGCAAAGCTCATTTAATAACTGTCTTGCATAGCAATGGACATTTTGGACCCAACTGTTGTCGTAAATTGAGGACTGCCTGTATAGATCGTTATATGGTAATGTTTTCCTGGATCCTGCAAGAGAAACATGGATACATAACTTCTGGTTCTGGTGCAACTAAGGTTGGTTTAATATTGGTGTGGGCTATTTGTGCAGCTTTAAAGTGGCTGAGTTTTTTTTCTCAATAATAGCTGAATAGATCAGTGAGAGACATTCCTTCAAGTACAGAGAATGGAAGAAGCAAATGTATTGCGCTTTGCTATTGAAAAATACTTATTTTGTCTGTGGGGGAAAAAATGCAGATTTGGAGCCTGGCTAGAAAAGTGTTAACAGACCAATTTCCATGTTACCCATTGGACTGCTGAAAGCATCATAAAAGTTGTGACTGAAACCTAGCTTTTAAATTAGCTGCTTGTTAAAAAACAGAGTTCAAAAATACACAACGATAAATCAAGAGAGTGGCATTAATCAATGCCATACATTATAGGACTCTGCATTTCCTCTATGAAATTTATATAATTAATGTGTCTATGCCAAGGAATGTAACTCTTTCTATTAGGAGAGACTTAACTTCAACCTGAAAGTTGACCTCACCTTGGAAACAATTTTCTATATTATACTGCCATTTATAGGGTGGTTTTCATCAGCACAGGAGTGGTAAATGGTTAGAAAATGTCATTTTCTTTCCCCTTGTCCTTTCTATGTTATTTGTTGAATTGATGGGTTTAGTTATATATGGGAAAATGTCCATTTGTTTTTACCTAGAGCTTAATGTCAACCCTTATTTCCATTAAACCCCATCCATATCTGTAATGCACATTTAGCAGCTATTATGCATGATTATAGTGAGGGGAAAAGAAAGTCAAGGTAGAAAATAAACAATAATGAACAAAAGCCAGAAAACTTCAATGGCAACATCTTTCATTTATAGGCTTTTATCTTTTCAACTGGGAACCAAAACAAGATCTACTGAATAGTTTGTTTGAACAGAATGTGATTTATTTTTTAAAAAATTCAAACAGGAAACATATTTTTCAGTTTTTTAGATGCCATCTTTTACGGTTCTTTCTTAACCACCAGTAGGGAACAGACTACATAATGAGTGTTTTAGTCAGCAGTTTTTGTTAAATTGGAATATGAAGACCCTTAGTATAGAGCCTAGAATATGACTTGATTTAGGAAAGACAGTAAGGTCATTGCACCGAGACTGAAGTCGTCCAGGACAAACCATGCTTTCAATGTTTGCACTTTCAGGAATTCCTCAACTAAAAATCACAATTGGGGCCAGGACTTCTGTCTCTAAGCAATGTGGACACTAAGTGATTCATGTCCCATTTTATGACCTTTTCAGCTACAGTCATTAAGTGAATCTAGCTTCCCCTGTTGCTTGTTGTAACCCCCTGGGATCCCAGGAAGCTGCAACCATTGTAAGTGAAAGTGGTTGCCAAACACCCAGATTGTGATAATCTGAATGCAGGGATGCTGCAATGGTCATAATAGGGAGCACCGGTTGTAAACCAATTTTTAACAGCACCATTATAACTTTGAACAGAAGTTAGGACTGCCCTTGCATACCATCCGGAGATTGCAGCTGGTGCAGAATCGCGGCGCTGGTGGTGTTGGGAGTTTCCGGTTCTCCCATGTTACCCCCTCCTGCGCTGCCTTCATTGGCTGCGGTTGCACTCGGGTGAGATTCAAGGTCTTAGTGTTAACATACAAAGTCCTTCATGACATGGGTCCCCAATATTTAAGGGAGCGGCTCCTGCCGACATCGAATGCCAACCGCCCTGTGCGAGCACATAGGCAAGGACTCCTTGGGGTCCCATCAGCTGGCCAATGCCGGCTGGTGGTCCCTCGATGACGAGCCTACTCTATAGCAGCCCCTGACCTCTGGAACCAACTTCCCCTGGAGCTCCGTCTGGCCCCTGACCTCCGCACCTTCCGCCATGACTTGAAGACCTGGTTGTTTAACCAATCCGGGTTGTGATTTTCTGGGATGGGATGGTTTTTATGGGATAGTTTTTATAGCATAATTTTTATGGGTCGAATTTGTAGTTGTAATGGGGCTTATTTAGTTTAATCTGCTTTTAAATTATTTATTATTGTTGTTGTTTTATTTGTAAGCTGCCCGAGTCTTGGAGATGGGGTGCATATATAAGTCCCATTAATAAATAAATAAATAATAAATAAATGAATTATCATGAGTCAAGGGCTATCAGTACATTTGTGAACATGTTATTCCCTCAGTCCCCCCACCCAATTTCTTTTTCTTATCAGGCACTCTTCATTGCTCCTCTCCTAAGCACTACATTCACAAAATCCTCCAAGGGGGTTGAAATCAAATTTAAGAGAGTTATACATTTATTAGACTTGCACCTGAAAAACAGGATTGCTGTCATCAATTGTTCCTAGTTTTCCTGGGTAAAGCAGAGAACAACAGGGGTGGGATTCAAAAATCGCAGCAACCGGTTCACTGCCCAGTGGCTCAGTGAGCGTGATCATAATGGGCACGGCCTACCAGAACTTCTCAGAGGGTCGTTTTTCGCCTTCCCAAGGATCTGGAGGCTTCCTTGGGCCTCTGGAGGCCTTCCGGAAGCCGGAAACAGGCCCGTTTCTGGACTTCTAGAAGGCTTGTTTCCTACCCCTCCCACAGCCTCCATGTGGACCTTGCACTTTCCTGCATCAAAACGGGCCGCGTGGAGACTCGCGTGGGAGGGGGCAGGTTGGGCGCAGCCAGCCAGTCAGTTCAAATACTGGTTCGGCCAACCAGATGCAAATTTAACATCCAATTCGCCTGAACCAGTCTGAATCAGTAGAATCCCATCCTTGGAGAACACTCAGAATTTTCTGCGATTGCTGCTACAAAGCATAGCTTTCGATCTCAAATTGGTGCGGAATAAAAAAAATAAGCCGCCTGTCTCAGAGAATAGAAATGTAAGAAAACTGCCGGCAGAAAAAGACTTGTTGTCCCCCAAGTCTGCCCTTTGAGTTTGTTGCTTTCTGTGTAATTTATTAATTTGTTCTTTTTAATTATTATTTTTATATTTTACTAATTTTTTATTTTATTCTAATTAATTTTATATTTAAATTCAAAAATTTTAATTTTAATACTTTTACTTTAAGATGATGACATGCATTTATCCCAAGCAAGTTTAAACTCAGTTACCGATGACTGAACCACTGGAAGTTGGTTTCAAGCTTCAACTACTCCTTCTGTGAAGTAATACCTTCCAATATTACTTTCAAACTTTCTTTCTGTCAGTTTGAGGTTAAGCCCCGTGTGTTCTCAATTTTAGCTTAATATTGTAAATACAGATAGTCCTCGACTTACAACAGATCATTTAGTGACCATTCAAAGTTACAATGGCACCAAAAACAGTGACATGATTGTTTTTCACAATTATGATCTCTACAGCATACCCATGAACATATGATCAAAATTCAGAAGCTTGACAAAACTGGTTCATATTTATGACTGATGCTGTGCCCCGAGGTCACTTTAGATCACCTTTTGCGGCTTTCCGACAAGCAAAGTCAATGGGCTAGCCAGATTCACTTAACAATTGGGTTACTAACATCAACTGCAGTGATTCACTTTACAACTGAGGCAAGAAAGGTGATAAAATGGGGCAAAACTCACTTAACCAATGTCTCACTTAAAAACACAAATTTTGGGTCAATTGTGGTTGTAAGCTGAGGACTATCTGTACTGCCTTTTAGAATCTTACTTCGACCTTTAGTATAATTTAAAGTTTCAATCATGTCCTCCGGGGGTGGGCTTCAAAATTTTTAACAAAGGGTTCTCTGCCTGGTTGCTGCCCGGCCTCCTGCAACATTGCGGGGGGGGCGTTTTTGCCCTCCCTGGGCTCCAGAGGCTTTCCTCGAGCTCTGGGAGGGTGAAAATGACCTCCCTGGGCTCTGAAGGCTCCCTGGAAGCCAGAAACGGGCCCATTTCCGGCCTTCCCCAACTTCTGGGAAGGCCTGTTTTTCGCCCTCCCTGAGCCTCCGCATGCACCCTGCACTTACCTGCATCCAGAACGGGTCGTGTGGGGACTCCTGGGAGTGGAGAGGAAGGGTGGACGGGGCCAGCCAGGAGTAGGATTTGGGGGCTCTCTGAACTGCACAGAATCTTAGCTGGGGGCTCTCCCGAACCCCTGTGTCAGAAAGTAGAACTTTCTGGAGTTACTATGCAGTTTACAAATTAGTAGAGTTTGATGGGGTGATCAAACCTACCAATGACAGGGTGGCATTGCGCACCTCACTGTGATACTGTAGGACACGCCCCTAAGTATAAAAGGGCTGTCAACTGTCATTTTCAATGTGAGAGAAAAAGAAAAAGAAAATGAGGAGATTCTAAGGAGATTGGAGATACTGAGAAGATCCAAGACTCTGAGAAGATATTAGGATCTGACAGACTGAGGTCTGTGTATGAGAAGATATAGCAAAGAGATCTGAGAGAAGATCTATAACCTAAAGAGAAAGGGACTTTCTAAAGAGGTTAGCTATATCTAAGAAGAGGTTATGAGAGGAAGAACTGTGAATCTCTCATAGTAACTTCTAGTTCCTTGAAGGAGTGTTTAAAAGGAACGAAAGAAGAAAAGACTGTAGATATTTAAGAATAATATATTTATTGATTGTTTCTGTTATAAATAAATCTGTTTTGATGCAGTACGGATCTGGATGAGTGGGAACATCCTTCGACTCAACCCGGCCAAGACTGAGTGGCTGTGCATATCGGCGTCTTGGCCCAATCAGGATTGTCCATCTTTGGCCATAGGGGAAGAGGTGTTGCCCCCTGTGGATAGGGCGCGGAATCTGGGGGTCCTCCTGGATGTGCGGCTCCGGTTGGAGGAGCAGGTGGGAGCCGTTGCCAGGGGGGCCTTTGCCCAGCTCCGTCTTGTTCGAAGCGCCCTTTTTGGACCGAGGCGCCCTGCGCGGTCACTCATGCCCTTGTCACCTCTAGACTTGACTACTGCAACGCTCTCTATCTAGGACTGCCCTTTCATACCATCCGAGATTGCAGCTGGTGCAGAATCGCGGCGCGCGGTGGTGATGGGAGTTACCGTTTTCCCATGTTACCCCTCCTGCGCTGCCTGCATTGGCTACTGGTTGCGCCGGTGAGATTCAAGGTTTTAGTTTTGACATACAAAGTCCTACATGACATGGGTCCTCAATATTTAAGGGAGCGTCTTCTGCCAATATCAAATACTGGCGCCCTGTGCGAGCTCATAGGCAAGGACTCTCGGGGTCCCGTCGGTAGTCAATGCCGACTGGCGATCCCCGGCGACAGCCTACTCTGTCGCGCCCCTGACCTCTGGAATCAACTACCCTTGGAGCTCCGTCCCCTGACCTCCGCACCTTCCACCGTGAGTTAAAGACCTAGTTATTTGACCAACCCGAGCTGTGACCCCTCTTTGGGGGTGGTGGACCTTTAATTTGTTTTATCCTATTGTTTTAATATTTGGGTTTGTAATCTAGTTTAATGGTTTTTTAAGTATTTATTGTTCTGTATTTTAGTTGTGAGCCACCCGAGTCTTCGAGAGGGGCGCATACAAGTTCAAATATAAATAAATAAATAAACTTGGCATTGCAATTTATCGAATGACTCTGTGAAATAGACATAGGTTTAAAGATCCAGGCCAAATTAATATTATTTAACACCCTGCGAACCCCCAGCAGCCCCACCCCTGATGTCCTTTTTCTCTTCTGTCCTCTAGTCTGTACATAGTCTGTTCCTGCAATCTTTCCTGATATGTTTTGTCCTTTAGACCTTGCACCATTTTTGTTGCCTGTCTCTGGATTTGCTCAATCTTATCAATATCTTTTTTTAACTGGACACAATATTCCAAATGGGGACTGACTAAAGCCCTATACAGTGGGATTAGATCCTCCTCTTTCCTACTGGTGACCATTATAGTAATTGCTCCTAAAAACAGATTTAAGAGTTTTGCTAGATCAAGCAAATGCAGAATGCAAAGAATCTTCACGTTTCAAGTTTAACATATTTCTCATAGTAATATGATATTGCTCAAGATTTTGTAATTTTTGACTTCACAACATGTGCAAAAGATACAAGTTTGTTTCAGAACAGTCGAAGAATATAAGAACACATTGCTAACAGCTGAAGAACAATAAGATGTTGACTTTCTATGCTTAATTGCACAGTTGGCTTTTCTTGTTGTTCAAGAGATCCCTTGAACAACAAGGGATTTATTAATTTAACAACAAGCTTTATTAATTTTACAGACCTTTCTGATTGTAGGTCACAACAAATCGGGGATAGCCCTTGAAAACATGGATATACTGGGCCACCTAATATGCCTTCTGAACAGTTCTATGATGACTAAGGAACAACAAAATGGAACATGGAGCAGTTAAATAGTTCAAATGTAGAAAAAGAGTATGTCAAAAGAATTATTGACTTATTTAACGTCTCTGTGTTAAATGTATTAGTAAAAATGCTGAACTCAGAGAAACAGAAATTGGAATTAAAATTGCTGGTAGAAACATTAATAACCTCAAAGATGCTGATGATATTACTTTGATGGTTTGAATAAAACCTAAGGGATCTCTTGAACAACAAGAAAAGCCAACTCAGTGCAATTAAGCATAGAAAGACAGACAGACTTATCTCCTGAGGCTCAAAGATTCACAGGGACAGTGCATTTTTGTAAAAAGAAAAAAAATAGAATGCAGTTGAAAAAAAGGACAACCGAAGATGACATGGCTAAATAACATCACTGATGATACAAGCATGAGCTTGCAAGAACTTAATTATAGACACACAATCTTGGTAAAATGATGCATCTTGGGAGCTGAAGTCAAACGTGGCTGTACAACTAAATAAGTACAGCAAACTCATATTAAAATATGATTCCAAACTGGATTGTTTTATTATTTAGTTCCCACAAAACAAATCTGTTTTGTAAGGTTGCAAGATTTCATTTGATACATATATTAACGTGTAATTATTCAAAAATTGCAGATTTATTTCTCCCCCAAACTTCATTTTATTGAACGGGGAGTCATACAAAGCAAGTTATCATTTGAGGGAGCCATAGCACTGTAAAGTTTGAGCTTTATATATATATAAAATAATGTTTAATATAGTAGTGACAAAATATGTGGTATGAACTGCTGAATTGTGGTTTGCTGAATTAACCATGGTTTTATTGTTATTTTTATTCTTCCCTTTTACCAGACAAACCTAGCATGCTTAAATATTTAATGTTATCCATAGTAGTGATATAGAACTTCTCTCAAAGGGTTTCTTTTCTGACTGAACTTCATAAAGGTGAGCTAGAATCTACATGAATGGAAAAGCAAGTCTGTTGGCCATAAGGAAATGTTTATCAGCCTTGATGACCTTAGGTTATCTGGACTTCAACCAGAGGTGGTATTCAGCAGGTTCTGACCAGTTCTGGAGAACTGGTAGCAGAAATTTTGAGTAGTTCGGAGAACCGGTAGTGGAAATGTTGAGTAGTTTGGAATACCACCTCTGACTGGCCCTGCCCCTACCTATTCTCTGCCTCCCGAGTCCCAGCTGATCGGCTGGGTCTTCTTTTGTTGCCCTGCACAGGAGAACAGAGCTGGAAAGCAGGTTAGTGGAGTGGGGAGGGAATGGGGATTTTGCTGTATCCTTTTCGCAGGAGTGGGGAGGGAATGGAGATTTTACAGTATCCTTCCCCTGCCAAGCCTGCCAAGCCACACCCACCAAGCCACATCACACCCACCAAGCCACACCCACAGAACTGGTAGTAAAAATTTTCAAATCCCACCACTGACTTCAACTCCCAGAATGCTCCAGCTAGAATGCCCCAGCCAGAATTCTGGAAATTAAAGTCCACAAATCCTGAAGTAGCCAAGGTTGAGAAACATTGCCATAAAAAGGGGAAAGACAAGAGCAGCCAAGAAACAGTTAGCCTTCTTAAAGCCCATAACATCCCTTCTGCAAATTAACACAATTCTGATGCTATTTTTGATGGCAAAGAATTGGTCATTATTATTACATTACTCCCAATTGCAATGTAATACTAAAGTAACAGACAGGGGTGGGATTCAAATTTTTTAATAACCGGTTCTGTGGGCATGGCTTAGGTGGTAGGCATGGCTTGGTGGTCATGTGGCTGGGTGGACATGGCTTGGTGGTCATGTTATTGGCTGGGTGTGGCCAATTCAATATCACTCACATCGAGGCACGCATCTCCTCATCTGGCCTCTCATGACTGTGGGGATGCTGCAACAGTCGTAAGTGTGAAAAATGGTCATAAGTCACTATTTTCAGTGCCGTTGTAACTTTGAATGGTCACTCCACACAAGCAAAGTACCAGCAAAGGAGGTGGAAAAAACTCCAGAGAAGTTCCTGAGACAGGAAGTCTAGTCTTGCCAAGAATGTAATAAGGGTTAACGGAGAGGCAGTTTCTGTAAGCAACACCAGAATGTTTCCTTCCTGCCTTCCTTACAGGATTAGGCCAGTAATTTCTTCTAACAACCGGTTCTCCGAACTGCTTAGAATGTTAACAACCGGTTCTAGAGAATAAGTGCGAACTGGTAGAATCCCACCCCTTGTAACAGGGTTCACTTCTTGATAGACACAAGACAATCATGTCCGACACATTTTAATTGAAATGGCAATTGCAAACAGATACTCCTCAATTTATAATCACTCATTTGGTGACTTTTGAAGTTACAAAAAAGATTTACGACCCGTCCCCACACTTTCGACCTTTGCAGTATCCCCATGGTCACATGATCAAATTTCGGGCTTTGCAACTGGCATGTATTTATGATAGTGGCAGCATCCTGGGCTCACATGTTTGCCATTTGTCACCTTCCCAGAGGGCTTCCAATAAGCAAAGTTAATGAGGGAAACCAGATTCACTTAATGATCACATGATTTATTCAACAATTCCACTGATTTTCTTAAGAACCATACCAAAACAGGTTGTAAAATCAGGTGTGATTCATTTCACAAACGCCTTGCTTAGCAATGGAAATTTTTTGTTCCAATTGTGGTTATAAATTGAGGACTACCTGTATGTCATCCTGGTACCCACGTAAAATCTGTACACTTCTAGCCCTGTTGCAAAGAAATAATCAACATAATGCACTGGTTAATGTGGCCTATGTATTTACATATAAACATAATTTTTTTAGCTCTAATGATTGCATAGACCTTACCCATGCTTTAATTCTCTCAGACGTCAGTATAAATGTTTCCTGTGAATTAAAACAAATCTATTTCCATTCTGGGAGAGGCCCAAGTCCTTTAAAAAGTCTTTCTCAAAAGAAATATGAAAGTAGCAATAACATAATGGGCCACAAGGTTAGAGTCCCCCATTAAATCTCATTTCTCAATAAACATATGCAGATTAAACTGAGATCATGTACAGAGATTGTTGTCAGTGGTGTGATGGATGCCTTGCCGTGAAACCAGAACTTCCTCTCTTATGAGAACACATGGCCTGGAGGGCAATGTGCACAGCGCAGTAACAATGGTTAGAGGTCTTTGTATTTTTCCCAGAATAGTTGCAGAGGTCTGTGCTTCACAGAGAATAAGTCTTGTGTCTTTCAGGCAAGCAGTCAGGCTTCTGATGAAGGCATCTCATGAAACTGCAAACTACCAATTATGTGGCTCGGAGCCAGTGGCGGTATGCTACCGGTTCACGCTGGTTCTACCGAGCCAGTAGAGGTGATGAGCAGCAGAGACCAAACTGGTTCTCTCCACCGCTCTGCTGTTGGGCCCACCTGCCTGCCCGGACTTCCATTGTCACTCACTTTTATCCTCTGCTTTTGAAGCACAGCTACTTTGCGTGGCACAGCAGAGTCAGCCATTTGATGCTCTCTTCAGATCAGTGTTGACTACTTAGTACAGTGTTTTTCTCAATTTCAGCAGCTTTAAGATGAGTGCACCTCAATTCCCAGAATTCCTCAGCCAATATATGGGGTGGGAAGATAAGCCATTAATTAATATTAAGAGCTGTGATGGCACAGTGGTTAGAATGCAGTATTGCAGGCTAATTCTGCTGAGGGCCAGGAGTTCGATCCCCACTGGTTCAAGGTTGATTTAGCCGTCCATCCTTCCGGTTGGTAAAATGAGGACCCTGATTGTTGATTGCAATATGCTGACTCTATAAACTGCTTAGAGAGGGCTGACAAGCACTGTGAAGTGGTACGCAAGTCTAAGTTATTGCTATTGATTGATTCCAATAGGTCTTCACTAAATATGGTTACATTTGGATATATCTAATTTATTTATTGAATTCAATTTAGGCCTACTAAAAGTGACTCTGAACAGGACACCACTTTCCCCTCCCTCCTCACTGTTCTTTTATTTACTTTTGTATTTTGAATTTTATAATACTTTATAACTTAATTTAGAAACATGTTATTGAACAGGACACAATGTAAGACCATTAAAATACAGTGCAAACCAAAACCAAGATGGGACTTGATCATTACCTACAGTCAAAACCACGTATAACAAAGGGACATCCACCAAGGGCCCCATCCATGTCAACCTATGGCCTAGGACAATGATGGCTAACCGTTTTGTCATTGCATGCTGAAAGTGCGCTCAAGCCTGCACCCATAATGCACTGTGTGGGTGACCCCCCACCCCTTGCGCATGCGCATGCGACTACCCCGTGTGCACTGTGCGCCTCTGTGCATGCGCACACGAGCCCCTGTGTGTGCTGTGTGCCTCTGTGCATGCGTGCACATCTCCCACATGCGTCCCACCCCCCACGCATGTGCGGCAGATACCCGACAATCAGTTCTGGGCGACGGCTCACGTGCCGGCAGAAATGGCTCTGCATGCCACTTCTGGCATGCATGCCATAGGTTCGCCGTCACGGCCCTAGGAATACAACCAGTCTTTAAGGTTTTATGGAATGCCAGACCTAAGTCCCAGGACCAGTCACTAAGATCCTCTTGAATTGTTGTAGGTTAGTTGTGTGATATCACAGAAGCAGGAGAGATCAATGTACATTATGTACTTCTTATCAAAGGTATTTTAGAAGTGATTAAATATTTGCATTAAATTATGCATTCTCCTTCTGAAGCAACATAGCCTGCTTACTCAGCTAATTTCAGCAGATCTTCAATTAAATTCCATCAGTTTCCCCCTCGATATATCTTTGAGTGCTTTGGAATGAGTCACAGTCTAATTCAGATCTCCTTTTATAGCGATCTGACAAGAACCACACCATCTTGTCCTTTGCCTTTGGCAAAGTCATACATGTGTCCTGACCAAAAGGTGTGCCTTCCAGAAGCAACTATAAATGGAGGAGTTGTGATACGGGGGAATGCAAATGTGGAATGCAAATATATCGACAAGCTTTTAAGACATCCTGTCCTTTAAGTAAAGGATAGATTGTGTTGACTTAGCCCAAAAAGGCTGGCCTTCAAAACTAAAGAATGTTTCACTCAATACAGACACATCTTAATATATGCTGTCCCAAAATGTTACGAGTCATGGTTTGTTTAGTCAAGGTTTTGGAATAAATCACAATTAGCTGTTTGTGCAACATGCTGAGTTGTGATTTATAAATCCCACCATTTATAGGCTGGCTAGGTTCATACGATACATTAAATCTAAACAATTCTATGATAGTGCTTTTGGATGGCTAAAAGTAAAGATTTTCCCTCTCAAGTCAAATCCGATTCTAGTAGGCAGTGCTCTGTTTCTTAGCTGAGGAAGCCAGCATTGTCCAAAGACATTTCCGTGGTCATATAGTCAGCATGACTATAAACCCAAGGTGCACAGAAAATGGCAACTTCAAATCTCAACAAATAAATGCTCTGTCTTACATATTGGCAAAAAAGTCAGAAAATAAAATACAAGCTGAATAGTCAAGACCTTGTTGATGATCCAAACTCCGTCAAGGACCTTGGAGTACTCATCTCTAATGATCTAAGTGCTAGAGCCCACTGTGACTACATAGCCAAAAAGGCATTAAGAGTTGTTAACCTAATCCTATGTAGCTTTTTCTCTGGTAATATCACACTACTAACTAGGGCATAAAAAACATTTGCTACACCAATACTCGACTACAGCTCATCAGTCTGGAACCCACATCACATATCTGATATTAACACAGTTGAGAAAGTCCAGAAATATTTAACAAGAAGAGTTCTCCACTCCTCTAATCTTTGCAGAATACCTTATGCCACCAGACTTGAGGTTCTAGACCTAGAAAACCTAGAACTACGCCATCTTCGGTCTGATCTAAGTATAGTACATAAAATTATATATTGCAATGTCCTACCTATCAATGAATGCTTCAGCTTCAACCATAACAATACAAGAGCACACAATAGATACAAACTCAAGATAAACCGCACCAAACCTGATTGCAGGAAATACGACTTCAGCAACAGAGTGGTCAATGTCTGGAATACTCAACCTGACTCTGTGGTTTCTTCCCCAAACCCCAAAAACTTTAACCTTAGACTGTCCACTGTTGACCTCACCCCTTTCCTAAGAGGTCTGTAGGGGGTGTGCATAAGCGCACCAATGTTCCTACCGTCTCTGTCCTATTGTTTCTTTTATTGTTTCTTTTATTGTTTCTTTTATTTTTCTTATATGCATTCATTTCATGTATTCATAACTATGTTTACCCTTATACTTATTATCTTGTAAGCGATTGACAAATCAATTTTTTAAAAAATAGAATACTGTTTATCTACTCTCATTTGCATGCTTTCAAACTGCTAGGTTTGTGGGAGCTGGGCAAATAACAGGACTCGCCCTGTCGTGTGGCACTCAGGTCTCGAACCTGGGCTGTCAGCTTTCTAGTTGACAGGTGTCTTTAACCACTGAGGCATCACATCCTCTATTGCAGGGGTGTCAAACTCAAGGCCTGTGGGTTGGATCTGGCCCAAAGGGTCCTTAAGTCTGGCCCATGGGGCTGGCCGGGAAATAGCAAAGGACCGACCCACGGTGCCTCTGGCAGCCAAACTGGGGCATGGGGGAGCTGCATGCACCCCCCGTGCCTCGTTTTCAGCCTGGACGACCTCCTGTAGCACTCTGCTGGCCAAAATGGGGTGCCGGGGGGCGTGTGAGGCCACCTGTGCCCTGTTTTGGCCAGGAGGGTGCTGCAGAAAGCGTCTGTCCGGTCTCCCCTTCCCTGGCTGGCCTGTGGAGGAGAACTACAATGCTGATCTGGCCATCGAAGAAATCCAGTTTGACATCCCAGCTATGTTGGATCTCTAAACCCAGCCTAATGTTAGGGCTAAAAAAGTCCCCCAGTGAAATCCTCATAAAATGCTAAAGCTGGCTGGGGATTACGAGAAAATCTCCAAACATCTGGAGGTCTCTGGAATGAGGATGACAAGCTCAATGTCCTCCAACAATAGGTAGTCCTCAACTTACAACCATTCATTTAACAACTGTTCAAACTTACAACGGTGCTGAACAAAGTGACTTATGGCCAGTCCCCAGAATCGCAGCTATTGCAGGGTCCCCATGGTCATTGTGCTCATGATCAGAGTTCTTGGCAACTGGCTTGCACTTATAATGGTTGCAATGTCGTCCTTGGATCACATGATCACCGCTTGTAACCTTCCCATGGGTCTTCCAAAAAGCAACGTCAATGGGGGAAGCTGGATTTCGGTTCCCCAGCAAAAACTCACCATAGCGAACAATGGGTTCACTTAATGATTGCCTGTTCACTTTAACGACTGCAGCAAAAAAAGGGCAATAAAATCAGGTCTGTCGTGCATTGATCATGGTTATGGCCCTAGTGGGCAAGCTCCATTCTGGTTGTAAGTTGAGGACCATCTATGCCCCCCATGCTGTTTATCCATTTTAGTGGAAGGGAAACTTGCCCATGCATCAAGGGATATATTTAACCTTTTCATTTCTACTGAAATTGCAGTTTATTGAAGTGCATTTTTGCAGGAGCTGCATGTCTACTTCATATCATGTATGATTTCCAGAATCAGGACATAAATGTACCATTTAATTATCAAGAACCATGCTTCAGTTCTTTTTAAAATCCTTTATAAATTGTCCAAATTAACCCCCCCTTCCAGAATCCAGGCAAAAATGGCAACGTTAAATATAGCAAATCTTCCGATTGCTCATCGTTATTATAAAAACTTATCTATTAATGTACAGTCATTTGCTAAAAAAGAGTTTGAATATGTAAATGGAAGTTTTCTTTAAGCCTGCCAAATAATCAGATACATGAAGGATGGGAAACTGAAATGATGGATATAAATACTCTTTTTTGAATCAAGGCCAGAGATTGATTAATCTGTCTTGTTCAATTGAAAAAATAATTATCGCTATAACAACTGGCCACAAAAGCTGAGAATTGGAAATAATGGCCTTTAAAAAAAAATTAGGACACGTGATTAGAATGTTGGTGAATAAGTCAATTATTTTTTCCCTACCTCTCAAACATGTCCAATTCTCAGAGATTGCCTCGATAAGTGGACCAGAGTCCCTGCAATTATCTCTTGGCAAAGTTTTTGGTTTACCATTGCCTCTTCCTAGGACTGAGAGAAAGTGACTGGCCCAAAGTCACTCCAGGGGCTTCATGTTGAAGGTGAGGCCAGCATTCATGGTTTCTCACTTTTTATGTCATTTGCATAAAACCAGTTCTCTTTGGCCTCTTACAAAAACCAAATCTGGGGTTTCCATGCAAACCGATTCTTAATTCAGCTGTGGAATTTGATGCATGATCTACACCAAATGGAAAGTTGTAGGTTTGGTATAAACTGTCCGGAGAATTGTTTAGTACTATATCCATTCTACAGTATGTTTTCAAGAAGGCCTATTCTCCTATATCCCACCCCCAATGTCTAATTTATTATGTTGTTTCAGAGAAAAGCATGGAATAGGCAACTTTTCAAACAGACACCCTGGGCTAATTATTACAATTGGTGGATTCATGTAAATCAAGGCGCATTTGGGAAACATTGATATTGATGACAAGTTGGCTGGTGTATAAGAGTCACCTGATTTCCACATCCTTCAGAAGACCTCTATCATTTCTGGGTTTTTTTTTAACCGGAGCAGTAGGTTAATATATTTGCAGAGAGAATCGAGGTTTGAATAGAATGTTGTTAAGGTAGCCCACATCAACCTGGCATAGATGGAATTTGGCTATTTTGACTGGGAATTAAAATTTTGGGAATTGACATCTAATATATTTTGGAGTAGCTGCTATAAAGATGATCATGTTATGGGGAGCTTGGTGCTCTCTGAGTTTGATTGTTTTCTTGCAGATGTCTCATTACCCAACTAGATAACAACATCAGTGCTATAAGGGAGTTTGCAATCTCCACTGCTTTCTAGAACTGGTGATATTACCTAATTGGGTAATGAAATGTTTACAAGAAAACAACCAAGCTAAGAGAGCACCAAGGACCCCACAGTTCAATCCTGACCTACAGATATTCTCTTCTGTGGCATCATCTTCAGTGTTACTTTTGATTTTGATAGTACAACATTGGAAATGACATCCATGGTCCGTGTTTTAGGGAAGTATACTAACTGAACGAGAATATTTAGAATAGAATAGAGCTAGAAGGGACCTTGGAGGTCTTCTAATCCAACCCCCTGCTTGTTGTGGTTAGCCGGCAGCAGGTGCAGATGGCTGAGGAGAGCGATGACTCTGATGAGGGGCCAGGATCATCAGGGAGTGGACTGCTGCCTTCAGAGATTGTGGGGGCTGGCAGCAGTGACGGGGAAGTTCCTGAGGAGCCTGTGCCAAGTGCACATGCATGAAGGATTTCTCGGAGGAAAGAACAATTACAGCGGCACAGGTGACTCGGGAGTAAGGCTGCAAGGTAATGGCCCTTCCCTCAAGAGGATAAAAGCCAGGTTTGTACAGCGTTCTTTGCAGACAGCAAAGAAGCTCTGAAGCTCAACTGGTGGACATCTTAGTTTGTGTTTGGAGAATTTTGTAAATTAGTTCTTATCTCTGGGTTTTTGGCAGCCTTGACAAACAACTTGGCAAGGCTCTTTCTTACCGGAACTAATTAGTGGAAAGCAGCCTTCAGAACAGAATTTGTCATTAAACCTTAAAAGGTGGGGGCTGCTGCCTTTGTCTGTGTTTGCTCTTTGGGAACCCAGTTGGGTCAGAACACTGCTCAAGCAGGAGACCAGGGGTGGGCTGCTACCAGTTCGCCCCTGTTCAGGCAAACTGGTTGTTAATTTTATGGCTGGTTTGGCGAACTGGCAAATCCCATCCCTGGCTGGCCCCACCCACCCCTCCCCTCCCCTCCCAGGAGTCCCCACACAGCCTGTTTTGGATCTCAGGTAAGTGCAGGGCCCACTCGGAGGCTCATGAATGTGAAAAACAGGCCTCCCAGAGGCTCCGGAAGACTGGAAATGGGTCCGTTTCCAGCCTCCAGTGGGCCTCTGGAGCCTGGGGAGGCTGTTTTCGCCCTCCTGGAGGCCCGAGGAAAACCTCCGGAGCCCGAGGATGGCAAAAATGCCCCCTGTTGTGGTGCAGGAGGTTGGCTTGGCCACGCCCACCATGGCCACACCCACAAGCAACCAGGTTGCTAAATTTTTTGAAGCCCACCCTTGCAGGAGATCCTATGCCATTCCAGACAAATGGCTGTCTTTTCTTAAAAACCTCCAGTGATGGAGCACCCACAACTTCTGGTGGCAAGCAGTTCCACTGGTTAATTGTCCTCACTGTTAGGAAGCTTCTCCTTAATTCCAGGTTGCTTCTCTCCTTGATTAGTTTCCAACTATATCTTCTCTTTCCTGTCTTTCATTTTCTGGAGTGGATTAAAGCACATTGGTTGCACAGTTTAGCTTTCCATAATTATAAAAACTAATAACATAAACCAACTGGAAAATTATTCAAGCTGAATACTTTCCACAATAGTTCATACTAAACAAGTTACATATGCCAACATTAAACATGTGTTTCAATACATGCCAAGTTATAAAGTGATAGTCAAATGTTTCAATTGCTCTGCAAGGGAATTCACAATGACTACAATTCTTAAGATTACCCTCTTTGCACTTTTAAAAGGTTGTCATTTTAAATTTATAGTTTTTTAGTACAATTGTTATTGATGGGGAACTGATGCATTTCCCATGCAATGGAAATTCAGTGGGGGGAAAAACATGGAAAGGGCCATTTTGCTTCAGGAAATGTACTATAAATCTCATTTTTTATGATATTTGAAGCTCTTACCCTGATGACTTCAGGGTCAATTTCCAAAGGCTTGTGCATCTGAAAGCAAGCACAAAGATTTCTCTCTCTCTCTCTCTCTCTCTCTCTCTCTCTCTCTCTCTCTTTGGCATGGGAAAGATTAAAAAAGAAGAAAAGAAACACAAGACGAATCTCATTTAGAGACTCAGCATTTTAAAATAGATATATTAAAAACACAAATTTGAATTTATGTGAAAATTTTAATCAAGCATACTTGGGAAAGGGACATTGATTTTTTTTAGAAGAAAAGACTGCCATAAGAGATTCTAACATAGTGAAGGCAGATTGTATACAGTATAGTAAATAAATAGCCTTTAAATGTTCAGGGTGGGGTGTGGGGAGTACAGGTAGTCCTTAATGGTGGGATTCAAATAATTTAACAACTAGTTTTCTGCCCTAATGACTGCCTGGGTGGTCATGTGACTGGGTGGGTGTGACCAGGTGGTCATGGGACTGGGTGGTTATGGCCAACTCGACATCACCCACGTCAAGGGCAGCCTCGCCCGGCCCCTCCCCTCACAGCCACTCCTTGTCACGCCTGGCCTCAGCGTATCTGTAAGTTCTGTAAAAATGTTCACCTTTTTTCGACTTACAGCAGAACTTACCACAGTTCACCTAGTGGCCATTCGAAGTTACAACGGTACTGAAAAATGTGATTTATGACCATTTTTCACACACAGATGACCACGGCAGCATCTCCATGATTATATGATTTACCTTTAGACCAGGGGTCTTCAAACTTGACAGCTTTAAGACTTGTGGACTTCAACTCCCAGAATTCCTCCTCCAGTCATGTTAGCTCAGGAATTCTGGGAGTTGAAGTCCACAACTCTTAAACTTGCCAAGTTTGAAGACCCTTGGTTTAGACCCTTGACAATTGACTCACATTTATGATGGTTGCAGTGTCCCAGGGTCATGTAATCCCCTTTTGCAACCTTCTGAGAAGCAAAGTTACTGGGGAAGCCAGATTCACCTAACAATCATGTTACTAATTTAATAACTGCAGGGATTCACCAGTGGTGGTATTCAGCCAGTTTGCACTGTATCGGGCGAACCGGTAGCAAGGATTTGGTGTGGGTCGCTGAACTGGTAGTAAGTTCTGGCTGGCCACGCCCCCGACCTGGTCGTCCTCCGGCCCAATGCTTACTCATCCCGTCCGCCTGACGTTCACCTAAGGTATTTCTTTCTTTCTTTTCCCTCCTGACAATCAGCTGTACATATGATCAGCTGTGCCGGGATTCTACTTGCTGAGGCCCAGGAAGGCAAAAAATGGCTCAGCCCCCCCCCCTCCATTTTTTGTCATCCTGAGCCTCAGAGGAGCCTTTTGGAAGCAAAAATGACCCCCCCAGAGGCTCTTCTGAGGCCAGGAAGCTCCCAAAATGGAGGGATGCTGCCATGCTCTGTTTCTTTTCTTCCTGAGCCTCAGAGGAGCCTTAGGAGAGCAAAAACGCGCCCCCCAGAGGCTCCTCTGAGGCCCAGGAGGCCCAAAAAATGGGTGAGGGTTGCAAAAAAGGAAAACAAAACAAAACAAAACAAAAAAGCCACGCCTACCTAGTCACATGGCCATGCCCACCAAGCCACACCCACAGAACTGGTAGTAAAAAATTTTGAATCCCACCACTGAAATTCACTTAAGAAATATGGCAAGAAAAGTCGTAAAATGGGGAAAAACTCACTTAACAAATTTCTCAAAATTTTGGGCTCAATTGTGGTCATAATTTGAGGACTACCTGTATTTGAATTTGGACAGTACAAGTATTATCCTGCTATAAATATTAAATTCTTTTCAGGGACCAATACATTTATCACTGCTTTTGATTCCATGCATTTTATTTTCAAAGGAAAGTTTAAAATATATGACACCAAGTTTCCACTGCTTCTTCAGAACTGAACTTGCTGATTATAAAACATTAAACAAGGATCAGATTTGATGAGCATTTAGATGGGAATTCTCTAGCAATTCTTGAAGCTATAGATTAGACTAAGAAATTTAAAAAAAACCCTTGACAGCCCCTCCCAATATTTTGGAAGAAAACAATAGTAAATCTTCTATGTTTATGTAAATAAAGTTTTTTGAGTGTAACTGTATTTGGTTTTGCATTCTTTTTCAATGACGTGAAGCAATGTACAATTTAGTCTGTGTGATACCTTTTATATAACTTCCACCCCATAAACAGAAGTAAAATGTTCATAAAGGACTAGCCTCTTCTACCTGATGTGTTATTTTGTATATTCTATTTAGAGTGGTTTGTTTTAATACAGGTAGTTCTCAACTTACAACCATTCATTTAGGGACCATTTGAAGCTACAATAGTACTGAAAAAGGTGACTTATGACCACTTTATACACTTATGACCATAGCATCATCTCCATGGTTAAGTGATCAAAATTCGGGCACTTAACAGCTGGCAGGTATTTATATCAGTTGCACCATCCTGGGGTTATGAGACCACCATTTGTAACCTTCCCAGTTGGCTTCTGACTAGCATTCAACAGGTGAAGGAAGATTTATTTAACAACTGCATGATTTACTTAACAATTGCAGTGATTCTCTTAACAACTGTAGCAAAAATGTCATAAAGTGAGGCATAACTCAGTTAATAATTGTCATGTTTACTAGTGGAAATGTTGAGTTCCATTGTGGTCATAAGCTGAAAACCTCTTGTTTAAGCAATCGACGAACATCCTGTGATAATACAATACAGTGAATAAATCAGCAGCCACTATATCAAAGATGCTTAGCTTTTATTAAGGAGCAAGTTCCCCCCCAAAATAATTGGGAGGGGCCTGATAACTTACAGATAGGCCAAGTTAAAATAGAGGCACATTACAGTCTTAAAATGAATGTTCATATAGAAAATTCAGAGCATTATTCACTAGGTTTTCTTTGCTACAGTAACTTCTGTCATGTCCTGTTGGAATCTGATTTGGAGGAGGAGGCTGAGCAGCTGACAGGGAGTGGGAGTGTGGCTCCATTGGCTGGGGAAGAAACTGGGGAAGGGCAAAGTCCAGCTGGGCAGAGCAGGGGAGAGGTAGAACAAGGGAGAGGGAATTCAGAGGAAGACCCAGGCCCACCCCCTCCTCATCCTAGGGCATGCTGGGAGGAACGGAGAAGGGAGCAACATGAGTTGCATGGCCACTGGGGTGGAAAGGGCTCTGATTCCCTTCATTAGCTGCAGCTGGGAACACAGTGTTTAAAAAGGGGAGTTGCGCACAGTAAACTGTTGAGAGCAAATCGTGAATTATCTGGTATTATTGAGGCTTATCTGGGTTCCTGGCGTCTTCCCAACTGTGTGTGTTTTGTTGGACTTTCAAGTCTGCAATTCCTTCTCCTGCCCTGTCAAGTTAATTACTGCAGCATGGTTTGTATGGATTTTTATTTACAGTTTGTATGTAATTTGTTTTCAGACTGAATTTCCTCCACTTAAAGACTGTTCTTGGGAGAGTTTTTTCTCCAGCCAAAGGTAATCTGGACATTGGGAGCACAATTGGAAGTACTAAAGGGACACTTCTTACTTATGTGACTGTGTTGCCTTTGTGCCACGCCCTGGGTCATCACACTTCAATATTTTGAATATATCAAGATGCAATTATATATTTGTGGTACCTTGAAGCAAGGTTCAAAATGGTACAATTAAAAATTTTGGTTTGTGTATATTGTTTGGTTGGTCCTGTTTAGTATTTAGATCAGGGACCTTTTGGACAATCCAAGGTTGAACACCATACTGGAAAGTCAAGAAAAGGCAGGAATGTATCCTTAAAGGAGCCAGTTTGCTGCAGTGGCTAAGGTGCTACTAGATAGAAACTGAAACACTGAGTTCTAAACCTTCACGGGTCTGGAAACTGGTTGACTTTGAAAAAATTAACTCATGGTAACTGGACCAAAGTTTATTATATTATATAATTGGAATAAACCATACTTCTTCCATACTCTCTGACTCTCTGCCTACCCAAAATTTTCATTTAACTGAAAAAGTTACTTGATGAGTAATGAAACATCTCAATTTTAATAAACTTTGGTCCAGATGCCATGATTTAGATACTTTTGGCCTGGATGATCAAGTCTTCATTTACATGGTTGATGCTGAACTCAACCCATATCATAAAGTTTTTGTGGTAAGGAAAATAGGTGGACATTGCCTTGAGTTCTTCAAAAAATAAAAATAAAGAAACTGAAGATGGCATATAATTTCGTTGTCCAAGGTGCAATGACAATAAACTAAACTAAAACAGGATACAAACATAGTGTTTTGTGTGTATTGCCAACAAAACTGCACCTATGTGCCTATGTCATTACCAAAAACTCCTCCTAGCTGGGGAACAATTTTACAGGCTGTTCATGGTACAAATCAACCTATGCATATTATAATGAGCAACACCACAAATACAGGCAGACCTCGACTCACAACCACAATTGAGCCCAAAATTAATGTTGCTGAGTGAGAAATTCATTGAGTTTTGCTCCACTTTACAATATTTTTGTCACATTAAGTGAATCACTGTCGTTGTTAAATTAATAACACCATTGTCAAATCCCACTGACTTGCTTGTCAGAAGGTCTTAAAAGATGATTACATTATATGATCCCGGGACTCGGCAACTGTCATAAATGAGTCTGTTGTTAAGCATCTGAATTTTGATCATGTGACCATGGAGATGGTGTAACAGTCATAAGTGTGAAAAATGGCCATGTCACTTTTTTCCAGGGCAGCTGAAACTACAAACGGTGACTAAATGAGCTGTTGTAAGTTGAGGAGTATCTCTAAACAATTAACATTAGTTCTCTGTGCCTGGAGCTGCACATCTCCTGGTAAGCGGAGTCCACACACAACCTATGCTTTTTTTATGCTGCGGTAGTTGTTGTTCTTTGTTCGTCCACTTCAGAGTAGCCTTGACTGAAGAGGCTTATAAATTCATAAATAAATAACAAATGCTGTCTGCTTTTGGCTTATCCCAATCCCCAACTCATAAATTTTACCTTCAATCTACCACAAGGGTCTTTAAACTTGACAGCTTTAAGACTTGTGCACTTCAACTCCCAGAATTCCTCCTCCAGTTATGTTAGCTCAAGAATTCTGGGAGTTTTTTCCCTACAACGAGCATTGCGGACTTCCCTTCCAACTGGCTCCGCGAAAAAAAAAAAAAGCCGGAGTCCCACCTTAAGAGAGCGACCTTTCGGCGCCCTGCAGAGCACCGAAGCCCCGCCTCTTTCCCTACCATTGGTTTATCCCGGCCCCGCCCACCACCAACATCGATTCGTCCCCACCTTCGAGCGTGCCGAGCCCTCGCACAGCTGGCGCCCCTACGGCTTGTCAAGATTTGCGCAGGCGCACTTCCCCCCGTCAGGCCGCTCTTTTAAAGAGGCTGACTGATACGCCCCGCGCGAGGAGAAGGGGGTGGGGCGGTACGTGAGGAGGCGCGCGGTGCTGCAGCCGCCTGCGCCTTCACCCGTGGTTGTTGTTGTCGTTGCAGCCGCCGCGAGTGGTGCGTTGGGCCTGGGTTTCCACCCCCTCCTTGGCCTGAGGAGGGTCCCGAACGCCAGGCGTTGCCCACTGGCCATGGTCCTTCGCTTGCCGCCTGGGAGGCAGGAGGCTCGGAGGCAGCGGCGGCCATTGCTGGAGGGGGCTTCCCGGCGGGGTCTATGACAGGATGGACGCGGACGAAGTGACCATTCGCGAGCAGAACTTCCACAGCCAAGTGCGGGAATACACGGTGCGTAGCCGCCCGGTACGGCGGGCCGCTTTCTGCTTCACGACTGCTGCTGCTCCAGATGCCCGTTCCGCCCCTTGTCCCCGGCTAAGGCGGGAGCTGCAATCCACCTGAAGCAACGGCCTGCCCGCGTGGGTTGGGTGGGTGGGTGGGTTGGCGCCTCGGGAGCCCCTTTCTTGCAAATCACACGGGGCTCTTTTTCTTTTTTTGGCTTTGGGTCTTCCCGCCTCTAAAGGCACTTTCTCTCTTTCCTTCCCCCTCCCCGCCCTTTAAGAAAACAGGTTCACCACTTGTGCAAAGCATTTATGGCTTTTTTTACCCTGGCAGTTAATAATGCAATGTTTTTCCCCCTGGTGTGTTGGTTGTGAAGGCAAAACGCAATAGGTATTGTGTACAAAATTGGCAATGTTTTTAAATGTAGGTAACTTTTTTTTTGTTTTAATCACAATAAAGAGCCTTGGTGGTGCAGGCTGTTAAATGCCTAGCACTTAAGTTCCAGCTGCCTGCAATTAGTCCCGGCTTGAATCCCACCAGGCTCAAGGTTGACTCAGCCTTCCATCCTCTCGGGGTAGGTAAATTGAGGACCCAAGATTGTTGGGGGCAATTAGCTGACTTTGTAAAAATGCTGCTTAGTAATAAGCAAGCATATACAATGGAATGAAGGCTATTGCTGAGCGCACTGGGTTGTATCCCAAAAATTGTAAGCCGCCCTGAGTCTTCGCAGAAGGGCGGCATATAAATGTAATTAAAAAAAAAAGGCAGGCGAACAATCATTTTAAAACTCCATGTGAATAGTTCTAAACTTGAAGGTAAAAAAAATACGATTTTGGTAATAGAGTTGCCAAGGTCTGGAATGCTCTACCTAATTCAATTGTTTCAGCTACAAATTTTCACAGTTTTAGTCACAAATAGACTTCCGAGGACCTCACTTCTTATTTGAAAAGTGTATAAGTGCCCTGAAGAACGTGCCTAACATTGTGCCTAACATCCCTGTCATTGTTTTTTTAAATACTATTTCTGTTTTTGTTTCTGCTTGACAAATTACAATAAAATAAATGTGATTACAAGTTGCCACTTCTACCTTCTGCTGGTCAAGATATCCATTTCCATGCTCTTTTTGAGTCCTGGGAAGCATGGTTTTCTGGGAAGACAAGCAGTCAAAACAATATAGAGTTCAATAGCTTCACACTTTGCAATTGAAGCAGGTAGAATTTAGAGTGGAGGATTGCAAACCTCCCAACCCAGTTAGCATCGCGCAACATTTCTGTTGTTAAGCAAAACAGTTGTTAAGCAGGTTTTGTCCCGTTTTATGACTTTTCATGCCACAGTTAAGGAGTCACTGGGTAGTGAGTAACAGGGTTAAGTGAATCTGGCTTCTCCATTGACTATGCTTATCAGAAGATCGCAAAAGATTACATGACCCCAGGACTTTGCAGCTGTCATAGATACATGCCAGTTGCCAAGCATCCACATTTTGATAATGTAAAACCACAGGGATGCTGCACAGGTGGTAACTATGAACAATGATCATAAGTCACTTTTTTCAGTGCCATTTTAACTTTAAATGGTCATGAAATGAATGGTTGTAAGTTGAATACTTCATGTATTTCTGCTAGATGTAAGACAACAGGCACCATGGGAAATGAATTTCAGTTAATTTTACTATTGATAAACAATTTGGCTCACAAACATAAATGTAATTATACTTTTGCCAGAAGTGACATGCTTAGATATGTTGTACATATCAAATGATAGATATGATGGAGTCCTTTGAATCTTACATCAAAATTATGTGGTGCATGCTATATGTTTGCAGCCTTAAGTTACTTATAAAGTAATAAAGGTGGGATAGACATCTTAAAAAAATAATTGTAAACATGGAAAATCTATATAGTACCTGGAATGGGGAATAAAGATTACCAGATATTGTATTGCAATATTATGCCAGATTTAAAAAATTATATATGTGTAACTTTTTATTTTTATTTTGTTTATCAAATTTAGTGACAGCCCATCGCACCAAGCAACTCTGGATAGTGTACAATGAAAAGCTGAAAATCATATAAAGACCATACTTTTGTAGGGGACAGTTAAAATAGGAGTGTAATAATTAAAATGAAAAAATTGAAGGAAGGGCTTCTAGGCACTAGCCAACCCAAAGGTAGCCTATTTCTCTGTGAGCTCCAAGCAATTAATCAAAGCCAGGTATTCAAACCTGAATACCTTTCTGAAAGACCTCATTTTTGGAAGGATATTCCAAAGGGCAGGATAATTGCAGATAAGACTCTTCCTGTACCTTGTTAGTTAAAATTTGTTCCTGAAAAGCTTGGCTTGAATTCTGGCTTAATTTAATAGCTATTTTTTTCAATTTGGTGTTAAACTGCTTTATAACATTAAGTCATACTGATTTGATGAACTTCAGACAATCATTTAACTTAATCCTACTATCGAAGTAATAGTCCACTCATTCTCCTACTGGCACAATGGCTAAATGTGTCTTTTTGTTCCCATATTATGTATTTTATTAGTTTCATAGGATTATAAGAGCTGTGGTGGCACAGTGGTTAGAATGCGGTACTGCAGCCTACTTCTGCTGACTGCCAACTGCCAGCAGTTTGGCAGTTCATATCCCACCGGCTCAAGGTTGACTCAGCCTTCCATCCTTCTGAGGTCGGTAAAATGAGGACCCAGATTGCTGAGGGCAATATGCTGACTCTGTAAACTGCTTAAAGGGCTGTAAAAGCATTGTGAAGCACTATATAAGTCTAAGTGCTATTACTATTATGTTATCTTTCACATTTCACTTTTTATCCAAAAGAGAAATATAGATGAAATCCACTTTTTTTTAAATTATATTTATTTGCAAAAGTATATGCCACCTGCAGGGGTGGGATTCTACCTGTTCTGTCCATTTCTGTAGAACCGATTTCTCTGAAGAGCAGCAAACAGAGAGCATACATAGAACCGGTTCTTGCTGCTGTTTTGGCCCCCCCCGCCTGCCCTTGCTCTTACCTGACCTTTATTTCCTGCATTTTCAACTGCAGCTGCTTTAGCGACAGCTGCGGTTCAAAAGCAGGAAAAAGGCTTTCAACGCTTCTTACACACAGCACTGCTCAGCTGTCCGGGCAGCTCAGCAGGTCGTAAATTGCACTTATGTGACTTCGGCGTCGCATCTTGCGCCTAGCAGAGCAACAGAACTGGTAGTTATACTGGTCAGATCCCATCCCTGGCCACCTGTAACATTGTACATTAGCTTTTACTAGCTTCCTGAATTTTAATAATCCCATATGTTAATCATTACAAGCAGTTCTCACTTAACAATGGTAATTAGGGATGACAACTCTGTTGCTAAGTAACACAATGATAAAATGCTATGTTGTGACTACACCAGCTTACAGTTGCAACAGTCACAGCTGCTGTCCTTAGGTGAATCTTGTATCTGGCAGCATCCTGCATTCATTTGCTACTTCCTTTTAACTTCCCCATTGACTTTGCTTGTCAAAATTTTTCAGTGAAGGTCAAATAGGATGATTATGTGATCATGGTATATTGCAACTGTCAAAATTGTGAGCTGTTTGCCAAGTGCCCAAAACATAATCATGTGATTGTGGGAGAGTGCACTGTCCACAACTGTGAAGACCTGTCCTAATTCCCCCTCATTTAGCATCATCACAACTTTGAACATGACTACTTTTATACCACACTGAATGATATGACCATCAATTTCAAATGTGCATAATTAGTCCCATCTTCCTGGTACAATATTGTATGTTCTAAGTCAGTCTTTTAATCCCTGTGTATATTGAGTTTTTCATTGTAACGTTACAGTGAATTATTCTGACTGGTTTGTGTTATCCAACTTTGCATTGTTTCACAGTGCATACAGTACATAGTAGATTATATAAGCTTTTAAACAGCTGTTTGAGATTGTTCTAATTCATGTTGTCATTTTTTTGCCATATCTTATTAAGTCAAAAGGACAAATCTTGTGCTTTCCAGTGGAAAAGTCAGTATATAGCCTGCATTCAGCTGTAGCTATGCATCTCCCATTAGGTGAAACACCAAGTGAGAAAAAAAAAGGGTGAGCAAATGGTACTTTCACTTTTTATTTACCTTAATGTACAAAGTCACTGTGATTTTGTATTTAATAGACTGTGCTACTGCTCCTATTATGTAGTTCCTTTAAATGTATTCTTTACATATTACCTGCTATGATCTTCTCCAGCCTGACTCCTCCATCTGACTCCAACCTGGCTTTTAGGTATTCTTCCAATACTGTACCCTTTGCTGTTGCACTTGAGTCCATCTGCTTTACTGTTGGTTGGTCGTCTGTTCTCTTTCTTTCTATCGTAGCATTCTAGACTTCACTGGAGCTGAGTCTTTGTGTTATGTGTCCTAAAGATGCAAACTCGAGCACAATCATTTGTGTCATGAATGGTAACTCTGAGTTGATACTTTTGAACTGATCCGCTTGTCTGTTTCCATGATATTCTCAGGGGCCTTCTCCAAAACCAAAATCGAAAAGTGTCAATATTGTTTCTATCTTGCTTCTTTAAAATCTAACTTTTCACTTCTTTACAGTGTCGGAAGAGAAACTTCCCTGCACAATTTTGATCTTTGTAGGTTTGGACACATGTGCATATCTTTTTCAAGGCCTTTGAGGCTAAAGTGTTAGTCTGCAGTGCATTTTTTGATTGCTGGTTCCTTTACTGTTGGTAAATCAACTCTAAAAGGCAAAAGCTACCTGCCATTTCACTATCTTCATTGTCAATTTTAAGGCTGGGTTGATATACCTGTTATCATTGGTTTGATCTTTTTATTTAATTGCAGTCCAATTTTTTTCACCCCCTGATTTATTACTAGAGCTTGCACTTCATTTGCAAGTTATCAGAATAGCATCATCATTACAACAGAAATTACTGATGCTTGTTCCTCCAATTTTAAAAACACAGTCATCTTGTTCTAATCTGGCTTCCCTCAATATATTCTGAATAAATTTGGGGAGTGTTATGCAACCATATTTAAAGCTATGTCTCACTCCTTAGCCAAGCTGGAGCCAGACTGTTTCACCATGATCTGCCCAGACTATGTTTTCCTTGTATCTGTATATGCATGAGATGTTCCAGGATTCCTATATTGTATGGCTTGATATGGTTGATGCAATCAAAGGCCTTTTCATAATAATAAAACAGACATTCACTTCTTTTGAGTATTCTTTGACTTTCTCAATCATCCATTGTGCCTCTGCAATAATATCTTTTGTTCCTTGGCCTTTCCTAAAACCAGCTTTAACATCTGGCATCCTCCTTTCCACACACTTTCATTTATGTTAGTTGATCTTAGGCATTATTCTATTATCTAGTGAAATTAAGGATATTGCACAGTATTGTTGTTTGCATATTCTGTTGTGTCTTCTTTCTTTGGTGCTGATATATATAGACTGATTTCTTTCAATCTGTTGAGGACTGTTATTCTTCAAATTTTCTGGTATAGTTGGTTTAAAATCTTTATAGATTATTCTGGTGCTTGTCATTTTTCTGTGGATATGCCATCAATTCCAATAACTTTTCAATTGGTAATGATTGGAGTGCTGAAATTGACATACCTGCTGTAGAGAATTCCAGAATACTCTTTCCATGTTCATTGAATTATTTTAGAATTGGTTACTATCGGCCTACTAGTTTCTTATAGCCAAACAATTTGAGGTAGAAATTGAGTTTTTAGATCTTTTGGGAGACTTTTTTTAAATTAAAGTTTGTTTCCATCATCAGTGCTATTATAGATATTGTAATCTTCTCTAACAGCTGTCTGAAATTTGGTAAATTCCTTCCTGAGATCTTTATTTTTGTTGGCTTTTGTTTCTCTTCTCAGCAATTTCCACTCTTGTTCTGGCATATAAGTTTATTTTCCGTTTCTTAGTCTTTGGCAGTTTTTCTTCAGATTCATCCTTAACAACTTTGATTTCACTCCACAATTCCTCTAGTCCATTGACCATGAAGTTCAGGTCTTCTGAGCAATTCCTGATGCTATCATTGAAAATCCTTCCTACAGCACTGCTGCCCAATTTTGGAGCCTGTTCATTTTAACTGGGCAAATAGTATTTATTTTTATTTGTTTATTTCTACCTTGCCTTTATTAATTTTTTTTACAAACAACTCAAGGTAGGGAATAATGTCTAATACTCCTTCCTCTTCCTATTTTCCCCAGAACATCAACCCTGTGAGAGGGTTTGAGCTGAGACAGAAGGAGTGACTGGCCCAAAGGTGACTGCTGAGTTTATATAGTGTTATCATGCATTCCCAACTTTCTTCGCTCATCCCTCCTAGGGTCATTCCCCCCCCCAATCATGTGACATAGTACAGGGGTCTCCAACCTTGGCAACTTTAAGACTTGTGGACTTCAACTCCCAGAGTTTCTCAGTCAGATCTCTGGGAGTTGAAGTCCACAAGTCTTAAAGTTGCCAAGGTTGGAGACCCCCGACATAGCAGGACTTTCTTAAAATTCTTAAAAGTGAATATAGAAAGAAAAATAGAGACTTTTCTTTTGGGTTTAATGGAAAAAGACTTGGAAAAAAATTCAAAACTCTCATGTTATCTATGTTGACGGCAGCAAGATTACTTTATGCATAGAAATGGAAGGACACCTCAGTCCCCGCAATGGATGAATGGCTGCAAAAACTGATGGTGTTAGCAGAGATGGCTAGATTGACTGTTTTGATTAAAGAAAAAAATGCAAATACCTTTATTTCTACCTGGAAACCGCTTCTGGACTTTGTGCTTGAGGTGGAAAAAATGAACCATTAATTTTGGGTTTTATCGATTAGATAAATTGGTTGTTATAGAAATGGCTAGTTTTATTATGTAAAAGTAAAAAGTTGAGGTTAGATATTAATGCCTTATTTTACTGCACCAAAGGAGTCTGAAGTTTTTTTCTTTTTTCCTTACTTTCCCCCACTATCCACTTCCTTTTTCCCTTCTCTAACTTCCCTAATGTTTACTTTTGTATTTTCTTTGTATGCCATATTATAAAGTAATAAAAAACTATAAAAATAAAAAATGAGGTAACATAGCAGGACTTATGGAAGATCGACGTTTTGCCATTTCATAAATCCCATTGCCAGGGTTGATGAAGTTCTGTTGTGCAGACTAGTTATTCAAATCAACATGTAAGTTATTAACAACTAGCTGTTTTCTTCTAAGAATGAATTGGAACTGAAGAGCGTTTTGTTGTTTTTAATATTTTCTTACAAGAAATATGAAGCATGATAAAATGAAGGAGTTTTATGATTATTACCTTAGCTTCATACAATTGCATCATTTTCATTCCACAACAATTTGAGAAATTAGTTTTATTGTTCATGTGACTTGGTTAAATGCTCTCTTAACTGGAAAGGAATATACAGCACATTTCTTATAATCTTACAACACTTTTATTGTTTTTATTGTTTTACAACACTTTTATTGTTTTTATTGATTGATAACAAGATGTTTTGATAAAATTAGTTTTCCAGCCATGTCCAATCATTTTTTTAATTTATATTTCAAGCTTACCTTTCAGGCTAGAAGCCAGGGGTGGTATTTAGCAGGTTCTGACCAGTTCTGGAGAATTGGTAGCGGACATTTGAGTAGTTTTGAGAACCGGCAAATACCACCTCTGACTGGCCCCCCAACCACATCTATTCTCTGCTTCTCGAGTCCCAGCTGATCGGCTGGGTCTTCTTTTGTTGCCCTGCACAGGAGAACAGAGCTGGAAATCAGGTTAGTGGGGTGGGGAGGGAATGGAGATTTTACAGTATCCTTGCCCTGCCACGCCCACAAAGCCATGCCCACCAAGCCACACCCACAGAACTGGTAGTAAAACTTTTTGAATCTCACCACTGCTAGAAGCACATGAAATACATTTGTAAGGTCTATGGTTTCATATAGCAAATCTTGTTATTTGTTTATTTGTTTACCTGTGTAAAATATTGAAGAGTAGAAATACAGAAGGCATAATAAAAATATAGAATAAGATAAAAACATTTGTTTGATTATTGTGAAAAGGGGGTCAAGCTATTCTCCAAAGCACCTGAAGGCAGGACAAGAAGCAATGAATGGAAACTAATCAAGGAGTGAAGCAAACTAGAACTAAGGAGGAATTTTCTGACAGTTAGAACAATTAATCAGTGGAACAATTTGCCTCCAGAAATTGTGAATGCTCCAACACTGGAAGTTTTTAAGAAGAGATTGGACAAACTTTGTCTGAAATAGTTTGGGGTTTCCTACCTGAGCAGGGGATTGGACTAGAAGACCTCCAAGGTCCCTTCCAACTCTGTTATTCTTTTATTCTTTTAAATGTTAATTTTTTTTGATGGTTTGCTTTGAAGGTTTCTTCTTCTTAAGATAGCCTTGAATTGCCTTGCACTTCCTGCCATTTAGAGATTAAAATCTCTTCCAAGTCAAGCTTCATTTCTGGTTATACATATATTATCATATTATCATGTAATATTTCGGCAGCAATACACAAGTGATCTGTCACTTTTTTTTCTGGAATTGTTTTATTTCTCAATCTAGCCTGTAGTCCTGAGATTTCCTGTGGTCTCCTATCCAAGACTAATCAGATCCAGCTGTGCATAGATTTTTAGTGAATAGTCAAAAGTCTGCTAAATACTTCCTGTTGTATTAATTAATAGGAGCTGACAATATTTCCGTTTTTATTTCTGAGGACCTTATTTCTAGCAAGACTTTTTCTGAAAACATTTTTTTCTTCAAATGAAAGCTAAGGAATTTAGAAAACTAAACTTTGGACTTTTTTGGGTGTTGACTAGTCTATACCTTATTCAATATGTTTTTTTTATAGAAAGTACATGAAATCAGTTTCCTCTTCACTATTTACATCACTGTCTTATGAGGATTAAACCACACTAAAATAGCTGATTAACTAATTAACTAATTAGTTGATTAACTAACTAGAACAACTAGACACAAGGACAGTTTTTCCCCGAACGCCATCACTCTGCTAAACAAATAATTCCTCAACACTGTCCAACTATTTACTAAGTACCTTATGATTCTTTTTTTTTTGCAAAAAGGTTTTTATTTTTAAGACAGATATACAAACAGAACATAAAAACATCTTCCATATTATATACATACAGTGTGTCAGTTGGTTACAAATCCTTTGTGCTATCATTCTTGTCATCACTCACAATTTATATAAACTTTTACATTGTCAAGTTAACATATGCTTATATATTTATCAGTTATTAAACATCTATGACTAGGCTATTTATTCCACCATTCTATATAAGATATTCCTAATTTTTATGTTAAAATTTATATTATCCTTTCGTCCAATGGTTATGTATGTCTATATTATATTTTATATCAATCTACTACACTTCTATTACAAAATTATACTCTATTACATTGCTCATTCTTTTTGTCCAACCATTGATAAAACAAGTCCCATATCATATAAAATTGTTTATCTTCTTGCTCTCTAATTTCAAATGTCAACTTACTCATTTCAGCACAGTGCATAATTTTCTTAATGACTTCCTCCTGCGTAGGTATTTTATCACTTTTCCAATTCTTAGCAAATACGATTCTAGCTGCTGTTAAAACATTTACAATCAAATATTGCAACTCTTTACTATAAATTTCTGGTATAATTCCCAATAAAAATATTTCCGGTTTAAAGTCTATATGTTGTTTTATCATTTTTTTCAACCACGTGTGGATTTTAGTCCAGTATCTTTTTGCATCTGAACATGTCCATCACATATGGTAATACGAACCAGATGTCTGATGACATTTCCAACATTTATCCGATTTATTCTTAAACATTCTCACAATTCTCATTGGGGGTAAGTGCCATCTTTTAAACATCTTATACAGATTTTCTTTATAACCAGTTGACATTGTCATTTTATAATTTTGAGACCATAATTTTTGCCATTTCTCTAAATCAATCCCATATCCAAATTTTTCTGCCAAGCGATTGTTTCTTTAACTTGCTCCTCCTCCAGTTTAAATTCTAATAAATGTCCATAAAGTTTTTAAATTACATTTTCATCAGTACCTATCAAAATTTTATCTAGTTCAGTCAACTTATCATAAATACCTTCTAATTTAATATCTTCATCAAATCTAGATTGTATTTGCAAATATGAAAACCAGTTCATTTTTGTGTCTTGTTCTTCCAACGCTTTCATAGATCACCCTTTTCATTCAATATCTCACCATATCTAACTGTTTGTTCCTTTTTGTATATTATTGGATATGAAAAAGCTTCAATTGTAGATATCCATAATGGAATTTTTAGATAGTATTGCTTTTTAGTCTTTTCCCAGTTTAAAAACAAAGCCTCTCGAATATAATGTCTTCTAAACTACCCTTGTGTTTTAGTTCCCTTATACCAAAGAAATGCATGCCATCCCAACGGCAGGTCATGCCCTTCTAGGGTCAATAATCTACTGTTCCTTAATGTTATCCATTCTTTTACCCACATCAAATTTGGCGCCTGATAGTATAATTCCCAGTTGGGCAGAGCGAACCCTCCTCTTATTCTTGCATCTTGTAACAATTTAAGTTTTATTCTCGCTTTCTTGCCCTGCCAAATATATTTCAACACAATTTTATTTAACTCTTCAAAAACTCTTTCCTAATCTAATTGGAATTGTCTGGAATAAATATAAAATTCTAGGCAATACATTCATCTTAATTGTTGAAATTCTCCCAATCAATGATAATTGTAAGTTTTCCATTTTCCAAATCTGTCGCAATCTGCTATTTGAGTTTGATATAATTATTCTCCTTCAGTGTGCTACATCTTGGTGTAATGTATATCCTAAATACTTGACCTTATTTGTGACCTGTATTTCTACAACTTCTTCCAGCTCTTTCTTTAGATCTTGTTAGCATATTCTTTGTTAATATCTTTGTTTTATCCTTATTAATTTTCAAACCTGCTACTTTTCCATACTCTTCTATCCTTTCTATTAATTTAGGTGCTGTTTCCAATGGATCTCTAGTATAAATACCAGGTCGTCTGCGAAAGCTTGCAATTTATACTCTTCCTTTTTAATTTTCAAAAAGTGCTTTCACTTTCACTCCTCCTCTTACGAACAAAAAAAAATTATAATGAAATTTCCCTCTTTTCTAAAAAAACCTTAAAGTCATAAACAGAGCTTAATCCAAAAAAGAATAACTAAAAAAAAAAGACCTTCAGAACAGGAAACTATTTAAACGGAAAAAAAAGTCCATTTTAAAGTTAAAAGCTTAGTCAAATTCCAAGTTCAAAAAAAAGGGAAAAAAAAGACCATCAATTAAAAAAAACCTTAATCTCGCCGCTTATAAACTGTTCTGTTTACTTTTAAGTCCACTTTCAAGCTTTTAGGGTGTTCTCTTCAAGAATAAGTAAACAGAAAAAATCTCTCACCAAACCAACACACTCTCTTCCAGTCTTGCCATTCTTTCGGAGCTGTCCCAGCTTCAGCAGCTTAATAAGGCGCCTCTTTCGCCGGCAAAAGAGCTTCTCCTGGATCAACCAGGGACTTTGCGATGTCCCTGGGATCAACAGGACATGCTGTTCACCTTCTCCGTCGCTTCGGGAAGGTTTTGGTCCAAAAGGACCGTCCAGCAGAGAAGATATCTATGGCGATCCGGGAGCTTCCAGATTGCGCGTAGTACCTCTGCGACGCCAGCCACGCCCCAGTACCTTATGATTCTTGACTCTTGACGAATGTATCTTTTCTTTTATGTATACTGAGAGCATTTGCACCAAGACAAATTCCTTGTGTGTCCAGTCACACTTGGCCAATAAAGAATTCTGTTCTGTTCTATTCTATTCTATTCTATTCTATTCTATTCTATTCTATGTAAGTGCCCCTTTCTTGCGCTAAAGGTACATGGGCCATTATGATTAAAATCCTTATTCTACTTTGCAGAATATTTGTCTATTTTTATACAGGATTTAAGAATGTTAAAACGAATAATTTCATTTTTAACACTCTTAGATTTTATAATATAAATTGTAACGCAGTCGATGGAGACAGGAAATTTTAGGCTTTTGTAATGATGTCATTTGTCTTGATGTACTTATGTTCCCATTAAAAAATTGAAAGGGCACTTTGATATTACATCTTTTATATATTCTATAATTAATCTTCAGGCTTACTATTTTATGGCTACGTGTGGCTAACTCTTATTGATGACTTCAGTTTATGTGATATTGTACTAATACTGTAGCTTTTAGTTTTTCAGTGAAGCATAAAAGCAGAATTTCATATGTACATTTTGTCACCAAATACAAGTTTTATTACTGTATATCCCCTTCTGTTTTTATATTTATATACGTGAAGAGTCAGCTAAATAATTAGTTCATAAGTTATTATAGTCATACGTCATATTACTAGAATCAATTTTATAACTTTTGGCAAAAATAGCAAAATGTGATCACATGACCACAGAATGTTGCAACCAGTTGTAAATGTGAGTCAGTTGCTAAGTATCTGAAATGTGATTGCATGACTGCAGAGGTGATGCAGCAATTGTAACTTCAAGGATGGGTTGTAAATAACATTTTTTGAGTTTGTTGTAACTTTGAATGGTTGTTAAGCAACTGGTTGTAAATCTAGGACTATCTCTACAAAACATTAAAGAGTAAAAATACAGAATGGAGAATATTGTGAAGGAGAATCTGATGAGATATTTATTTTATTTATTTATTGGAATTTGTCAGACAAAAACAAGAATAAGAGGTTCACGGAAGTCAATTTGTGACTGAAACTGTGAAAATTTGTAGCTGAGACAACTGAGTCAGGTAGGGCATTCCAGACTTCGACAACTCTATTACATTCTCTCCTCTTCCATTCTTCTTTTCACAATTACTAACCAATACTTAAACATTTATGCTGTGCTTTTAATATTTAATATTAAACATAGGAAATCTTTGTTTATATGTATTTAAATGATTTCACTATTGTTTTTAATTAGTCTGTTAGCTCTTCATAGAAACTGTATTTCAATTGTATAAATCTACTTTGCTATGTAATGTTTTCTGTAAAGGGGAATCATTCCTGCTTAAATTTAGTCAAACTTCTATTATGAGTATACACTGTCAGTATTGCCATGGTGAAATAGTCATCAATTTTGGTCTCTCAATCTTGTATCTTCAGCAGTTTTACTTTTCTAATATTTTGCCAGATTCATTCTTCTGCTATCAGTGTTGAACATATCTAATACCCATTTCCCCCCCACAACAACAGCTCTGTGAGGTGGGTTGGGCTGAATGAGAGTGACTGGCCAAAACTCACTAAGCTGGCTTTCATGCCTAAAGTGGGCCTAGCACTCTTAGTCTACTGGTTTTTAGCCTGGTGCCTTAACTACTAGACCAAACTGTCTTTGAAGCTGTAATACTTTTCATTTATACTTTCTAGAATTATTCTCAATATTTGTGGTTCCAGTTCAAATTTTATTTTCAAAATTTTATGAATTTCCTCCTAATACCATCTCACAGGAAGCTACCCTGGAGAGAGTATAACAAAAAATAAAACATGTCAAAAACAATAGTGTTGAACTAAAAACATATAAGAGATTAGACCAGCAAAGGAGCCACCTCAAGACCTCTAGGCCTGATGACATAGCCAGGTCTTGAGGGACTTCTGGAAAATAAGTAGGAATGGAGAAGATAACACTTCAGGAGGGATAATATTCCATAAAGTAGATACCTTGCCAGAGAAGCTCTAGTCCTTGGGCTCATCGTGTATTTACCTGACAGGTGGGACCCATAGCATGCCTGTCATGCCAGATAAGATGGGATGAGTAGATGTAGTTGGGATAAGGTGGTCCTTCAAATAACCTGGTCCTATGCCATGAAGGTCAAAATCCGCACCTTGAATTGGACTCAGAAGCAAACTGGCAATTAATGTAACTCTTGGAGTGGAGGCGTAACATAGTCTGTTCTAGAACCACACATAACTCTCAATGCCACTGTATTTTGTACCAGGTGAAATTTCCAAATATTCTTCAAGGGCCCCCCATGTTGAGCACATTACAGTAATCCAATCAAGTAGTGACTAGGGCATGAGTGTGACTTTGTTTGTAATGACTGCATGTGATAAAATATTCTTTTTTATTGGGGCATTTTCAACATCTATTGGTACATGATTTGCCCATCTTGGTAATAATTGGCGATCTTACATACCATCTGTAAAATATTTTATATCAAATTTCCATCAGATTATACCTTTTGAGTGAATTTTGATTTTTTTCCCATAACTTTTCCCATTATTCCACTAATTATTTTTTTGAAATTTTGCATCCAATTTATCATCTAGTTTTTAATTTATTCCATCTCTGTTCATATCTCAATAGCAATTTATAAATGCTTCCCAATAGATGAACTTGATTCTATATAAGACTTTTATTAATTATAGAGATTACCTCATCTTTCAGCAAAATAGCTTGATAAACTGGAAGACATACTTCATAACTTTCCTCATGATTCCAAGAGTAGGGCCAGTGGTGAAGAAACTTAGGTTTATTTCCTATTTGTGTCTAGAATAGGCTTCCTGTTTAGGTAGCACAAGAACCAGTTATGTGTAATGATGCTGAGGAAGTGGTGGTGGTCAGAACTAGTTTTAGGGGAAAGTTGTAGTCTTTGTTGAGTCCACATGTATCTCCAAATCAATAACTGCAGCAAGGGGCATTGAGTTAAAGAGAATGTGCAGCTTGGCATCCAACTTCCAACTCAAACCTTTAGTTTGAATAATTGTTCCTGAAATTATGTTGGGTTGAGCTTGTCCTTTACTCTTGAAATGGAAGAAAAATTTGAGTCTTGTCAGCTCTCCTCCCTAACAGTAATATATTCCATGGGACAAAACAGGATGCAGGTAACATTTTTTTAACCTCCCTTTTCTTGAATTTAGCAATTTTTTCTTCAAAATAAATAAAGTGTTATGCATTGGACATGCTGCAAACTTTTAAACTCACTTGGGTTAATCACTGTCTACTAGGATGGAACAGAGTGAACAGACATGGAACAAATTAAAATCACTGTCTTCTAAGGACATTAGAGGTAGGAATGTCTAAGGTTGGATACTCCAACCTTGCCTGGATTTACACAATTTGGTTTACAAACATTAAAGCTGAGAAGCAAATAATATGCTAAGCAGAAACTAAGCAAAGTACATTATGGCTTAAGATGATGTATAAATCCAATTAATATGCAATTTAGTAGAATTACTTTTGTTATAACTATAGTTATTACATTAAATTACATGCATTACACTATTAAATACTATAACATAGGATTAATCCTAGTTAAGCCACTTTTATGACAATTTTTAAATTCCCAAGTATAGTCAGGGCTTCTATAGTATTATTTGTGTACATACATTACATTAGTGCATGTAATGCTACAACAAATCCAGCTTTATTATTAAAACATTTAAACTACCTAATAGCTGGACCTCTCTGGATGATTTATAATAAAATACATTTAAAAATACAATCTGAATATAAACATATAGAATAAGCATATAAAATAAAATACAAAATTAAAAAAACTAAACCTAGGTAGCAATATGGTGGCCTTTAAATTGCTAAGAATTAATATCAAATTAAAAATAAATAAATAAGGCAATTATGTACATTTTGAATATATCTCCTCATGTTATTTGTCATCATATCTTCTTTGTTTAGATTCATATAACCCAGACCTTGTCTGCATGGTGGATGAGTCAACCCAACTTATAATATGGGTTAATATGAAACAACTGCTAACATGTTCTTGTCTTCAAAGCATGTAGTAAAATACATAGAAATGTATATCTAGAGAAGCATCTCATACCTCTTTTAATGGAATTATACAATTCAAATAGACAGCTAGTTTTTATATATCAAATATTAAGTTATTCCTGAAACAGATTGGACTATTTCAGCAATGAAAGCCAGTGCATTTTAAAATAATGATATTTTTTTTATCATGTCAAGATGCAGTTGCCTTAGCAAAGCTAGAATATAAAGGATAACTCTTCTGAACCTGATAATCATTCAGTGGTTCTGAAACTGAAACTGTAATTCTCAGCCAGCATGAAAAGCATTAATGAAAAAATAATACTTTAAAAATAATACCATTAAATGTCCATGCAGAAAAAGTAATGCATCTGAAATGGAAGAACCCAGTAAAAAAATCACACTCAGAATTGAAACCATTGAAGCCTGTCTTTAGTGTTACCTGGTTGTATTGAGATGTGTCTATAACAGATCGTGCTGCTGTATTCCTGATTGCTTGTAACTTCTTTATGTGCGCTTCCATGTAAAGTTAATTAGAGTAGTTTAAGAGTAAGATGGTTAAAGTATCGGTGGTTGTGCCACCTCATCTGCCACAGGTGAGGCAGACGCCAAAGGTGACCGGGGCAGCCCCACCCCCTGCCTTTCACAGTCGGTAAGATGGCTGTACATAGGCCAAGTCCTTTCTGCAGAATGTTAAATCTGTCACTTTAATCAGGTAGACTGGACAGCAAACAGGATCAGATAAACAAATTCTACTTCATTGTACAGGAAGTCCTCGACTTACAATAGTTCATTAAGTGATTGTTCGAAGTTACAAGTACAAAAGTGATTTATGACCATTTTTCACACTTAAGACCATTGCAGCATCCCAATGACCTTGTGATCAAATTTGTTTATGATGGTTGCAGTGTCCTGGGGTCATGTGATCACCTGTTGTGAATTTCTCACAAGTAAAGTCAATGGGGAAGGCAGATTCACTTAATAATCATGTTCCTACCTTAACAGTTACAGTAGTTCACTTGACAACTGTTGCAAGAAAGGTAATGGGGTAAAATTCACTTAACAAATGTCTCACTTAGCAACATAAATTCTGGCTCAATTGTGGTCATAAGTCGAGGACTACCTTTATTTTATAAAGGCATTTTTGTTTTAAAATTTGTTCCATTCTAACAGTTTTCAGAAATAGTCGTTTCAACTGTGAAACTTTCTCTTTCAGATCTGTTTTCTCTTGTTTGCGATATTGTATATTGTTTCCTACTTCATTATTAGAAGATACAAGAGGAAAGGAGGTAACTGGTTTCATATTCATATATTTTCTATAATAAATTATAATAAGCTGGAAAGTGTTCTGGAAAGGATGCACATCTATTTATGGGATAAATATTTTGCTATAATTGCATGTATCTGAGAACTTCACCAAACAAATTCCATCACCATGTTCTTATCTTTTTCCAATTTATTATGAGCCCTTTCAGTTTATTTACTTTAAAAAAAAATTTTTCCCCTAAAATACATTTGCTGAGAAACCACACTGGGGAAATGCTGTTGTGTTTATATCCTGCTTGCATGTATCCCAGTAGAGTTAGAGACCACCTATTTTTCTTAAGTAATTAATTTGTATCTTTTAACTTACATATTTCATTTATGTACTTTAGTTTAAGTAATAACTTTAGGCATGGCTTATGAAGATGCTTATCCCACCATCAGGGATTCACTGTTCCTGAAACTTCCTATTAACTTACAAATTCCTGTCTGCTATGCGGGACAAATTCTGTATACTTTTTTTATATCTTTAAGAGAAAAAGTGGAAGCAAAAAAACTTTGCAGGAGATATTCAATCTATCCAGTCTTCCCATTTTTCAAGCCTATACATGTAGTTTCTACATAATGGAACCTACCTATTACGATTGTATATTTTAACAATGGTAAATTGGTCACAATCAATTTTATGACTTTTTGTGGTGTTTGTTAAATGAGCCAATGGTTTGTTATGGGTGTGATTTTCCTGAAAACCAGAAGCACTAGGTTTTGGCAAAATTATCATAAAACACAATCACGTGGACAGGGAACGCTGCAAATCACCTTAAATGTGGCCATATTGCCAAGGGCCCAAAATTAAGTCATGTGACTGCAGAGGGGGCCCAAGCATCAGAACTTTAAATCTGAGTTATCCCTTTATGGGCAGTCACAATTTTCAAAGACTATCTGTATTGGAAAATTGAACTAGGATAGCCATTGCCTATTTAAACTAAAGCTTTTTTTGCATATATGCTTACCGTTGACAAATTGTTTATAACTCTGTTAGCACCCTATTGTGGTTGGGTGGAATCAAACAATTTGTTCCAGTGTTCGAGGAGCTTAAGAAGTTCTTATTGTCAGTTTTATGAGTAAAACAGGAAATTGAAGTAGTATTCCATAGAAATATTAGAACCATACTTTATTGCTATAGGCTGCAGTAATAGAATCTTGCAAATTTACCTGTGTTTTCTCTTCCCTTCCTGTTAACACCCAGGGAGTTATAGTGAGTCAGTCTTTCTTACTTTTTTTCTGCCCTAGACTTAATGCATGCTTCTTCTGGGCCTGTAGTTCTAATGTCTTTTGGCTGCATTCTTTGAACTCTTTTCATTAGCTTGCTACATGTACATCTTCTGCTTAAATTATTCAGTTTGCCCTTTAAAAAAATCCCTTGATCTCCTAAAATTAAGTTAGTTTTCTCCATGGTGGGGGGAGGAACCTTTTGGCTTGCTGGGTCTCAATGAGTGAAGAGCAATTGTTTTAGGCCACATATAAAATATACAAGCTCATTGCACAGTCAGCCAGATGTGTAGACTGGATTTGGCATTTTTATCCACCTATTGTGTCCTTCTTGATGACCTGGGATAGGCAAAGATTGATGTTTTATGGTATTAGAGGTATCAGTGCAGGATGTAAGCTGTTCTGAGTAAAGTTGCCTTTTGCAACTGACTGATGGTGAATTTGTCAATACTGATGGTGTTCAAGTGATGCTCCAGTTGTATTTGAATTGCACCCCAAGTGCCTATTACTATTGGTTCTACTTTTGCTTTCTTTTGCCACAGTCTTTCAATTTTTATATTTAACTATCTTCTTCACTTCCTTCTCTTCTCTTCTGCTGTTTTCAGGTACTGCCACATTCACTATCCAGACTTTTTTTTGACTTTGTTATTGACAAGTTTGGTGTGTTAAGTGACAAATGCCTATCTGTTTGAATTCTAAAGTCTCAGGGTACTTCACCTTACTAGTTTTCTATTACTTTTTCTATTTTATGGTCCCACCAGTCCTTGCTTGCAGGCAAATGGTATTTCTTTCAGCTATTCCAATGCATCATTGTGCTACTTTGTCATGTTGTTATTTGTAGTCAGTCTGTACAATCTTCTTTCATCAGCATAACCAGGTAGCCCACCATTTCTTCAGCTTCTTTGCAGAGGTGACACTTGCTACCTTTTGCTGTCTTCTCAATTATTGCTTTCTATGCATTTGTTTGTAAGGGTTGCTTTGTGCAATCAGAATTAGTCCCTTTGTCTCTTTCTGTAACTTTCTTGCCCTTAGCCATTGCCAAGTCTTGTTATTATCTGCTTTACCTGTTATTTTTTTTTAATACACTAGCCATGTAATACATTATCTTCCCATGCCTCTTTTCTGTCCTTCATTTGGTCCTTCTTGTAGGCTATTTCCAGTATTCAATAAGCCTTCCTGGTCTACTAGCATCAGTGCATCTTTTGCGCTCTCCATCAGATATTCTTCTATCGCCCCTTCTTCTTCTTCAACCCTCTGAACATACTTGCAATATTCCACCTATTTTCCTAGAAGCAGAGTTTGTCAATGTTGCTGTGAGGATCCAGGACATGATTCATTGTCATTATTTTTCTACTCTTCCTATCTAGGGCTTTTAGTTCTGCTTGAGTCCAGTCCACTATTCCAGCTGTGTATCTAATGACTGAAATTGCCCAAGTGTTAATTGCCTTGATGGTATTTCCTCCATTGAATTGGAACTTCTTCACGCTCTTGATGTATTTACTTTTAATCTTTCTCTTGACTTCACTTGTGCTTGATGTTGTCAGCTTGAAAGGTATTTGTGGTGATCATCTTCATCCAGATTCTTGATATTATTTCCATCTTGATTCCTTCAGTTTTCACTTATTTTTTCTGTGTTTGATGGCAGTCATAGTTCATTTGTCTGTCCAAATTCCATTCCGATATCTTGGCTGTATGTATTGTCCAATGCTGAGCAGCGATTCCATTTCAGATGATGTTTTTCCACACAGCTTCAGACCGTCCATGTAAGAGATGGGATAGCCTGGCAGATGTTTTCGATATTTGATGGTCATGGCCTGAGTTATTCAGTGTTATTGACAGAAGGATAATGTTCGTTCATTTTTTATATATATATTTTATTACAATCTTGTGAAGCCATGTTTCTAACTATCCATGGTTGCATGCTCTTTGATGTTATGTACAGGTGAAACTCGAAAAATTAGAATATCATGCAAAAGTTCATTTATTTCAGTAATGCAACTTAAAAGGTGAAACTAATATATGAGATAGACTCATTACATGCAAAGCAAGATAGTTCAAGCCATGATTAGCCACAATTGTGATGATTATGGCTTACAGCTCATGAAAACCCCAAATCCACAATCTCAGAAAATTAGAATATTGTGAAAAGGTGCAATATTCTAGGCTCAAAGTATCCCAGTCTAATCAGCTAATTAAGCCATAACACCTGCAAAGGGTTCCTGAGCCTTTAAATGGTCTCTCAGTCTGGTTCAGTAGGAATCACAATCATGGGAAAGACTGCTGACCTGACAGTTGTGCAGAAAACCATCATTCACACCCTCCATAAGGGAAAGCCTCAAAAGGTAATTGTAAAAGAAGTTGGATGTTCCCAAAGTGCTGTATCAAAGCACATTAATAGAAAGTTATGTGGAAGGGAAAAGTGTGGAAGAAAAAGGTGCACAAGCAGCAGGGATGACCGCAGCCTGGAGAGGATTGTCAGGAAAAGGCCATTCAAAAGTGTTGAGGACTTTTGCAAGGAGTGGACTGAGGCTGGAGTCAGTGCATCAAGAGCCACCACACACAGACAGATCCTGGACATGGGCTTTAAATGTCATATTCCTCTTGTCAAGCCGCTCCTGAACAACAAACAACATCAGAAGTGTCTTGCCTGGGCTAAAGAAAAACAGACCTGGTCTGTTGCTCAGTGGTCCAAAGTCCTCTTTTTTGATGAGAGCAACTTTTGCATCTCATTTGGAAACCAAGGACCCAGAGTCTGGAGGAGGAATGGAGAGGCACAGACTGCAAGATGCTTGAAGTCCAGTGTGAAGTTTCCACAGTCTGTGTTGATTTGGGGAGCCATGTCATCTGCTGGTGCTGATCCACTGTGCTTCATTAAGTCCAGGGTCAACGCAGCCATCTACCAGGAGATTTTGGAGCACTTCATGCTTCCTTCCACAGACGAGTTTTATGGGGATGCTGACTTCCTTTTCCAGCAGGATTTGGCACCTGCCCACATTGTCAAAAGCACCAAAACCTGGTTCAATGACCGTGGGATTACTGTGCTTGATTGGCCAGCAAACTCGCCTGACCTGAACCCCATAGAGAATCTATGGGGCATTGCCAAGAGAAAGATGAGGAGACATGAGACCAAACAATACAGAAGAGCTGAAGGCCACTATTGAAGCATCCTGGTCTTCCATAACACCTCAGCAGTGCCACAGGCTGATAGCTTCCATGCCACGCCGCATTGAGGCAGTAATTGCTGCAAAAGGGGCCCAAACCAAGTACTGAGTACATATGCATGCTTATACTTTTCAGAGGTCCGATATTGTTCTATGTACAATCCTTGTTTTATTGATTGCATGTCATATTCTAATTTTCTGGAGATTGTGGATTTGGGGTTTTCATGAGCTGTAAGCCATAATCATCACAATTATGACAAATCACGGCTTGAACTTTGCATGTCATGAGTCTATCTCATATATTAGTTTCACCTTTTAAGTTGCATTACTGAAATAAATGAACTTTTGCACGATACTCTAATTTTTCGGGTTTCACCTGTAGTATGAAAAGGACTATTGCACCTCTCTTACACTTTAGCTGACTGCTTGAGAGTCCCTTGCAGGAATAATCTTTCATTGGAGGTTAAAATGTGCATCTCTAAGAGATTCTTTTTAGATGTTGCAAATTACTTTTCGCAGGAAAGACTGATAAGAAATAAGCTGGATTACCAAATTATTACTTTAGGTATTTTATGGTTGTTTGCAATTGATTATCTTATAGATACAGTATTCATATATTTTAAGGAGTAAATTAGCTTTATCTTTCTGGTCACTAAAGATAGGATTTTTTAAAATTCTATTGAATAACTAGTCTATGAAATGAATACAAGTTAATCAGGAAAGCATCCTAATCAATGATTTCTTTAGATCTGGATCTATGACCAGTCCAGAAATGTTCCTTTTGAACTCTGTAGGGCAGTTCCATGATATAAAAAAACAATATTCCAGAACCAACTTATAGGATGTAATTTTAACTGATATGTTCTTTGATTTGTTAAATGGAGAGTTTGTGTTGTATTTTCTCTGGCCACTGTCTGTTCAAAAGAAAATCAAGATTTTTGTGTTATACTGCCACCTAGCTACCAAATTATTTCCAAGTGCTTTGCTTATATTTCATGAATAGTTGCATGAGTATGATGCCGGTAGTAAAATAAGAATTCAAAATAGCCAATGTAATTTACTGCTATGTTACATGAATAAATCAATATATTTTAAAGAATTTAATATTAAATTCTATTCATGACTGTCCAAATGTAATTTTCCTTCTTCATTGTATTAGAGGCATGCTTTATTTTCTAAGTATCATCGCAGCATATATGCCTTTCTCCCACATGGGGATATAAGATTTGCAAACCAGAAGTCGGATTTTGAATAGTGACCATTGAATATTGAATATTTCAAATTTATGGATTAAAATCAGCAAGAATAAATCAGAATATACTTGAACATTATCTGTCTATTCTTTCAGTTGGATGTGAATTGCCATTCTCATTTTATTGCATCTAATGTGCATTGAATTGCTTCTCTGTGGTGATAAACATTTCTAAGTCCTGATAATAGCATCTTTTAATTTACTCTATTGTATGATAGAGTATTATGCAATATTATATGATTGACCATGGACATCTAAGTAATTCTCAAGTACTTAAGGTTAAACAGCTTGCAATTCCATTGCTAATCCTTTTAGCAAAGAACATTTTAATGCAAACATTGGTGGAACATCGTGTTAGTGAAGACTGCAGTCTTTTGAAAGATGACAGTATCCACCTACCCGCAAACTCTCATGAATTTGAAATTTGTGAAAGAACAGCCAAATATTAGAATGAAAGATAAGTGCATTTTAAACTTTGATCATGCTACATATTATCTTTGCCAATTGCTATTAGACAAGAAGTAAAACACTTAACAATTGCCATGGTACCAAATGTAATCTAAAATGTGCATTTTTTTTTCAGATGAGCAAGAGGATGAAGATGCTATTGTCAATAGAATTTCGTATGTATATCTTTTCTTTCTCTGTAGATTTCAGAACTATGCAAATATAGCAACTCAAGAAAGAATTTCCCTGTTTATGGTTCAGGATGATAAGCATTGCTGATTGTAGTAGTGCTGAATGTTTACATTGTTCGGAAAGCATTTCTAAATAAAATATAATACTAGCATCTATTTTGCATAGCTATTCTGCTCACATTTATCATCATCTCCTTTTAATGACCCAATAATCCCTTGCTATGTGGAGTCTGGGCAACTGAATGGAGCTGAGTGTTTACTGGCCAGATGCCCTTCCTGTTGCCAATGCGGAGTTATGCTCAGCGGATATATTCTCATTGTGCCCAGAGAGAGAAATATCTGCCTCTCCCTAGGATCAAACTCACTCACTTCTGATCATGAGGTGAGAATTTCCACCTTTAGGACACCACACAACTCTATTTTGCTCACATTTATGTGTGAACAAAACAGGTATATGAGGAGCACATGTGAAGATAGCTTGTCCTTTCCAGATTTAGTTTTATTTAAGGCAAATCTGTTGAAAACAATGTGACTTAGGTACAAAAGTTTTAATGAGTGAGTTCTAAGTTTGATGCCGACCATCTTCTTAGAAAATCAAAAGGCTTAGAATACGGAATGCACTTCTAAAATTATTAGCCATTTATTGATTTCTATGTAAAAAAATTATCTACCCTTTTAGTGCTTATACATTAATGAAAGTAGATGTTCCAATTAAAATAATGTAATAGTTAAAAGAAAAATAATTCAACTGTCAAAATAGGGCATGAAATAAATTGAAATAAATAAAAAGATATGTACAAAATAGTGAAAGTTCATCAGATGCCAGTCTTGTCTTTTGGAAACATATTCAGCCCTTAGCTGAAAATTCACTTTGATCCATATTCTTTTTGGTCCATATCCAAGGTTTGATGGATTTTTTAAAATACATAGAGTGTTGAACTATGCAGGTTCTTTTGGAAATTACATATTCATCATGAGTAATGTAATACATAGATGATGATGTTTAGGTTTTTTTTTAAACTAAATCAGTAATGTGCAGATTATATTTAGTTATTTATTTTTAATTATGTTTTAAAACCCTAAGATTGCATTTTTATACAAACTTTTTGTTGGTGATTGGATGAAGAATTGTACTTCCTATTTAGAAATAATGACTGGGATTATGTTGCTATACCTGTCAAAATAACCTTCTAGGTTAAGACTTTAGGCCTGTAATTGTTGTTTGCATAGTAATCTCTTTCATCAGAATGTGAGAAACATGTGTGAATGGCTTAGTTAAGTATAATATGATCATGCATTATCCTATTGGATTATTAATGAGCAACATTTCCTTTGGGAAGATTTGCCTGAACTACATTGCATAAGGTTATGGTTCTGATATATATTTGAATTTGCCAGCTTTTATACACTAACTATAGCAAAAACACTAATTTATATTGGTTTTATACCTTTTCTGAAAATGTGAAACTTAGTTTGGTAATATACAGGAACAAAAATATAATATGAGATCCATATTTCGAGCTTTTTTTCTGTTTTATCAAAATGAAATTATTGGTCTAATTGCTTTATTCAAACTTCAGGTAGTGAACAAGACATTATAAATAGAAGCTATTAGCAAATTAGTGAAAATAGCTACTTCCTCCCGTGCCATTTCTGACAGCTGTTTGTCATGATCATTAGCTTTCATCCTGCCTATTACAAGAATTGGCTTTTTTTTCCTTTTCATGTAACTAAGCTTTTAAATTTTGTTATTACCCTAAACCCTAAACACATGTAGAAATTAAAAAACCTACTTCTTTCTTATAATCAGTTTTTTATAATGGAATATTTAATAACTGAGGTGTTTTTATTTTTTGGATTTCATTATTCCTTGATCTGAAACATCTATGAAATGTCTTGATTATCCTACCCTGTGGGTAAGCTAAAATAAATTTAATCAATCGATCAAACAATCAATCAATATCATCTGCTCCCTTTCAGGTAAGGATGTTATACAGAGCACAGAGATAGTAAGCTAAAGAATTAAAGGTATAAGAAAAGAAAAGATGGTTAAAACATGCCGTCTGCCCAAACTATTCAGTACATCCCTTCATATCTTTCTGTCCTTTCGAACCATCCGTTTTTCCACCACATCGACATACTCCTTCAGATATGGCCTTTTGTCCTTCAAACTTCCCTTTCATCAGCTCTCTTCAACCATAACTTTCTCAGGCTTCCCCTTCCTCTTGACTCATTGATTCTTCTTTTATATATTTGTTTTGCAATCTGATCCACATTCGTTCTCTCTATTTGACCACACCACTTCAATGTATTTCTTTCATCCCAGCCCCACATTTTTGTATTCACCTCACATTCAGTCAGCACCTAATAATTTCAACTCTTTATCAACTTGTGTTAACACAGATTTAAGTACTCAACTGCCACTGCATTATTCAGTAGATTTTATGTTTTTCCTGAAAAACACAGCTCTCACTTCCATGTAGTAAAAAGAGGCGGGATATAGGCATGGTCCTATACACCAATTCCCCCAACAAGTATTTTTTGCAACCATCAATGCACTGTCCACTACTTATCTGCCAACCTTTGTACATCTTAACATTTGTCCATCATCCTGTCTTTAAAAAGCGTTCTACCAAGATACATTAAATTATCTATTTGCTCTGGTCTTTAATAAATCAGTGGCAATCCTCAATTCCTCTGATACACATCATATGGTAACAGTCAGTTTGATTTTTAGTGGAAAACGTACACCAAAAGCTTTCCAAATTTTGCTTATTGTTACCTTTTTCATCTTTTTGATCATAATTCTGTGAAGCACCACCCCAAGCGCGCATTAAATCAACCTCTTTGTAAATTTTTGCATTCGATGTTGTGCCTTTCCCATTGTACAGGAAAATAGAACAATATTCTTTAAATTATCTGGCCCAATATAGTATTTACATATATATTAAATGTACACAATCATTCCATAAGCAAACCCCATTTAACAGTTTCTGTACGTGATCTGAATTACAATCTTATTATTTTTTAACAATGACATCCAGTATTTTACTGAATGGTAACATGGCACTTAGTAATAAGCACGCATATACAATGGAAGGAAGGCTATTGCTGAGCCCATTGGGTTGTATCCCAAAAATTGTAAGCTGCCCTTAGTCTCCGGAGAAGGGCGGGATATAAATATGAAAAAAAAAATTAGAATAACATTATTGTCACTTTAAATGGACACCTCCTACCGATATCGGGGACCAACCGCCCTGTACGGGCACACAGGCAGGGGCTCCTCGGGGTCCTGTCAGCAAGCCAATGTCGGCTGGTGGTCCCCCGGCAGCGAACCTACTCTGTGGCGGCCCCCGACTTATGGAATCAACTGCCTCTGGACCTCCGCCTGGCCCCTGACCTCCGCACCTTCCGTGATTTGAAGACCTGGCTATTTGACCAAGTCGGGCTGTGATCACCTTACCGGGGGCATGGGACAGTTTTAATTTTTAATTCGGTTTTATTGGACCTTATAGTGATTTAATTTCTTTTTAATTATTTATTGTATTTGTATGTTTTAACTGTGAGCCGCCCCGAGTCTTCGGAGATGGGGTGGCATATAAGTCCAATAAAAAAAAATTGGCATACATTAAAATGAAATTTTGTTGCATGCAGCTCTCAGAGGGTCACCACTTCCAATATACACTACATAAACATGACAAACTAGATAGATAGATAGAAAGATAGAAGATTATGCATATACCCACATACCCATAAATATTATATGACAGAGAGAAACAACCCAGTAGTTCGGATATGTATATGTACATGGCAAAAAACCGAATATTGCAAGTTTACCAGATGGATGTCATAGGGAACAAAGCTATTACAGAGTGATGAATAGATATCTGAAAAAGATTAGCATCCATTTGCCTACAAAATAAGCTGCTGCAGTCCTTGACTTTTGAGATAATGTTTGCTTTTTTTGGGATTGATATGCCCAGTTCTGGTCTTCTCCAGTAGAGGGAGTGCTTTCATTAACTCCGGACAGATGTTGCTTGCTTGAGCTGGCCTAGTTGTGGAGTACACATTTTTTAAAAATTTAATCCTGTAGGTGAAATATAGATGACTATATGGTGAAACAGCATAGAGAAATTTACCAGGGTATCGGCCTCATAGGATTTTATTTTTAACATAGGTTCACTTATATTTGCAGAAAAATTTCTTCAATTGATGCAAATTATACGGCATTTATTCTACTTGAAGCATGGTAGCTTATTTATGCTTTTAAATAAAATATTTGCTTAAGCTTCTGTTGGTTTTAAAAGTGTTCGAAAGAGACTAAAAATACTACCTCTTTGTGTTTCAGGCTGTTTCTGAGCACTTTTACTCTTGCAGTTTCAGCGGGCGCTGTGCTCCTCTTACCTTTTTCAATAATCAGCAATGAGATTCTGCTTTCTTTTCCACAAAGTTACTATATCAAGTGGTTGAATGGCTCTCTAATTCATGGTGAGTATGACATCATGTAATATTGCTATTTGAATTTGTAATATGTTATAGCTTGTCATTGCCTTTAAAGGTAGCATATAGGTAGCCCTCAATTTACAACCATCTAAAGTTACAGCAACATTGAAAAAGTGAATTATGACCAGTCCTCGCATTTATGACCATTGCAGCACCCTCCCCCATGATCAAAATCCGGGCACATCATGGCACCAGTATGCATTTCTGAGAGTTGCAAGGTTATGTGATCACCATATATGGCCTTCTCGCCTGCCTTCCAACTTGCAAATCAAGGGGGGAAGCCAGATTTGCTTAACGACAATATGATTCACTTAACAACTGCAATTATTCCCTTAAGAGCTGTGGCAAAAAAAAGTCGTAAAATTGGAGGCAGCTCATTTAACAATCATCTTTCTTAATTCTAGTTCCATTTGTCGTTATAAATTGTGGACTACCTGTATATGCCTCTTACCAGAATTATACAGGTATGGAAGACGGTTGTGGGAATAAAGTGGACTAGAAACATACGGCACTTGGAGGATGTTTAATAAATGAATGATGTGTGGGATCTGATTATTTTAATAGAATTTGGAAGCCATATCAGGAGATTGTGTGTGAATTTTCTTAATAGGCAGTAATATAATCAGCATCTTGAAATACTGGAAGTGAACATTATATAAAGTTAGAATACAGGGGTACCTTGGTACTCATTGTTAATTGGTTCCTGGAGGCATGATGAGGACCAAACAAACCATGTGACTTAACACATGACCCTTTGTTTCATCTGGAAAGGGTAGTAAGTCAGAGGCAGCTTACACCGACAAGTTCTAGCTTGTGTGTCAAGTACCAAATGAATGACAGGTACCAAATTTTTCACATCCAAATGTTTTGAACCACAAATTTGATGAGTTGAGTTCTGAGGTATGACTGCATATGGTTCCCTGGCGGTCTTCAGTCATTATGACATGGATTATTTTTACAATTACTTCTTACTCATATTTCCATGGAAGAGATTTTTAAAGGAGTTTCACAACCAGTATGAGATAATTGATATAGCTATTTTTCTAATTGGAATTTATTTTCAAAATCTTAAGAAATGTTTAAACCTAGTGTACGTGTGTTTGAATTTGTATTTGTATGAATTTGTAATGATTGTGCCATTTTTATATAATTATTTGACAAACCCAATATGTATGTTGTTTTAAAATAAAGACAAAATGGAAAGACCTCACACCAGATAAATGTGTTCAGCTTTAAATCTCGGTTACAAAACAAAGGAAAAAAATGGGGGTTAAGAAGCCCTGAAATTCTAAAAATACATTTGCCAAATATTAATGTTTCTTTTTCTATTTCATATGTGTCCAGCAGATGGAGATAGAATATAATACAAATTGCTCACAGATACAGAGACATGTATCTTTTCATTCCTCAAAGGATTGTAGGCAAGGCTGAGGCTTTATCAGAGCTGGTGAAATGCTTAATTTCACTTTTTCTTAATAATAAATACTTTAATGTGATATTGCATCAGACAGAAGTTGGCAAGAATTTTGTGCTCATTGATAAAATCCCTGATACACTGTAGTTTTCTCATTAGACAGATGTATATTTTTCTCTAATACATTCAGCAACCCGTATGTCATCTTTGTGTCACACATTCTTTTGATGTTAAAGAACTATCTTCAGAGGATTGTTATGATGGTTCAAAGATAGCTGGACACTATCAGTGTTCAGTAGTAGTAGTAGTATAACAGACATAGTCTAAAACAGATTATGCATGCAGGATATTCTGTGAAGGATTTTTTTTCATGCAGTTTTTGCCTAAACTGCTTGTGTCATAGTCTTATTTAGAACTTTAAATGAATCAATTGTGCTACCAGTAGTAACTTTCAAAGAATCAGGCAATGTTTAGTAGCTAATAGAAGGGTTAACATTTGCATTTGGTATTCAGCGTGATACATAATGTGTCTTTAAGAATTATTTGGAAGTGGGAGTATGGGAATGTAAAAGAGGCAGCTGCTTTGCCTTTAATGTGACTCCTTAAAATAGCTGCATTTGCTTTTAGAAACCTGAAAAGACTTTTCACTGATTTTGAAACACCTTGAAACACCTCATGAAACATACAGAGCTCTAATATCTACTGTAGAATCTTAAATCTTTAGAGCAGTGAATATGTCAGGAGAAATTCTGAATTCTGCTGCTAACATATGAAAGCTAGTAATCACCAAGCATATCTGGTCAGCATTTGAGAATGCATTTTAATTTGTGGACAAATACTTTGCATGAAAAAATACAGCTTAACCAGAAATGTTTTCAAGACCATCTAAAATTACTGTGTTTACATCTTAAAAGATTGCCAAGAGGGGAAAAAAATTAAAAGTAATTTGTTTCTGTGATATGTTTAAAATTCTGCTGTCTTTGAGAAACAATATATTGATATATTTCTTTTCTTGTTTTGTTTAGGTTTATGGAATCTTGCTTCTCTCTTTTCTAATCTTTGTTTGTTTATATTGATGCCCTTTGCTTTCTTCTTCCTGGAGTCGGAAGGCTTTGCTGGCTCAAAAAAGGTGCGTAGCTATTATATATTCAGTGAATGGGATAATAGAAATACCATGTGATGGTGGGGGATACTTGCTGCTTTTTGAGCTTGATTGTTTTCTTACAGATGTTTTGTCAGAGTACTAGGTAACACCATCATCATGTCAATATCTATGGAGATTCTCAATCATCCAGGTCATGGTTGTATCAAAGGTGCTTTTTTAGAAGGCAACTGGACTTTTTGAAGAAGTTTTGCTTCTCATCCAGGAAGCTTCTTCAACTCTAACGTGGATAGTGTGGAATGGAAGGATTTATATTCCTTGCAGGCAGCTGGTCATTAGCATTATTTTAGAAAGTCATTGAGGCTACTTGGAGATTTGTCCATGTCTTCAGGATCATGTGAGTAGTGCAGATGGGCATGGAGCCTTCTTGGAACAGCTGAAAGAACTGTGTTGTGGAGCTGCGCTTTCTGCACTATTGAGCACAGGTGCCGGCTGTTGGGGATGAGACTGTGTTGTTTGCATCTCAGCCCGAAGCATCCTGCAGAAAGCAGAGCTCCCTAACAAGTTTTTTCTCAGATTAGGGAGTCAGGCAGGGATGTCCACTTTCAGCTCTGCTCTTTATCACAATTTTGGAAACTTTGTTGAGAAAAATTAGACAGAATATGGAGATAAAAGGATTAAGAATTAAAAATGAAGAGTACAAGGCCGAAGCATTTGCAGACGACCTTGTGTTTTTCATAGAAGAACCAATAAAATCGGGACCAAAATTAATTAAAGAGATAGATATGGAGAAGTGGCAGGGTTAACAATCAATAAGAATAAAACTAAAATGATAACAAAAAATCTAACAGAGAAATAAAAAAAGAAATTAGAAGAGGTAATGGGCTTAAAAATTGTAAAAAGAATTAAATATTTAGGAATTTGGCTCATGGCAAGATGTTCAACAATAAAAGAAGATAATTATGTAAAACTGGTACGAGAAATAAAAAAAGATTTAGAAAAATGGGGGAAATTACAGTTATCAATACTCGGAAGAATAGCGACTATTAAGATGAACATCTTGCCAAGAATATTATTCCTCTTTTAAAATATTCCAATTAAATTAGATAATTTTTAACGAATTAAATAAAATTACTACGAAATTTATTTGGTCAGGGAAAAAACCCAGGATAAAATTAAGCTCCTTACAAGATAATAGATGCAGAGGTGGATTTGGGCTCCCTGCCTGGGAACTATATTATGAAGCGGCAACTTTAACATGGATTAAGGATTGGGCCAATTTGAGAAATAAAAGAGTCTTAATTCTAGAAGGGCATGATTTGGAAGCAGGGTGGCATGCCTTCATGTGGAACCCGGGAAATAAAAACTACACACACTTTAATAGGCATATAATTAGATGTTCGCTATTAAAGGTGTGGAAAGAAATTAAGCACAAACATTATATGAAGATCCCAGGATGGGTTTCCGTCATGGAAGCATTGATCCACCCCAATGCACTAGAAACTGGAAGAAAAATTACGTATTATGATGTACTAAATCCCCAAGGAAGATTAATGACGAATCAAGAAATCAGAGAGCAAGGGAGGAAATTAGAGTGGTGACCATATTTACAACTCAAGGCAAGATATAAAAAAGACATGGAAGAGTACTAAATCCCCAAGGAAGATTAATGACGAATCAAGAAATCAGAGAGCAAGGGATTTATTTATTATTGGGACTTGTATGCCTCCCCATCTCCGAAGACTCGGGGCGGCTCACAACTAAGAAACAACAACAATAAATAATTAAAAAGAGATTAAACCCAATTACAAGCCCAAACAGATTTAAAATACATTAAAAATATAACCCCCCCCCCCAGGAAAGAAAAGGTCACAGCCCGGATTGATCAAACAACCAGGTCTTCAAATCATGGCGGAAGGTGCGGAGGTCAGGGGCCAGGCGGAGCCCCAGGGGGAGCTGGTTCCAGAGGTCAGGGGCCGCGACAAAATAGGCTCGTCGTCAGGGGACCGCCAGCCGGCATTGGCCCGCCAACGGGACCCCAAGGAGTCCTTGCCTGTGTGCTCGCACAGGGCGGTTGGCATTCGATGCTGGCAGGAGTCGCTCCCTTAAATATTGAGGACCCATGTTGTGAAGGACTTTGTATGTTAAAACTAAAACCTTGAATCTCACCCGGAGCGCAACCGGCAACCAATGCAGGCAGGGCAGGAGGGGGGTAACATGGGAGAATCGAAACTCCCATCACCACCCGCGCGATTCTGCACCAGCTGCAGTCTCCGGATGGTATGCAAGGGCAGTCCTAAGTAGAGAGTGCTGCAGTAGTTGAGTCTAGAGGTAACAAGGGCATGAGTGACTGTGCGCAGGGCATCCCGGTCCAGGAATGGGCGTGAAGTTGGCAACAAGATGGAGTTGGGCAAAGGCCCCCTGGCGACGGCTCCCACCTGCTCCTCCAACCAGAGCCAAACATCCAGGAGGACCCCCAAATTCCGCCCTATCCACAGGGGCAACACCGCTCCCCTATGGCCAAAGATGGATATTCCTGACTGGGCCGAGATGCCGTATGCACAGCCACTCAGTCTTGGCCGGGTTGAGTCGAAGCATGTTCCCGCTCATCCAGATCCGCACCGCATCAAGCACTGGGTCATCAGGGAGAGGGCATCACTGATTTGGTTCGGGTGGAGATGTACAGCTGGGTGTCATCTGCGTACTGGTGGTAACTCACCCGAAACCACGGATGATCTCACCCAGCGGCTTCATATAGATGTTAAATAGCAGGGGGAGAGAACCGACCCTGAGGGACCCCACACGAGAGCACCCTCGGGGTGGACCTCTGCCCCCGCCAATACCGACGATTGTGAGAGGTAGGAGGTGAACCACCGAGCACGGTGCCCCCACTCCCAGCCCCTCGAGGCGTGCAAAAGGATACCATGGTCGATGGTATCAAAAGCCGCTGAGAGGTCTAATAGGACCAGGACAGAGGAAAAACCCTGTCCCGGCCCTCCAGAGATCATCCATCAGCGACCAATGCCGTCTCCGTGCTGAAACCAGGTCGGAAGCCCGATTGATATGGATCTAGGTAGTCCGCTTCATCCAGGAAAAGTGGAAACTGCTGAGCCACCACACTCTCAACAACCTTCGCCAAAAAGCGAAGGTTGGAGACTGGACGAAAGTTGTCTAACACGGCCGGGTCCAGGGCAGGCTTCTTCAGGAGGGGTCTCACCACCGCCTCCTTCAAGGCGGTGGGAAAAACACCCTCCCTTAATGAAGCGTTGACAACTGCCTGGAGCCAACCACAGGTGGCCTCCCTGGCGGCATAGGCCAGCCAGGAAGGACACGGATCCAACAAACGTGGTGGAACTCAGCCGCCGCATAATCCTGTCCACTTCATCCTCGGAAACAGGATCGAACTCATCCCAGATCACATTGGCCAGACTACCTGTATCTCGTTCCTCAGACCACTGCAAATCAGAGGACAACCCGCTCCGAATCCGGGCAATCTTATCCGACAGATATTGACCAAACTCCTCAGCCCTTCCCCGCAACGGGTCCGCCCCCTCCCCTGTACGAAGGAGAGAGCGGGCAACCCGGAACAGGGCGGCTGGGCGGTTATCTGTGGACGCTATGAGGGCGGAGAGATAAGACCTCGCCGCTCTCATAGCTACCAGGTAAGTCCTAATATGGGCTCTTAGCTGGGCTCGGTCGGATTGGGAGCGGGTGGACCTCCACCTGCTCTCTAAACCCCTCCGACGACGCTTCATCTCCCGGAGCTCCTCAGTATACCAAGGAGCCATCCGGGATCCACGGCGTGAGAGGGGACGCATGGGGACAACCCTGTCGAGGGCATCCGACGCAGCCTGTTGCCAAGCGGCCGCCAGATCCTCGACAGAGCTGTGGGCAAGGGAAGAGGGAAAGAACCCCAGCTCCGTCTGGAACCTCTCAGGGTCCATCAGGCGCCTGGGGCGAACCATCTAAGTGGCTCCTCATCCCAGCAGTGGTGGGTGGCCTGTTGGAAGACCAGCTGTGAGAGATAGTGATCAGACCATGGAACGGGCAGTGTCATAAAAGTGGCTTGCCCTCTGTCACTACGCCACTGTTCGGAGACAAAAACTAGGTCGAGAGTGTTTCCCCCCTCATGAGTCGGGCCTTGAATCAATTGGGTCAGGCCCATGGCTTCCATGGAAGCCATGAATTCCTGGGCCAAACCCGACGCTCCCCCCAGGGAGGGCAAATTGAAGTCCCCCAGGACTATAAGGCCCGGGAACTCCAACGCCACCCCCGAGAGGACATCGAGAAGCCCAGGCAGGGCTGCTGTCACACAGCTGGGGGAAAGGTATGCGAGCAGCAGGCCCACCCAACCATTAGGCCCCCACCTCAGGAGGAGGGTCTCACTCCCGCCTATCTCTGGAACAGTGACCTCCCTTGGAGACAAGGTCTCCCACATAACCACAGCCACCCCCCCACCCCTTCCCTGGGCCCGTGGCGGTGTAAACCCGGAAACCCGTGGGCACAGATCAGCCAGAGGGACACCTCCCTCTGGGCCCAACCAGGTGTCGGTGATACAAGCCAGGTCCGCAGCCTCCTCCTCCATGATCTCTCGGAAGAGGGGAGACTTATTAGCCACAGACCTGGCATTAAAATACACCAGCTTAAGCCCAGGGGTCCCGGTTCCTGCCCCTGGGAGGAGGCCATAGGGTCGGAGCATGCCACCGCACAAAGATGGCGGCGTGCTCCCGGCACATGATATGGCCCTATGCCTCGACATCTCCTGCCAACCCCAACCACCCTGGGAATTGCGGTCCCCACCTCACACCCCAGAGCCCCAGCAGCCCCCAACCCCCGCCATGCACCGGGCTGAGACCCATATCCCCGGGATCATTACCCACCCTCCTCCCTAGCCTTCTTAAAAATTTAGTTAAAAATTTGACTAAGGGGGCCCTAGTGACCCTCTTTTTCGTAGCAGAACCCCACCCATACCCCACCCCCCTGTCATGCCATGAAATTAGAGTGGTGACCATATTTACAACTCAAGGCAAGATATAAAAAAGACATGGAAGAGTTTGAAATTGAGATAAAACCGAATCAATTAGATAAAATATTGGAGGAAACAGATGAAAAATTAATCTCAAAAATGTATAACTACCTGTTAGAATATGAAATGGTGGAAGAAATAGTTAAAGGCCCAATGATCTCATGGGCAAGGAATGTAGGGCACAATATTAATTTGGAAGATTGGGAAAAAATTTGGAATCAAAATTACAAAATAACAAAATCCGCGATCTATAAAGAAAAACAATACAAAATGTATTACCGGTGGTATCTGTCACCCTCAAGGTTAGCTAACATTTATCCAAACATGAGCCCGATGTGTTGGAAATGTAAGCAAATGAGGGGCACCTTCTTCCACACTTGGTGGCTCTGCCCAAAAAGTAAAAAATATTGGAAAAAAATTAGATTGTGGATAAAGGAAATTACAAGTATTCAGTTAGAATTCAAACCTGAAATCTTTTTGTTGGGAATGTTAAAAGGGGACTATGTAAATGAAATTAAATATTTAATTCTCCATATAATCACAGCGGCAAGAATTGCGCTGGAAGGGCGAACAAATGCCAACAAATAATTTGATTACTCAGAAAATACTTGACTGAGCTGAAATGGACCTACTCACACAAAAACTTAGGAATAAGGAAGACTCAAGATATATTATAGCTTGGGATAAATGATATAAGTGGATTAAAAAGCAAAAACCAGGAATTCAGTCTGATTGAGTTTTGAATAAACTGACATGTAAAAGTCACAAATGTATTATGAATTTATTATTCAAGTTAATGTACATTCAAAACTCAATCAGACTGAATTTGATCCTATTTTCCTTTTTCCAGCATTCATTTAACCATGTCAATTAGAGTTCCCTGTTCCATTTTGATAATATTTCAGATGGTCTGGTTTATCCTAGTTCACTGCAAATGAACAGTCTGCTGAGGCAGTACTTTGTTTGCTTCTTACCTCTGTCCTCCATGAAAGTAGTTAAAATCAATCAAGAAGTCTTACTTTATAATTTCCAAACCAAGATTTCTGATTTGGGTTGCTAAACAGTTTGGTACTCATAAAGCAACAATAAATCTTACCAGTATACATTTATTCTACTGTTTTGGGAATGTCTGACTTTCTGTAAAAGTTTGCAGTTACATTAAGAAATCAAACAATTTGGCAACTAACCTGAAAAAAATCTGGGAGAAATCTAATGTGGACTCAAATTCTCTATACTGTTAAAGGATTAATCATAGCAAAAACAGCAGGAGATATGAATGGGAAGTCTTTGGATATGTTTTCTTCCTTGTCTATTCTTTATCCTTGCCTATATAGAATTGATTTTTATTCCTTTCATGAAAGGGTTTCTCAAAAAAAGAACATGAGGGCCATGCTGAATATATTTTAAAACACATTTAGTTCAGTATAGCATTCTGATAGCTATTATACTGAAGCCTACAAATAGGGCATGAATGGAATATAATCTTCCTACTCATGTTCTCCCAACAACTGGGAGTCAGGCAGTTGATAGTACAGGTAATATAAGGAAACTTTGGTAGTGAATAGATGCAGGTAGGTATATGCAAATCCCTATATCTGAAGTTGACCCCGGGGATAATTTGGAGGTACTAGTTGGTATTCAGATAATCCTTGACTTATGATCACAATTGAGCCTAAAATCTCCTGGTTTATGTTCCTTTTACCAAACTTATATAAAAGTGACTGCACTATATTTATGACCAGATGACTTTAATCCCCTTTTATAGCTAATGTCAGGCCTTCAGTATTAAAGAGACAGAAAAACAAGTAGGAAGTCAAAAGAAATATGTCTCAATGACGCTTCATTGCATTCCTTCATTAGGATTGCTTAATGTCTATGGAGATTCTCAGTCATCCAGGTCATGGTTGTCCCAAAAGTGCTTTTTCAATAGGCAACTGGACTTTGCTTCCCATCCAAGAAGCTTCAATTTTTTGCCATTGACAATCCATAAATTGCTGGAAATAAAGGATTAAGGAAGTGCTGCTTAGTTTTAGTGGCACATAGATGTTCTTGGTAGAGCATCTGTGAATGAAAGGAAATTAGATATTGGAGAAACAAAAAGGAAGCATCCTGCTGGGAGTTTTTCAAGGAAATTCAGCCTGCATAATATTTTGATCTTAATGTTTGTTACAAAAGATACAGCATTCATTTGTTACAAAATGAAACAAGTGCTGTATGTCAGTTATAACCCTATCACTGCTATCTTTTCTACACTGAATTCTGAAAATATTTTCTGTTTAAAAATGAAACTGGTTGGCCTTATGTTTTAATATGCAAGTGACAGACTGTTTCTGCATAGATACATTTATGAATGCATAACGGTGCATAAAATTAGGTTAGCATTTTAACAAACCTGGTGACAACGCTACTTCACAATATGCAAAAATACATTTTAAAACCTGCTGTTAACACTGTAAATTGCCTGCTTCATAACTGTGACAATTTTGGTTAATTCCCATTTCTGGCTAGCTAGAAACACCGTCCTAGAGTGTAAATGATCTCCAAAAATTTCCTATTACTTGAGCCATGGACAGCAAATATATAATGTTTGCTCCTACTGTTAGTTATCTCAATGTAGGTACTGTGCTTGATTTTAAATTATGGTACAGGTAGTCTTTGACTTATAATTCATTTAGTCACCATTCAAAGTTACAATGGCACTGAAAAAGTGACTTATGACCATTTTTTACACTTGTGAGCATTTCAGCATTCCCCAAGGTCACATGATCAAAATTCAGTTGCTTGGCAATTGGTTCATATATATGACTGTTGCAGTCCCGGGGTCATATGATCTGCTTTTGTGACCTTCTGACAAGTAGATGGGGAATCCAGATTCATTTAACAATCATGTTATTAACTTAACAAATGCAATGATTCATTTAAAAACTGTGGCAAGAAATGTCATGTAATGAGGCAAAACTCATTTAAACTCATTGAGCTGTGGTGGCACAGTGGTTAGAATGCAGTACTGCAGTCTACTTCTGCTGATTTCCGGCTGCCAGCAATTTGGCAGTTTGAATGTCACCAGGCTCAAGGTTGACTAAGCCTTCTATCCTTCTGAAGTCGTTAAAATGGGGAACCAGATTATTGGGGCAGTATGCTGACTCTGTAAAACTGCTTAGAGACAGGGGTGGGATGCTACCGGTTCAGCCCGGTTCTATAGAACCAGTAGCTCTGAAGAGCAGTAGACACCAAACCGGTTCGCTGCTATGACCTTTTGCTCATCTGTTTGGCCCACCTGCCCGCCCGAGCTCTTGGCTGTCCTTTATTTTCTGCTTTTTCAACGTCAGCTGCTTTACGCGGCACAGCTGAGGTTGAAAAAAGAGGAAAGAAGAGGATTGTCAGATGTCCGGGAGGCACAGCTGATGTTTTTTTGGAAAAGCTCTACACATGTGCGCAAATCACACTCTCACCGGTTGAATCCCACCCCTGCTCAGAAAGGCCTAGAAAGCACTGTGATATGTAAGTCTAAGTGCTATTGTTACTGCTCTAAATTTGGGCTCAATTATGGTCATAACTTGAGGACCACCTGCACTTAACAGGTCAGTTTGGAGCCCTTCTGTTAGCATCTTGGCACTGTAAACTTTGGACTGGAAGTTCTAATGTGAGTTGGTTGTCTTTTGCTCTATAACAACACATCTCTTCAACTAATCAGATCTAGGAGCAGTGTTACATTGGCATGATTTATGCACCAGTGGGAATAGAAGTTGAAGTTATTTGAGTGATATTTTTTAAAATTATTTTCTAGATTTTATAATGGCTTTTTGTTTGATGCTATTATATGGTGAAGATAACTTTTTTAAAAGTATGGTTGTAAGAAAATTTGTAACTGAAGTTGTCATAACGTACATATTAATTTCTCAGAGTTTGCTATGATAGGAAACAAATCTTTATTATTATTATTTGTTTGAAACTCAAAGTATTGCTTGCTGACATAGCTACCAAATTGAATGTCTCAATGAAAAAAAGCCTTTGTGAATCTAATATGATTCACTTTAAAGAAAATAAAGTTAAAATAGTACATTAAGGATTGTAATTTTTTCTATATTTCTATATTTTTTCTCCAAAGTATTTCAATTTTAGTTTGGCTCCTCAAAAAGCACATTTTAAGTGAGTGTCAATATATCTATGTTTGTATCTATTTCTTGTTTACTACGTGCATTTTTTTAAAAATAGGGAATCAGAGCACGTATTTTGGAAACCCTTGTTATGCTCATTCTTCTTGCGTCGCTTATTCTTGGAATTGTATGGGTAGCTTCAGCTCTCATTGACAATGATGTTGCAAGTATGGAGTCCTTGTATGGTAAGAAAATCTTTTCTGTCTTCTGCTTTTCTAAAGAAAGGTAACTGAGTAGCCATTAGGCAAAACAAATCTGTTTTTTAATAGGCTAACTTAAATTCTAAGGTTTTTAAATATTTTTATTTCTTCCCATCTTATATTTCACTTGGGATTAAATTTGAACTAACTGTTGCATGGGATAACAGTGACTATTTATTTGTTTCTTAGTATCAGAACTGCAAAATATCATAAATCAAAAAATGCACGAAATACTAATGAAAAGGTTGTAATTGAGGGCAAGAAAAAGTGTTTTGGTTTTGGCCAGAAGTTGAGACTGAGTCTTCTGGATGATATGTGCTTCTCAGAGAGATTAGTTTTCTGATTTTAAAAAAAATCATTTGAAGTGATAGTGATTGCCTTTAATCAACAACATTTTTATTAACAAGAATGTTGTTGCATATTTGAGGCGAGTAATAGAATACACAAAAACATTCTTTTTCATACTTTCATGTATATTGGATGAGATAATGTACTAAATAAAGTATTCTTTAATTTCAGATCTTTGGGAATTCTACCTTCCTTATTTATACTCCTGTATATCTTTGATGGGGTGTTTATTACTTCTACGTAAGTTTTCCATACATATATATTAGAAATAATATTTAGTAAGGCTTTTTGGCATTCCAGTGCAGGTGTCAGATACCTGCTATTTTCTGAGTGAGTCTGCTGTATTCAGCCTTAGTACCAGGCTGCTAAATATTTAATTTTAAATATTTAAAATTGCTATTCAACCTGAATGTATGCTGGACCAGTAATAATGAAATCCTAAACAATAAAGAAAGCAATATAAATCACCTTGGACAAATGCCTATGTAGCCTTGAGCTGACGGCCTCTAGTAAAGTGGAGCCTAACATTTCACTGGGTCATTGGTTCCAATTTTGAACCACTGTTAACCATTCTTATATATTATAGAAATTATTTGGAATGTTTCTTTGTGCACTTTAAATCCATTATCCTGTCACCTGGAACAAGAAAGAATAGATTTTAAACCTGGTAGCAATGTTTCTTAAAATACAACCTCCAAGACCCTCTCCAAGTTCTGCAAAGTAAAAATTATTTGCCATATATCTATCTTCTATATACATAAAAGCGAAATACCACTCACGCATCATCACAAAATCTCCAGAACCGTAAAGCCTACAAACTTGACATTTGGCATTTTTGTTCCTCTTGGTTTCTAGGTGCCCACTAAGAAAGGATTTTTCAAAATGACCATCAGAGCATTAGTATTTCATATATTATTATAAACACGCTCCGATGCTAAGGAATTCTACTCCCCCTCCCCACCTGAAAAGAAATCTGTTCCAAATGCAAAACACAAGCAGAGGAGAGGAGTTTCAGTTTCAGTTTTAGTTTCATAGCACCAAGCAGCTTTAGTACTGAACAGTTGAGCTAAGCCACACCCAGGCTCCTTGCTGTCTCCTTGCTCACACAGCAAATACTGTTTCAGTTTCTAAACAGCCTTCAACTCACACTGACAGGACGCCAGCCAGATGAATACCGATGGATGCTGGTAGGCAGAGACAAAATTTTCTTTTCCTTATTTTCCTCCCAAAAAACTAAGCCTGACCACATAGTTTTGTAGCGAAGCATGGGTACTGAGCTAGTTGAATATATTTGCAAAAATCTAAAACAATGCCTCTTCTCATTATTACATTTATTTCTTTAAAAAATAGAGTTTTTTATGAACAATATTCACGTTAATATCTATTTAATTTTGATATTTTTACATGATTCAGCAGGCTTCTGTGAATGAATCAATTTTAAAATTTTAAAATGGCGAATCTCAATAAATATAATACATATAAACAAAAGCTTTTGGTGGTTCACCATAGATTTTAAAAGTAGGAAAGAAAAGAAAATATTTAAGAAACAGTAGCATAATTTCAGATTTTTGAAAACAGCTTATCCCCCTCTCAATCCCCTCTTCTGGAGCCTAATCATTCCCGTCTCTTTCCATTTTTTAAATCATGTGTGTATTAAGCATCAGACACCAAAATGTAACATTACAATAGAATATATAGAAATAGAGAAATTCTGACTTAACACTAAAACTACAAAAAAGCATGAAATAAGAAATATAGCATATATATATATATAGTATAAGGACAAACTAACATTAAATGATTTTAGTTTACAACAGTGAATACATAGAAATATGGGAATTGTCTCCTGTAAGTTATCCGCTCCAGATGGACCTTACACATTACATCACAATAACAGTAACTTCTTATAATATGGCAGGATGAATAAATGGACATAAGTTTGATTTGTGCAGAGAGTCAACATTTTCAGTACAAGGAAAAGAAGAGCACTTTAGATATCTCTGCAAAATGAACACGGAAGAATTATATGTTTGATAGAGTTAACTTGCCCAGGTCCATCATCTGGCAAAAATTGAATAAAATAAAATTTTAAAACCCTCAAAGGGCAGACTTGATGCACAGCTAGGTCTTTTTCAGTTTTCTGTGTTTCTATGTACTTCAGAGTTTTCAGATATGAGTTGTTTAAAATCTCCAAGATTTTTTATATTATATTTTTGTGGGGTCCTTTTTCTATTTTTATTTAATTCAAATATTTTTATTCAAATAAAATAAAATTTCAAATACAATAATTTTAAACTTTCAAACACCGATTTTTAAAAAGTGCATAAAAATTAACCACATATTATCTCCTCCAGTTGAATACTGATTAATATATTACAACAGTATTTTTGTGAGCCACTTTTTAATTAAAAATCCAGGGAACTGACCTGATATATATCAACTGTTCTAACTACTGTGTTGCAAACACTGTGAGGCAAATTTAAAATGGATCCTTCCACTTTCAAGAGGATTAAAAGTTTCAATAAACAAATGAAGCTACCGTGTTTCCCCTAACATAAGACACTGTCTTATATTTTTTTTTGGCTCCCAAAAACACACTAGGTCTTATTTTCGGGGTAGGTCTTATTTTCGGGGTAGATCTTATTTTTGGGGTAGGTCTTATTTTTGGGGAAACACGGTAGTTGTATATTTAAGATGCTAATTCAACTTCTTCAAGAAGATCTGAAGTATTTGGCTTGTTTTTTTAAAAAAACTTGATAAGGATATTGTAATTTTGGATAATGAATCAAAGATGATAGATAATATGTGTGTTCGTCTACAGTTTGTACTCCGGTAGGACTTTCCCGTATGTTTACAGTAATGGGACAATTGCTTGTAAAGCCAACAGTAAGTATTGTTAATATCAAATTATTATCTAAAAGATGGCCGTAAGTCCTTTAGGGCAGTAGTCCCCAACCTTTTTGGTTTCAACAGTAGCAGTGGACAGGGGGTGGGGCTGGGAAGAGGATGGTTTTGCATGTGCAACCTAGCTCCTGGGCATGCACAAATGAAGCTTTGCACGGTCGCCCACCACTTACTTGTGTGGCCCAGTTTAGGTAACATACAAAGTGAAACTGCAGATATTACAGCAAAGTAGGTTTTTAAAAAATTCCTTCCTGTTTAGTTGGATTGTTTCAGCTTTGAATGAGTACTGTTTAAACACGGAAGCTTGAAACTTACACAAATGAAGATCAATTCACATTGATCTTATATATACACTCAGGTTTTTTTTTAAAGACTCTAGTTCTTTTTCTCTCTTATTCATAGTAAATTGTATGCAATCTCCAAATATTTTATCTGATATGTTATCTGTATATCTGAACATAGATTCTTGAAGACTTGGATGAGCAGATGTATATTATTACTCTAGAAGAAGCAGCTATAATGAGAAGGTTAAATGGTTAGTATGTTTAATACAGCCTGGCTTTTATATTATTGCATTTAGGTATGATGAGAATTGTGTTCTAACATTTACAGAGGAGGCTAGTTTCAGAAATCCTGAACACCATGAAGTTTGGTATACATTTGGAGCCATTTTGGCATGGTGATGAAGGTGCTGGCCTAAAAATTAGGAGAATATGAGTTCTGGCCCCACCTTAGCCATGAAAGCCCGCTGGGTGACCTTGGGCCTGTCTCTCTCTCTCTCTCTCTCTCTCAGCCCAACTCACCTCACAAGTTCTTGTGAGGAAAATAGGAGGAAGGTGTCTTGGATTATGTTGGCCATCTTGAGTTATTTATAAAGTAAAAAATGTGGGATAAAAAATATCCCAGGTAAATAAATAAATAAGAAAGAATATTCTCCTTTTCAGCATGCGTGTAATGACTGATTGTGGCCCAGGAGCATTGTATTATGTCAGTTCTTTTATAATTAAATATTCCAATCAATTATAAACTAATATGAAATGAATAGCAAATTAACATGAAAAAATTGGTTGTACAGAAATTATAAGTAACGCTAGTTACTAGGACTTTTTGCAAGTCTTAGTGGAAAATAAATGTAATATTCAATCATAACCAATTGTGAAAAGATTTACTCTGTAACTTGCTTAGGTGCAGTCAAATCATTTGATTTAATTAGCTAAAAACAGAATTCTGCAAATGGTAAAAAATTATTGATTTTTCATGCATTTTGACATTCGATCCCTTGGTAAAGTTTAAAATTATTCTGTGACAACTTTCGGAGGTGCTCCGGAAACCAAAGTCTATGCAGAATGATACCATAGGGTATAATATCTTTTGTTTATATGTCCTGAGAATTAATTTTTTTTATAAGATCAAACTGAAAACATATCACAGATGTTAAATCATACTTTGGCAGAAATTCAGATTTTCCTATAAATAAAGGATTGCAGTACCCCCTTCTCTTGAGAAGAAGATGGAATGTTGGAAGTAATTTTAATAGTTTTCTAGCTGATAAATTAGAATCCAGTCTAATTCAGTATTGTGTTAATAGGAATCAAACTGCAGAATCCTGAAATACAGTTAATTATATGTTTTAAAATTCTCACTTTTTAAACATAGTGTAAGGAATTAGGAAAGTGCGTACTTTTGAACTTCAAATTTCATATAATTTTATTAGCACAGGAAGTTTGGGGAAGAAAAATTATCCCTGCAGTGGTTAGCCTGCATAAATTGTTTTGTTATTAAAGAAATTGGAGAGAAAATGTGTTTCTTCCGTATTGTATTTCAATACCCACGTCATTTGTGCACAAAAAGAATAAAGCTCAAACTTTCTTTATATTAAAAAGGAAAAGTTGCTTTTAGCTATTAGTTTTCCTGAATCCCAGGAGACGGGTGGAGCAGGATCAAAAATTCTTATTTGATCAAAGTTATTAGCTCTGAAGGTATTCTAACCTATGTAAGAAAGATGAAAGGTGTTGTTTTTATTGCACACTAGTAACAGTGTAATTTTGAACTAATTGGAGTTGAACTGCCAATCACCTACAGGGAATGCAAATAGATACTCCTACAATTTCCTTTGAGGTACTGAAATATTATGTTGGGACCGAAGAAAAAACAAAATAATACTGTTAAATTGACCTTAAATGAGCTGCTTTGTGGTTTTCTTGGAGAATCCCTTCTAATTTTTCATGACTAGTCTGAACAAGTTCTGTCTACCAGTTTGATTTATTGGCCAGACAATGCAGTCATTAAACTTTTGAGCTTGCTTGAAATAAAGTTGAGAGCCCATGATGCTTTGAATAGCTTGCATTCAATAGTTTGCTCCATCTTCCAGAGATGTGATTTGATTGCTCTAAAATGTTGCTTCATTCCTTGGAACTTTACCAGGATTATTCTATGCTGCTATCATTTTTTGGTGTGTGTGTGTGTTGTTGTAAGAGTTATCACTTTTTTTATTTTTTTTAAAGTTAGGATGAATATTAAGAATCTGATGCATTTCTCATATAAGTGGTGAATATGTAAATTTAAGGCAGAGGCTCATAGCTGAGCATCCAAATATTTGATGTATAAAAGAATTAATTTAGTTACGATAGTGAAAAGTGAATTTTGTTTAGGTTTGTTTGAGATTTCAGGGAAATCAGGGTTTTTAAAGCAAAATTCATTTAATTAAAAAAGAAACACCGAGCCACACCTTCTGGTAGTTTAGAAATGGCTAAATACTAACTAGAGGGTGTGGCCCAGTTCTTTTTTTTTTTTAGTTAAATGAATTTTGCTTATTTGTCTATTTGTCCCCACACATCAGAACCACTTTCTTTATTTAGCCCATAGCTTTGCTTCATCTAAGAAATTGTATTGTAATGGGAGTGAAAACTGCCATTAGAGCACAGCAATTATACTTTACAGGGATATTTTCATTATCTGAATCTATTTTTCCTCTTCTAGTTTAGCAAAATGGTTTTGCACTACTGATAGAATATTTTAATATAGGCATTTTTGTTTTGGCACAGGAGGATTTTCCGCAGTGGAGTATAATACAAAACAACTTGAGCAGGAATTGAATAATGTGAAGAGCATGAAATCAAAATTAGGTAATTGCCTCATATTTTTTGGGGTGGGGGGGAGGTTTGGTGTCTACTGTGCTTTAGCTTGAAGTAAAACCTCTTTTATTTTTGAAAATATCAGAAAAAATATTATCTGCTCTTCTTACAAAAAATACTTAAGCATATATTGGGGGGGAAATCCTTTTAGTGTAATACTTAGACATTCCAGAATGTCAGCCCTTCAAGTGGACCAGATCTGGAAACAGATTCCACAAGAAGACTAGAACTTTGCTATATTAACAAATCTTGCAAATCTGTGTTTCCTCTTCTTATACCTGGGGGAATCAGGGACTTTTTTCCCTCTAATGGGCACTGGATTTCTTTTCCAAAGATGGTCTGGATTCCTCCTCCATGGCTCTTTACACCAGTATATTATTCTTATTTTGAGTACTGTTTCCTTATTTTTTTTAAATTGGCATCGTTTCTAACAGTAATAAGGAAAGATAAAGGAATCCCTGCAGATTTTATTCTGCTAGTCATTTCTGACTATAGGGGGTAGTGCTCATCTCCGTTTGAAGGCCATTGAGCCAGCGCTGTCTGAAGACATGGTCAGCATGATGTCATGGAGCGCTGTTACTTTCCCACTGCAGTGATACCTATTTCTCTACTTGCATTTGTATGTTTTCGAGGCTTGCGTGGCGGCACCAGCAGCAGGTAGAGGCATGGGGGGGATGGTGGAGGCAGGTGATCCCAGCACCCCATGTGGGTGCTTGTTTGGCATGGCCAAAGGCAAGCCAAGAGACGATGGGATGGAGTGAGCAGCGTGTTGGGATTGCCTCGCCTCCCCCTGGCTCTGCTGCATACTTTTCGCCCAGAGGGAGACGAAGCTTTGCTTGCAAAGGGGATGCTTTGAAATGGACCTAATCGCTTCGTTTCAAACCACCCCCTTTGCAAGCCCGTGAAGCTTTGAGTCTCCGTCATTTCTCTGTCCAGGTGAAAAGCGTTTGGTCGAGTGAAAGAGGAACAAAGGACCAAGCGAAAGCAGTGGGTGCCTTCGCCTTCTTTCCCCCACTTCCCTGCCTGAGCTCTGCTTCCTCCCACCTCCCCCCGAATTCTTGACAGGCATCAGGTGTGGAATGGGGCAGGAAGGAGACCAAAGTGATTGGGAAATGAGGGCAATCTACAGTTCCCCATAGATTGATAAGCTCGAGTGATTTGCAGTGTCCTGCCCCACTGCTGGTGAGCCAAGGCCAGGAAATTCTTGACACTTGCCCAGAATGCTGAGGAGGGGAGTAAAAGGGTTCCACAACCAAATTTGGGGTGTCGGGCGAGAGGGGCAGATGGGGATAATCCATCCCAGCACTCACTCTGGTTTTTTTTTAAGGGGATCCTTCAGGAGAGAGAATAACAGCTCAATATACCGGTTGAATGTGTAGAATGTGTAAGTGGGGAGTGGAGCTTTTCCCGAGTCTCCTGCCGATGTTGCCGCGCAAGCCTCCCACAAGCCTCCCATGTGTCAGGCAGCCATGCAGCATGTCTGGATTGCCTGTCTTCTTTTCCCCCACCTCTGCCTCCACGCTTGGAATTAACTCAACCTTGGCAGCTTTAAGACATGCGGCTTTCAACTCCCAGGATTCCCTAACCAGCATCGCTGTCTGGGGGATTTGGGGAGTCAAAGTCCACACGTCTTAAAAATCAACAAGGTTGAGAAACACGGCTTTTACTACTTACGCTGTGGAGAGGGAAGACTGTAGCGTGTAGAGGATCAGGTGGTGGCAGGATAGGATGTTTGAGCTGAAAGTGCATAAGTAGGCTAATTTGCTTTTGAAGTTTTAGTGGTCCATCTCACAGAATGCTTGGACTGCTTTTGGTTGTTTGGCTACGATTATGGCTACAGAGCTTCTAATTTTAAACGGATTGTATGTATTTGTCTCAAGCCACCATAACATTTTCTTCTGTTTAAAGAGCGACGGAAAAAGGCTTCTCCCTGGGAAAGGAACCTTGTGTATCCAGCTGTAATGATACTACTGCTAATTGAAACGGTAAGCTCTAATTTCTTTACATTGCTTAAGACCCACCTGGCCTCTTGAAGATAGTAATTTATTCCAGGCACGTGTCTGAATTGAGTCTCATTAAAAAAAAAAAAGGAATTGCAGTTTGTCTCTTTTACGGTTTTTGTTAAATCTCAGAAGTGTTCAAGCCAATTGCACCAAAATGGAGCAAAAGGTTTTTGCACAAAACTGCACCCATGCTTGGACTTTTTGCTTCTTCTTTTTCAGGCAATCTCAGTGCTCTTAGTGGCTTGCAACATTCTGTGTCTCTTGGTGGATGAAACTGCAATGCCAAAGGGATCAAGGGTAAAGTCTTTTCCTTTTGCAATATCACTAATGGCAAGTTTGATCACACAATCTAGTTTACCGTACATTTTCCCAAAGAAATTTAGTTTGGGGGAAGGGGAGAAGATACAGACTTGCAGATTTGCACCCTGAAAACCTTTAAAGGGGCATGTGAATGCTGTTTTGGTGTTGTGGTTAAACTTAGACTGGAAAACCAGGAAACTGTAAGATCTAGTCCATCTTTAGGGAGAGAAGTCACTTGGGCCACACTAAGCCATTCCTTCTCTCTCAGCCCTGGGAAAGAGGCAGTGACAAAACATTCTGTCAATCTTTGCAAAGAAGATTGCATGGACTTGCCAGGCCGTTGCCAGAGTCAAGATTGATGAAAATGAACAAACACAACAAAAACAGAATATAATTGTCTGCCTGTGGAGATTCTCAGCCATCCAGGTCATAGTTATCCCAAAGGTGCTTTTTCAGGAGGCAACTGGACTTTCTGGTTTTTCTTTGAAGATGCTTCACTTCTCATCCAAGAAGCTTCTTCAGAAAGTCCAGTTGCCTCTTGAAAAAGCACCTTTGGGACTTAATTAGCTACTAAAATCCTGCCAAAAAGCATTTGTGGCAGGATTCTAGTATCTAATTAGGCAACCGCTTTTAACATTTCTCTAGTTCCCTTACAGCATTTTTAATCATCAAATTATTTGAATTTTTGTATTTGTTTCGGATCGCCCCAAAATGGTATTCTGATGTAGCTCCTAATCCTGAAGGTTGCAGTGATGATTACTGCCTCAATATTAGCTAATAAAAAAAAACATACAAATGATATACAATTGAATTGTCCGAGGTCATTCAGTCTTTAAAAAAATAAGTAAAAGAATGGCATCCTCTGTCTAATACCTTTTTTTTTTAATTCTTGCAGGGGCCTGGCATAGGAAGTGCCTCTCTGTCCACATTTGGTTTCGTGGGAGCAGCACTTGAGATCATTTTGATTTTGTATCCTTTCTTTCATGAGGCGTGCTTGTCTGTTAACAAGTATTCTGTCTAATTTTCTGGGAGGCTGCTAATTTACTAAGATGCCTGCTTAGTACAGAGAAAACAATAGGCCAGCTATTCCCAGGCACTCAAAGTGGATGTTCTTTCTCTCTTCCCCCTCCTCCTGCATACTTTGCCAGGCTTAAAAGACCTTTAGGACTCTGAAACTTGCATTCTTTAGGAATTCTTTTTTTTTCTTTAATTCTCACAGCTATCTTATGGTTTCCTCTGTTGTTGGCTTTTATAGCCTACGTATTTTTGGAGATTTTACCCCCAAGAAGGATGACACAACTATGACAAAGGTGGGTGAAAAAGCCTGAGATCCCCCTCTTTTCACATTTCCTTCTACCAAAGCAAACCTGGTTCTATTAGCGAGTAATTGCATTCTGAACAGCAATTAGTTGTTTAAACATTGATCAACAAACTTTTTGCTTAGTTGGGGTAGCTCAGAATCGGTTGGAAAAGGCCTGAAACAGCAGTGTTAGGTAGCCATAGAAAATCTGATGAGTCATTCTCCCACGCCCTTTTTTTCAGTGTGAGTGTGTGAGACACTCTCTTTTGGTTACTACAAATAATATCAATAAGATTCCTTTAATTTGAATGAATTAAGTGATTCTATTCAGCGATTCTCAGTCTGAGGCGGCTTTGACTTTCAGGAACTTATACAATTACAGCCAACAGTTGCATACATGTTAAAAAGAGAGATCTTAAAAGTAGCTTTTCATAAATAGGGGAACATTACAAACAAGATGAATAGGAGCCAATTTCTTTTCCTTTTATTTTTTTTTTCTGTTTAAAAAAGGCATTCGAAGTAGGGGGGGTGAGATTTGCTTTAATCTTTCCAGGAATTCTCAGAAATGGGAAAGTAAACAACCGTACAGAAGGCCCTTGATTAAACCAGTTGAGCAGTGCCATTATGTTTGCTCAGCCCTTTTATAATACAGCATTTATAACAAGAGAAATGGTAAGCCACATATCCTTCAGATTTTTCAACCTCTTTGTATTTAGAACTCCTCTTGAAGAGAGACCTCAGCATTTTCTGGTTCTTCGAAAGAATAATGCTATATTAGCTCCTGTCTTGTTTATTATAATTCTTTACATCCTTTAAGGCAACACATTATTTTACTAACCTCAAGGTTGCACTTTGGAAAACGAGCAATTGGCAAATTACTGCCTAGCTATAGCAAAAGGATCTACCTCACTTCCTTATCCTCCATCATTATATTAATATAATGTTCCTTGTATAAGCACCTGCACAAACTCAAATTTGGGTCAGGTAAGGGCAGCTGTACATTAAGTTTTGAAGACTGGAGCCCTAAGGTTCCATCGGTATCTATGAACATTATTAATTTACACTTGCCTGCTTAGTTTTGAACATGCAAGTTAATGGTTTCTGGAGTTATGTTTGTGTGTTAGACAACGTGCTTGTGGGCAGGAAGTATCTTGTAGCTTGATTTCAGTGCCTTGCTTGGCGTATTTTAGGTTTTATCCCCTGATTTTCATTTGCTCAGAATTTATTTCAAATCTGCTTAAACATCTTAGAGGCAACCTTTAGATCTTGCATGACAACCAATAAGCAATTTGAGGAATATAGATTAATGTAAGTAGCAAAATTTCAGTTCAAATACTGGCTAAAGATTTAGAAATTTCCTGCCTGCAGAATGAATGTAGTAGACAGCTTATGCTTAAAATAGCAAAATAATTTTTAAAAATCCTGTTAAGTGTTCTGACAATCTACGCTACAACCAATCTATCCAGGGTACCATAAATACCCCAAGACCTGGGAGAATAGCTAGGTTTTTTTATTTAAAAAAACACCTTTGAAACTTCATCAGGGTTGGAGCTAAGTGGCTGCTCTCTGAAAGAACATAATTCCAGAAGGCAAGTGCTATGATAGAGAAGGCAAACTTGTTGGATCTTTATAGATCTTGATGTTTAATCAAATGTATCCAGAAGGTGCCTTCTGCCAGCTCTTCTCTCATGGGCAGAAATCATGGAGATGAGGAGATCCCTCAAACTACCTGACCTTATGCTACATAGGGCTTTATAGCTGATACCCAGACACTTACTACCAAACTCATGAAGCAGTCAATTCATGTCACATGGGTATATCAAGGCATGCCCATCATTTTTTATGCTGCTGCAATCTGCAAGGTCTTTATGGGCAGCTCCATGTAAATTGGACATTATAATAATCCAGTTGTGAGGTGACTAGGACGTAAGCAACCATCTAAAGCGCTTCTCCATTGGGGAATAGATAGAACTGGTGCCTCATATGAAGGTGTGAAAATGCCTTCCTGGTCACAACTGCCATTGCCTCTTTCACTGTAAGCCTCATCTGTCTTATCCCACTGGGGTTGGCTCACCTCACCTGTGATGGCAGAGGAGGCCTGCTGTGGAAACCATCAGCCAGGGAATTCTGGCGGGCAGGGCCCAGGAAAAGGGCCTTCTCTGCTGTTGCACCTGCCCTCTGGAACATCCCCCCCCTTCTACACCAATCCTCTTGACCTTTCATAAGAGCCTAAACACCTGGCTTTGCCAGTGGGCTTGGGGCCAAAGGAGGGGCTTCATGTTGAAGATGATTGATAGATTAATAGAAATCCCACCTCCCTCATGATAACCCCACTCCCTCCTTTCCCATGATTTAGGTATTGTATTTTATATATAATATTGTAGTATTTTATTTAGATCATTTTATCTTTTAATATTGTAAGCCACCCAGAGTTACCTTGTAGTAAGTTGGGCAGCCAATAAATTTGATAAATAAAATAACATCAAAAGTTATCCTGTTGCGAATTTTTAGAAAAATTGATATACCTAGATTTTCAATATTACTAGTAGAATGCTGCATAAGCCTGAGAATTTGATGGTGGGCAGAATGAGAAGTATTGCTTTATATGCTCCAGTTAAACATTGCAATTGTTATTTGGCAATTAGGAACTTCATTTGTTTTAACTGAAATAATATCTTTTTTTGTCTCAACAGATAATTGGGAATTGTGTATCTATCTTAATCCTCAGTTCAGCATTGCCAGTTATGTCAAGAACACTGGGTAAGTTTAAAACCAGTCTTTTCACAGAATCTTAAACAAATTTAGATACTCCTTTTAAAGAAAGTTCAGCTACACTTTTAGAAAACAAAACACTAATAATGAAGAGTGTACTTAATTATACAATTATGTTGCAGTTTGTAAAAAAAGGTTTCAGACTCAGTAATTTAAGTGTATGAATCTATCACCATGGAATTATAGATATATGGACAGTGAAGTTTAAGTTTTCTGATCTTGGTCTTGATAAGTCTGTTGAAGTAGTGGCAAGTTAGTTTGGCCTTGTGGTTAGGGTATTAAAATATGAGTGGATAAGCCTGAATGTTAGTTCTGACTCGTGGAACACGATGGCCGAATGGTTAAGCTGGGTTTGACACCCAAATGCCGTATTACAGGATCAGCTCCTGTTATTCACCCCAGCTCCTGCCAACTTAGTAGTTTAAAAGCAGGCAAATGCCAGTAGATAAACAGGTACCACTTTGGCAGGAAGGTTACTGTGTTCTGTAGTTTCATGTTGGCCACATGACGACGGAAGCATCTCTCAGACAACGCAGGCTTCCTTGGCTGAGAATCAGAGAAGAGCACTGCTTCCTTGAGTGGGTCACACAACCTGACAGGGAAAATTTTCCAAACCTTTTAATTTTCTTTAGTTCTCTCTTAGGCATGGAAGTCATTTGTGTATGACTTCAGGTCAGTGGAGAATAAGCATTATTGTTACATCTGAATTATGGGTTTGTTTCCTGTCAAGGTTTTGTGAAAATTGTTATCTTGTTAAATGTTGGCTATATTGCTGTCTCCCCTTCTCAAAAACTGAAATCCTACAGATTAATGGAAGTCTTGTTAAGTTTTTAGTAAAATTTGTTTTATTTTTTGTGCCAAACAAAATATCAACAATAAATTAGGAACTAAGAGCAAGAAAACAGCAATTGGAAAATAGCGAAGTTTTTGTGCTATAGTTGGAACTAGCAGACAAGAGAAGACAAAAATTTCATTTCTATACCCCCTAATCCACCATAGAGAAAAAACATTTGAGAGGGATTTAGTCTACTTCTGGAAAATTCTTTGCTTCTGGAGCTCTCAGCTATTCCTCCTTTACTTCTTTTTTAAAAAAATCATTTTTGCATTCTTCTCTTCATTGTTTTATATCTTTGGCCACTGGATGAGAAAGAAGGAAATCTTGCTTTACATTGATGTCCATTTCTCAAATATTACACTTTTTGCAGCAAGTAAACTTCAAACCTAGGCTGATATCCAATACATTAAAATACCTGGTCTAGTTGCTGATTTCTGTCCAATTTGGACTAACCATTCCAAGAGCGATCAGATTTTTATCTCAAGAGAACCAAGGTCTGGGCTGATTAGTTATCTCTTCACGTACCCCTAGCAAGCCTCTGTTGGCTATTGTTGCCAGGTGAATAAAAATTTACATAGCCACGGCTGCAAAGCCTGTACCTTGCTGCTCTGATAGTAGCATAGAAATCACAGTTGCCTTTTTACGAATGCTTATTGGATGTCATGCACATGGTGGTATCTTGATCCTCAGTCTCTTCCTTGGTGAGGTACTAAAAAGCTTAACATGTGAGCCCCACTTAAGCTTTGTTTGCCAGATGTGTCTTTAAGCAAAATAGTGCCTTCTTCATACGTCTGTTCCCAGCCTATTGAGGACTGCTGTGATAAGCGCTGGCTAAGGATATTCTATGTGTATTGTAGGGAAAGAAACATTGGACTTATTGTGAACTGAGTGCCTGAATGTTTCCCGTCTTAGCAAAGAAGAAGATTTTTGTTGTTTTTGGACAGAGAAGCGTCTCTATAGTGTCTTTCATATCTGCATCTCTTCCCGGTCCCTGAACTAGTGGAAAGGCTGCTCTCTTGCGCCACCTAGGGATTGTAAAAGAAAATTATCAGTCCTGCCTGTCAGAGGAGTGGAAAGAGCAATTTCTGATCTTCCTTCCTGCCTGCCTGCCTGCCTGCCTTCCTGCCTTCCTTCCTTCCTCCCTCCCTCCCTCTCACTGCCAATTCATTTATAAACCTAGATAAGGATTCAGCTCTTCTATTCTTGATCAAGTGGGAAAGGCTGGTGAAGTTGAATCTGTATTGTAAATCCATTTCACTTGGTGGTTTATGTAGAGACTTAAAATGCTTGGAAGGTCTTGTATGCAGAATGCCACAGAACTATGCAACATTCCTAAAACTTGTCTCTAAAGTTAAAACAGCTTTTGGATATTGGTTGTCCCCCCTAATTTAGTAGACAGTTATCTTTGAAGTGCTAAATAGTGATGAAAAGGAAAAATGAGAAAGTATATCTGAAGTTTAAATTTGCTTTATCAAATTTTATGTGTAGAGTTATATGCAATGTATTAGATTGTTTTAAAATTCCCAAGTATCTGTACAAACTATGAATATATTCTCCCTTCACCCTTCATTAGGCATCACCAGGTTTGATCTTCTTGGGGACTTTGGAAGGTTTAACTGGTTAGGAAACTTCTACATAGTATTGTCCTACAATCTTCTTTTTGCTATCATGACAACCCTGTGCCTGGTGAGAAAGTTCACCTCTGCAGTTAGAGAAGAGCTCCTCAAAGCATTGGGTAACCAATTTTCTCTTCCTTTTATGATAGTACTTTTTTTTACATTTATACACTTGAAATTGTGCTAGAGGTTAGTGATATGGTTATGCTAGGGAGAATGATTAATTATTATGTGATTTTCTGTTCCCTGTATAAAGCTTCATTTCATAACTGTTTACTGTCTACTTGATAGGGATATTCATAGCATACATTGCTTGAGTGTGTGTGCATGCATACACTTGAACATGCACTGGTACACACACACACACACACACACACACACAAAATTTCTTTCTCTTTACTTTTCAAAAACAAACAATGTTTCTGTTAACCTTTATATCCTTGTTTCCACCAGGTAGAAACTGCTCGAAGCAGATAGTAATAAAATACAAAATAATAAATATACAAGCAAAGCAGATAAACCACATCAATAAAACTAGTAAAGATAGTAAATTGATTGTAGTGTGTACCATTCATAACCTTAAAATATTGAAAGTCTTGGTTGATTAAGCTTTTAGCCCCACAGTTCTAATGAAATTTGATGTCAGTTTGTTCCACCATTGACTCTGATATGGAGATTGAAGAATAAACTGAAGATAATAAATGTATCCTCAGTCCCATTTACAGTTGGGGTATTTCTTCACTTCATCTTGGAGACAGGCTGTTCTATAATGCAGGAGCAACACACAGAAGGCTCTCTTCCTAGACCCCGCCAATCGGTTATTATCAGTTGAAGCAGATAAGAGAGTCCTCCATCTGACTGATACTTTGTGATTACCAATGTCAGCGCTCAGCTTTAGGGCTTCCAGTGTCACGTTTTAGACCAATTGTCAACTCAGAGGATTCTGCCAGCGAGTGGAATGTCACCCCCCCCCCCATATCAATCAATCATCATCATCTAAATACATGCTGCCTGACTTCCAGTGATACCAAGTGCTTCAGCAAAACCATTGTCTTCCTTTGACCATTCAAAACAAAGTTCATGGCCTTGAAATGGGTCATACCCAAATAACAAGCTAAAAAGGGAGATGTTACAGGCCATCACAATACTGTCTTCTCAACCTTTAGGCCTGGATCATTATCATGTCCTAGCTAATTCTTGCTGTGTCTCTGCATACTGGTTAGCCACATTGATGCCTTATGAGATCTTACATCATACACTTTTTGTGAGAAATTAATTTAGTCCAAGTATGGTGAAATTTGTAACCAAACTCCTATTCAAAGGAAATCAACTAGTGATACCTCCTTGAATATGAGTGTTTTGCTGGTAGAATAAATCATATTTGGGACCAAACCCAACTCCAAAAGGATTCCTGCCACAGCTGCTTAAGAAGCTTGGCATAATACAAAATATGGCCTTTCCTGAGGTCTTGAGACTTCAGTTGGCTCAAAATGATTTTTTAGATAACTTTGGTCTTGAAATTGACCAATAGCCAATTTAGCTGTTGCAATGCAAGGTCTCTGTAGCACACTCTCTAGAGCAGGGGTGTCAAACTCAATTTCATTGAGGGCTGCATCAGGGCTGTGGTTGACCTCGGGGAGGGGTCAATTTTGTTTGTAAGTTAAGGACTACCTATGACATAGATATCCCGGGATTGGTGACATAATGACAACAAGCGACGATTAAATTGGAAAACAAACATAAAAGAATGGGTCAAAAGGAAGGGAAAGAAAAATCACAGCTGGAGGTTTTTGGTGAGATTCTGAAAAGGAGAAGTGAGAATTTTTCCTTGGAAGTTATTTTATACTATTATAAAGATACAAAAATGAAGAGGAATAAAAGGAGGAATAACAGAGTCAATATCCCTCCCTCCCTCTCCCTCTCTTGACTTTTCTCAACTCTCTCTCTCTCTGTGTAGATATAGATGGATCTATATCTATTATATCCATATATCTATCTCTATCTCTATCTACCTATCTATCTACACACACACACACACACACACACACACACACAAATGCAATGAAAACAAAGGAGGAGAAAACAGAAAAATGTAGAGAAGTACAGGTAATCCTTGATTTACAACTATTTATTTAGTGACTTATTTACAACAGCACTAAAAAAGGGGGACTTGTCTCTGTTTTTCACACTTCCACGATTGCATCATCCCTACGATCATGGGATTAAAACTCAGATGCTTGGCAATTGGCTCATATTTATGACAGTTGCAGTGTCCCTTGGTCAAGTGGTCACCTTCTGTGATGTTCTGGCAGGCAAAGTCAATGAGGAATCCGGATTCACTTAATAACTGTGTTACAAATGTACCAACTGCAGTGATTTAGTCATAAAATGTAAAATGGGGCAAAACATTTGACAACTATCTCAGCAACAGAAATACTGGGCTCCATTGTGGTCATCAAGTCAGCAACAATTTCTACAGTGAATCTCACCCATGTAAACTAGTTTTAGCTGCATGTCCTTTTATTTTTCTTTTATGTCTTAAATTTTCTTTAACCATTTCCCCATCTTTAATAGTTTTTCTACAAAGGTACATTAAGTCATCTACAGTATTTACTGTAGTTTTTTTAATCATGTATACAGGTAGTCCTCAACTTACAATCACAATTGAGCCCAAAATTTATGTTGCTAAGAGAGAAATTTTTAAAGTGAGTTTTGTCTCTTTTTACAAATTTCCTTGCCACGTTTGTTAATTGAATCACTGCAGTTGTTAAATTAGTCACACGGTTGTTAAGTGAATCTGGCTTCCCCATTGACTTTGCTTGTCAGAAGGTTGCAAAAGAGGATCACGTGACCCCGGGACACTGCAGCCATCATAAATGTGAGTCAGTTGTCAAGCATTTGAATGTAAATCATACCACCCTGTGGTTGCTGCAACAGTCATAAGTGAAAAATGGTTGTAAATAATTTTTTTTCAGTTTTGTAACTTCGAACGGTTGCTAAGTGAACTGTTGTAAGTTGAGGACTACCTGTATATAACTTAGAGATGGGACTATAGCTTGTTTCACATTCATAGCTGTTTATTACATTATTCTCTCATTTTTTGTTGTAATAAGTCAATGATGTTTTTAGATTTATATTAATTCCTGTGCCACCTGTATATGTGTGTGTGCAAATACTGTAGACCTGGTCTTACTTACTTGAAATAAGCAGATTCTTTCCTAAGCAGATACTCATCAGTGCCATTCTCTCACCTCATTCCCAATCATCCATTCTGTCCAACTAATAAAACAACCCTTTTCAATCCCAGAGGGAAAGGCAGTTTCCAGTTTATTTAGGCAGTTGTAGTTTATTCCAAAACATACCTCTGGCTCTTCTATCAATAGTACTCACCCTCATCCTATCACCAACCTATGGATTTCATGCACTCTTTACAGCAATCTAGAAAATACCATTTCATACTTTGAGACACATTTTGTAGCTCTCTCATTTATAATTAATAGAGAAACAGAGTTGGAAGGGACTTGGGAATCTTCTAGTCCATCCCACTTCTTCAAACAGGAAACCCTATACATCTTACACTTCCTTCCCTGCACGTATTTTAAATTCAACTTAATTCTGATAATTCATCTTATACTTCCTAGCCTGCATGTATTTATTAACTCATCAGAGGATTAGAGAAACACACACACACACACACACACACACACACACAGACAGTCTTCTTTACTCCACCATAGTCATTGGATGGACCTATTGATGTTGCCTTCACTTGGCCATTGTGCATTTATAGTCAATTGAGGCTTTCACCTAATGCTTTTTAATAAGACGGATAATTAACTACCTTAATCATGCCTGTACCGTGCGCAGAGATTTTTGCTCTTGATAAGGATTGTACTATGTTCAAGCTATTACTTTGGTTTTATAATGTGCAGTGCCAGTTAGGAATGAAACATAAACTTTACTCTTTGTTTTGCAGGTTTAGATAAACTGCATCTCTCGCACAATACAAGAGACCCAGAGACAACAAAGCCTTCTGTAAATGGGCATCAGAAAACACTGTGAATCGCAGTCGGTGGAAATGAGTCTTTCAGCTTCCTGACATTCCTCTCACTTCATTGTACTTGCTTTCTACTGCTCTTACTTGTTTATACCTTGGATCCAGGTCGATGCAGAAGAAATCTGGTTGCATTGGACTGTACTCTTCTTGCTTGGATCGATCTACATTAACTTTTTCTGTCAGCTGGAGATGTCTCTTGAACATTCCTCTTTGATCAGACCTTCATACTGATTTCTGAATCCAAGGAGAAGAATTGTCTGCATGTAAATATATTGTTGAAGATTAATTTGGGAGATGAGCTTGCTATCTGAAAATGGCAAACCTCTACTCAAGATGTTGATTTTTCCAGTAAGATGCGTTTTGAAAACTTGTGAGAGCACAATAAGGCTCAGGATCAATACATTAATCTACCCATCAAATCAGTTTGCACTATGATTGTATCTAAGATAACAGGAGTTTAGTTCTAAATGGTAAACTGCCCCATTTTTTGCTAGGGAAAACTTCCTTTGCAAACCGTGATTATGCAATAACATAATCTCATAACTAAAGTGCTAAATCTGAGCCGGGGAAACAGTAATTGTAGATTTCTGATCATTGTATGTATAATCATGCCTAAAAACGTGATTGTCATACTCAGCTAAACAATACGAACAAAAATGTGTGTAAAATATGCATATGTATAAACTCTGAGAACAATTGCACCCAATCTTCACGAAGTTGTCTTTAAATGATGCCCATTCCTATGACTGATAAGTGTATTTTTTTTCACTGAACAAGGTATTTTCTTCAATAGTTCTTCCAGTTGTTCATGTGTGTACATATGTCTACTTTTTTATGAACACAGACTTGAGCTAGCATTTTGCTTAGTTTATAATATGAAAACTTAAGATTCTTGGTCAGGGTTTTAGATATGATATAGTTGACACAGCATGTACTTGGATATTGCTACCATTTTGAGGTTTACAAAATCCTGTGAAGTTATAAAACGGCAGAAGGAAGTTAAACTGCATTTGTTTACTAATGTACTGTGAATGGAGGCAGGCAGATAGGTGGTAAAGACCACTCTTGATGATTTGGTCCAATGGAGTTGATCCTATTCTCTGTATAATTATTTGATCAAGGATAGGTTATTGGGACTTTGTAACTTCAAGTATTTCTCTTTGTGGAAAATCTGTTGCTGTTAATCTGTTACTGTTAATTTCTGTAAATATCTGTAAACCCAAAGCCTCAAAATAATCTTAATACATTGCACAATGTCCGGATATTTAATTCAGGTGTTTTGGATTACGATGTTGCTAATTTCATAGGATTCATAAACATGTTTTCTATTAATTCCGTTGATTTACCAGTATGGAGTTCTTGGACGTAAAAAACTTGTTTCTTAACTTTTATACTGTTTCTTCTATTAATGAATTTTGCATTATTTGGAAGAATTGTAGCAAATATATAATAGGATTTTTTCTAGCATAACCAATAGAAGTGTGGAATAAAATACTCAAAAAGAAGATTCTCAGAATTTGGAATGAATTGCAGTGGTAGGTTATTCACTACAGTGAATGCTATAGCAAAATTAGCTCATTGAAATTATTTCAAATATTGAACTATCAGAAGTTGAAATGATAACGATCACTTTTAGGTCAGTTTGATTCCTTTTTCATGATAATGTAATTCAAATATAATGTTAAATATGATAAATTAATATTTTATCTAAGTAAGCTGAATTCTTAGAATCTTGGCTTCATTCATGAAAAATATACTGAATTTAGTCATGAGTGTGATTTAGGATCTTGTTTCCTTGTGAATTTATCTCTAGATGGGGAACACAGCTGAAACTATGAACTTTCAATTTTCAGCAAGTTCGTAGACTAATTTTTAACAACACAAAGAACAATTCTCAGTGGAAGAAGCATCTCCTATATGGACACTGATTAAAGGCTTAATCCATTGCAACTCATTTGAGTACAAATCCCTATTCAAATATAAGGACATATGTTGAAAAGGAAATACTGGATTAGTTTATATTAATGAAACTTAAATTGAAAGAGATTCCCCTTTAAAAAAGCTTTTACTATTGAGAATTTAATCTACTTGGATGTTTTGTGATCAGTTCAATTTTTCAGCCCCTGTATTGACATGCATTTGAATATTCTGCCTTCGTCTTAGAAGCACTTCACATCTTAATGTGGTCCTAGCGCCAGCATCACACCTATTTTCTAGTATAGAAATATTGCATAGAATCTCATTTTCAAAATGCTATTCATCTTTTATCCCCACACGATTTATGACATTATTTTGAAAATGGATGTTACATAAGTGGCATCAGAAAGATATTAATCTATGAGCGCCTCTGTTTCTTGGCTTTGTCTGTGTGAAATGACCTATTGTAGATTACTTTGGAAATGACATTTTTACTTGCAACTATGTTTTAAAAAATACTCAAATATTTTATAGTCAGAAAAGACGTTATTTTGCTTCACAATTCATTGAATATAGATAATGCATTCATAGCGGTTTGACAGTTAAGTAACCTGTACTTCTTGAGATATATATAAAAAACTTATCTTCGGGTATCAACCTTTGCCTCATTTATTATGAGGCTTAAGCACAAATATGCTTTCCTTAAATGCACTAGGTATCTATCAAAGCAGACCAAAATGTGCAAAGCCAAGTGTTTCAAGTAAGCTTTTGTTTGGCTTTCTCCATGATAGATTGATAGTACAGTGTGGACATATTATGACAGATCTCTTTGCCTCTTCACCTTTTAAAGCTAAGTTTAAGTGGACATGGGTTAATTCAGAAGTACAGATTAACTAGGACATTGGGTTTAACTGGATGTAATATGGTGACCCTAACCCATTTTTATTCACACTTCTATACATTTGCCTGTTTAGTGTTGATTAAAATATTTGACAAGACTTTTCTCTGTGATTTGATTCTAAGGAGTTTTATTGAAAGCAAGCTATATAATATAATTGAATATGGAGAGTATAAAGCTTAGAGTGCATTATGTTTGCATACTTAATAAAGTGTTATGTAACAAAGCTTCCATGTCCCAATTCACAGGTATTTTATTTATATCAAAGCAGTATTTTTCTTTGATCTATAGCATTTGATAATGTTCTTCAAAGAAACTTGGGTTACTGGTTTTGTAAAATATCGATCTTTTTGCATGAGTGAGGTTTCTGGATACATTAACAATGTCCCTAAAACCTTACCATTTCTAAACTCTGTTTACATTAGAGATAAGTAATAATGTACAACCACAAGATCATATGCATCTCTTTCCTAATTTCCCAAGTTTAATAAATACATTTTTCTACAATCAACCTGGGCCTCAGGAAACAGTAATCTATCTCCTTTTGCTGACAGAGAAGAATGTGGGGTGGAGAGAAGATGCAAGAGTGTGCAGAGAAGCAGATACCAAAGAGAGAAAAGGGTTCGGGGGGGGGGGCGGCGGGAAATAGGCAATCCCATTCAGCTTCAGCTTCATTCACCAGTGGCATGCAGCTTCTAACAGATTATCCTCAAGCCCCTGATCAAAGAAAGCATATTGCCTATCTCGGGCATAAATGGATTGAACAAAACCCATGTGAGAACAGGGGGTACTCTGTTATGAGATATTTTGTGAGGAGAGTTCTTCAGCTGTACTAATGCAATTCTTGCCTTAGCCCGAACAAGTATCAGGATTATAGAATCTTGCAAGTATTGTCAAAAAAAAAAAAAGCTGAGCTCCAGGCAAAGCATCTCCACCCCAAATAAGTTAGTGGTTTCTTCAGTTAATTAATCCTACCCCATCTCTTGAAATATAATCTCACTGTTCTCCCATTAGATAGGTCTACAAGAACTTTTTAAAAAAGCAATGCCTGACGTCCAGGAAGAGAGTCCTATTTTTCAGTTCCAAAATCAGGGTTTTTTGGGTCCATTACCAGCTGCGCTCTTTGGCTGTTGCATAGAATTAAAAGAATTAGAATTAACCTCTTCCCACTTCCTAAAACAATGCATTAAAATGTACAGTGAACAGATGGGGCTGTGATACAGTCAAGAACTTTACAGAAAAATCTCATCCCTGGCTCGTAGAGACACATTCTATATCCTTAGCTACAAATACCCAGATGAAGAATATTGGTCACCCAAAAATTATTTCCCATCAGGAAACTAGCTAGAATTACAAAGCTTTGCAAAGGATTATACAATGCATCAATTATTCTTTTGGTTGCCTTTGGCTAAGAGGTACCTACACAATCCTTGTTTTGGTTGATAGAAGCCTAACAAACTGAGAAGGGAATGTTAGATGTTCAGCTTGGCTTAGAATTTTCTGAAGAAATGTTTTGTTGCAGTTGCTTCTCCAAGTTTTTCCAAGGATTTGGAACTTTTCTCTCTTTCTGACAATCCATTGGCACCCATAGGACTGCCCATGCATGTATGCAACCGTTCAGTTGAAGTGACGCAGAAGAGAACTGGAATCCCACCTGAATGGCTGGAATATCTCTAGAGATAGCACTTCCTAGGTTTACGCACGCGTGTATTCACCAGAAAAAAATAATAATTTGCATACCCCCTCTCACTGAAATGCAATTAAAACACATTTGATAAATTATTTCTAATAAAGTATCTTACAAATATATTCATAATTTTATGTTAAATTGCTAAATGTTAGCTGAGAATTTTCTTCTGATAACAGGAACGGCATAAAGGACAGATAGGTCTTTCTCGTAAAGAAAACTCTTCAAATGCTTGAAGACAGGTGCTATGGAACATGTGAGAACAGGACAGCAGTGCTGTCTGACGTGGACGTGACTGATAGCCATCCAGGGAAAGTCCATCCTGAAGTTGAGCTGGCTGCATGAGTGGCATAATGCAAATAGGACAATCCGCAATATCTTGTCGGAATGCCTAAAACAAAAAAAAGTTGGGAAGGTCAGAGAATACAGTGTGTGCGAAGCACCAAAGCTGCTTCTATGAATTTATTATGTCTTTTATACTTTGGGATGATTGATTCTGATTGCAGTAATTCAAAGGCTTCGTTTGTTCAAAAACTAAAAAATATTTTAAATGCAAATACAGGTTTACAGTTTACAGCTTTAATTCTTGGCGATTAAAATACTAATGTTGAACAACAAAGATAACATAGCAAGTAAGGTAAACATCTAGCAAGTATATGAATCACACTGTCTAATGCTAAATGGGGTATGTGGGTGAATCAATGGCAAGTCTTTGTTCAGACAATCAGATTTGTTAAGACAAATGGGATTAATGCAGACAGGTAGTCCTTGCTTATTATCAAAATGCTCATTCAGCAATTGCTCAAAATTAGTATGGTGGTAGCCTTACAATCAGTCCTGGAAATTGTGGCCATAACTATCTCTGTATCTCTACCACAATTTGGGAGTTTGGCAACTGATGCACATTTATATTGCTTGCAGCATCCATGGACACATGATCATGATTTGCAATCTCCACAGCCCTTTCTAACAAAGTCAATGGAGAAGCTGGCAGGAAGTTGTAAGTTGTAGTCACACAACATTGTACTTAACAACCACAGCTAGAATCAACATAAGATGATGTGACCACAACATTTTACTTGGTGCTCTGTAAGAGCTTGGTTATTTGCTTACTCAGAAACCAACCTGAATCTGAATTTTTTCCCATTCAACTTCATTTATCTCTGGGCCCAACTTTTCCTCTAGTTGCTGAAATACTTCATGACTTGCAGCTACAGTGGAATCTATTTCACAGAAGAATTCGTCAATACAAGTATCGTAGGATTTCAGTAATCGTTGGCAAATATCAGTCAGCTGCAAGATGAAACAAACATTTTTACTATTAATGAGTTAAAAAAGGAAACAGATGGGGTCAGAGGTGGTATTCAGCAGGTTCTGACCAGTTCTGGAGGCGGTGAAGCGAAATTTTGAGTAGTTCGGGGAACTGGCAAATACCACCCCTGACTGGCCCCACCCCCATCTATTCGCTGCCTTCCATCAACTCCCAACTGATTGGCTGGGTCTTCTTTGGTTGCCCTGCACAGGAGAACGGAGCTGGAAAGCAGGTTAGTGGGGTGGGAGGCAATGGGGATTTTGCAGTATCCTTCCTCTGCCACGCCTACCATGCCATGCCCACTATACTGCATGCATGCATACTTACAGAACTGGTAGTAAAAAATTTTGAATCCCACCACTGGAAGAGTCCATGTAACATTTTATCAAAATATATAATTTTTCTGGAGTTTAAAGATTTTTTGTGGCTCAAGTGAAACACAAACTCTAATAAGAATCCTGTCTCTTTTTGATAGTCACTAGACTGATCGGAAAGAAAATTATTTACTGCATCTGCTGTTAGAGATTGTAAAGCAAGACTCTGGAAAACTGTACAGCGATTGCTTTCATTTCTGCATCAAACCCAGGAGAACAATGAACCCAGGAATACAATGAAACAAATAACCCTTTTCCAAGTTCTACATTAAGTATCTAATTAAATTATATTAATAGCTTAACAAGTGGAGCTCTGCAACAGATTATAATTCATGCTTTTTTACTCTTAAATATTCCTCTCATCTGCTGGGTAGTGAAGGATACATTTGGGGTACTTGATATAGGCTGCTTCAATTCTCATTTCTC
>CM019155.1:11326212-11371896 GCA_009733165.1 Naja naja | reverse complement strand
AATTGGAATTAAAATAAATAGATTGTGTTAAATTCCTAAATATTTTGCATGAGCACAAAGATAATACTGGTCATACACTGTACCCATCTATTCAGTTGGTTGATTCCTGCTCTTTGTCTTAGGGTACATGCAAATAAGACCTAAATCCGCACCATGAAAAGAATGTCAACTCTCATTTTTTTTGATCCATCAAATTATTCAAAATTATTACCAAGTATCTCAAAAGGCAGATCATTTTTAATTACCTGGTTTAAGATCAATCATTTCACTTAAATGGTATAGATTACATGTAAACAGCACAGCATGTACTATGCAGCTCTACAGAGGCCATAAATGCTAAGTGCAGCCATAGGTGTTCTTCTCGAAAGAAAGAATGCGTAGCATGTTACATAATTTAAATTTAGAGATTAAACAACTTAAAAAGTGCTGTAAGAGTTCAGCACAATTTGAACAGGAATTTCTTTAATGAGAACATTAAATCAAATTAATTGCATGATCTCTGTAAGATAAATTGCTACAATTGCTACCATGTGGCTTTGTTTATTTCCATGTAGATAAACTAAAAGTACTGATGACTAGGTCCACCAGGTTAAGTTAAGGTGCACAAAACTGTCATGTTTATGGATGATAATCAGTTTTTATATTTATATATGAATTATGTAAATTTCAATATGAAGGAAAAGATGAAGTGTATGGGTTTTCAGACTTAACAGGTTGCCAAGAACAAACATTCTCAGAGATGCATGCATTAGTCCAACTTCCCTCATATAATTTTTTTAAAAATAAAAATATGTAAAATTGATTTTGCATTGAGAGTTGAATCACCCCAGTTATTCTATTTCTTATTTTCCCAAATTGTTTTGCAAAGGATACTAAAAATGGAATCCAGCATGCAAAGTATTTCACTGCAACTGACCTTTGGCCCTTCCTTAATCAGGGAACAAATGTATGCATGCACACATACATACAACTGCACACTGGAACCTCCTGCAGTAGTTTTTCTACTTGATACTGTGCCGTCCTTGGTACTCTGAGAGTTTGGTTGCTTGTGCAGATGCTTTTATTACCTTCTGAGGGAACTTCAGTGTGCCCATTCAATCCTGAGCTGTGTGCATTCTCTTTTATTGTAAACACATGATTGTCCAGCTTCAGCTATAAATTTTAAACCACAAGCCAAACCAACCGTATTATGGTTTGGTGCACTATGAGAATTAGGTCATTATGATGCTATTATCACCCAAGTAAAGCGTTGGTTGGTTTTGATGTGTATTGCACATATTGCATGCACTCAAAAAAGGGGTGCAGCTTCAATGCTTCATCGTGCCCACTGTTTTGAAACCAGTAATTGTTTCTGTATGAATATTTTATGAGCACCCCTTTCAAATATCTGCACATTGTGTATGTATCAAGAATGAGCTGTACAATGTGACAAACTTGTTTTACACAAAAATATCTCAACCAATTGTTGTGATGGGTAACTTTTTCTTAGTAACCTTAAGCTCTTGATGGAAGTTGCGATATAAGTGGAAGATAATGGTCTAGGAGTTTGTTTAGCCATTTGACTTGATTATGTTCTGATCTAGGAAATATTTATTTAATTTGGAGCTTCCATACCAACCTTGGATGGGGTCCTGAATTTAATATTTTTTCAAGTTTTGCAACCCCATGTAGTTTGTCTACAGGTTGTCCTCTAAAGTTGTTAAGTGAATTTGCTCCATTTTACGACTTTTCTTGCCTCTTTTGCTAAGCGAATTACTGCAATTCTTAAATTAGTAACACAGATGCTAAGTGAATTGGCTTCCCTATTGACTTTGCTTGTCAGAAAGCACAAAATAGGATCACATGACCCTGGACACTGGAATCATCATAAATGTGAATCAACTGTCAATCATCCAAATGTAAATCATGTGACCCTGGGAATGCTGCAAAGGCCTAAGTGTGAAAAATGGTTATAAGTCACTTTTTTCAGTGCCATTGTAACTTTGAACGATTATTAACTGTTGTAAGTCAAGGACTACCTCAGTGGTGGGATTCAAATTTTTTTACTACTGGTTTTGTGGGCGTGGCTTGGTGGGCGTGGCAGGGGAAGGTTACTGCAAAATCCCCATTCCCTCCCCACCCCACTAACTTGCTTCCTAGCTCCGTTCTCCTGTGCAGGGCAACAAAAGAAGACCCAGCCGATCAGCTGGGACTCGGGAGGCAGGGAATAGATGAGGGAGGGGCCAGTCAGAGGAGGTATTTGCTGGTTCTCTGAACTACTCAAAATTTATGCTACCGGTTCTCCAGAACTGGTCAGAACCTGCTGAGTGCCACCTCTGGACTACCTGTATTTGGTATTATTTGACTCACTTGGATGGCATAGGCTATGCAGTTTACCCCCTTCTAAAGCTATTTCTTCATCAGGGAAACACTCCAGAGTTCTTTCATGACTTTTATTGTTGTTTATCATTTCCAAGCAGTACTGAATTACATGTGTTCTGATCTACTGATACTGCGTCTTGCCTTAGCAATAGGATGTCTATGTTTAAAGTAGGTGAACTGGCTTTGTAGCATTCTCCTTTTCTTTTTACTTTTCAGGTGAGATAAAGAAATTGAGACATTTGCAGAAAGCAAAGTTAGAGTAATCCTTAATTTTTTTCTCCTCTGACTTGTTTTTTTTTTGCTTAAATTCTAGACATGGGTGTGTGTTGTATAGTTAAGTACAACATGCTTTTTGTTTTAAAATTTGTACATTTAAGATTCACATGCACATCATTTTCTACCTGCATCTTCCTCCCCACACCAATGTGAAGGAGAGGCAACAGACACTAAAACCGTTTATTTTTTCTTTAAAAAAATATCAAGGGTAAACAGCGCTTGTAATTTTAAAGAGGAGAAATTTTACTTTCCATGAAAATGTCTATTCTGAAACAATTCCCTATCCAAATTCAGGGCTTTCCTTTGTCACCTCTGTGCTTTTCAACATAAACCATATGACAGTGGAGGCATTCTAAATATTTTTAGCTGTATGTAAAGCACCATCAGTCACAGGTTTTAGGTGACGCCCAAGAACATGATTAAATAAAGATGCACACAAAAGCATCAAAATGAACTTTGTCTGCCAAGGGGAGCTGTTTTAAAGCAATCCATCTTGATGTCAGCAAATTGCTTACTAATGTGTTGACTTAAAAGTAAAATGAAAAGCCTGGAATTTACAGCGTATCAATGAATCAGTTGATAAGCTTTTACTAGTTTAATATCCTCTTAGCTTGCTGCCTGGAGCCACATCAAGTTAGCAACAGAATGTTTGCCATCTCTATGTGATAAAGGAAGTCAAATGGCTAAACAAACTCCCGGACCATTATGTTGTTTGGTGAGATTTAAATTAAAAACTTTGGGTAAGAGTCACATGGTGAGGGAAGAGTGAGCAGTGCCATTTTATAAATAATATACCTTGTTTCAAGCAACAATAGCTGCCTTTTTTAGCTGCAGTGAAGATAATGGAATGCATTTGAAAAGATTTAATTATAGCAATAAATTTTTGGGCTCAATTAGATGACATATAATACAAGCACTGTTTATAGCTAACAATCAAAGAGGTTTATTACCTAACCCAGGGAGATTCAGCAGCATTTCGTTCTCTGTGGACGTTAGTGTTAAAAATTAGCATAGATTGCTTAGAATAACTTTTCCTACTTCCTTTGATCTAAATTAGCAGGAGTCTAATTGATTTATGTAATAAAGCAATTTAGTGATTCAACAATGATAACTGACAGGATCTAACTTAGGAATTTATTTGTCCTAAAACTTGACCCTTGCTATATATGTTCTTATCAATGAATACTTAAAAAAAACCTTGGCAACCCTGAGTACTTTGTGTTGTCCTTTGAAAAAATAAACTTATATTTCAGAAACTTGGAGGTTTTCTTATAATCTATAAACCAGGTGGACTAATGCATGTTTACTCAAAACTTAATCACAAATTAATGGCTTTTGCTCCCAAGATCAGTTCACACTGGTTTGCAGCTCAGAGGCTTTTAGAAAATAGCATTGACTGTAACAATTAGAAATAAGTTGTTTTATCTAGAAAAAGCTGCTAATGACTTCCCATATTAGGGAGATGATGGGGGCTAAAACTTGGCAGTGGTGTATTTTTAGCAGTACTTCCATTTTTCTGGAATAGTTTTCCAATGGGTATCCAAATGGCTCCTATTATGATGGGTTTGAGGAAACAGAGCAAAACAGAACTTTTCCAGAGGATGTTTGGGTCAGAATACAATCTTGGTTGGGTTATAAACGAGTTTTGGAATTTAATTAGTATTCTATTCTTATTCATCAGCTTACCTATCTTTTAACTGGGTACACTAATTGTATATTGGGTATTGGGTATTTTATCTTGTAATCTGATGAACTTGCAACGGTCTACCAAAGTGACAAATAAATAAGGCAGAATTAAGAGACTGGGGTCTACTAACATGCAAACAGCAATATCTCATCCAGCTGGATTTAGGCTTGACCATCTGTGGAAAAATTAAAGGAATTGGTTCAAAAATGGACAGGAGTCACATGATTAACAGAGATGGTCTTTGAGACTGAGCAAGTGTTTTTTTTCTGGAGACATGGTGAGAGGTAATAATAAACCTTATACATCTATCTGGAAGGAAGGCACACTTTGAGTTTTTAAGCTTCCTTCCCAATTTCCCCTTCTTAAGACTCTTATTCATTTCAGGTTCTCTTCTCATGTGCATTTTATGCATTTCACTCTTCCTCCAGGAGCTCAAGAAGGCTTCCACTGCATTTTCCCTTCATTTACAATGGCCTTGCATAGGAGACTGGACTGTGTGTGTGTGTGTGTGTGTGTGTGTGTATGCCGCAAGTCTTCCAGTGAGTTTCCACTGCAGAAGATAGACTAGAACCTGGATCTCTTTGGTTGCGCTGTAGTTTATAACTTGTCATAGTTGTTAAGCAAATAGGTGCGGCTGTTAAATGAATCACGTGGTTAAGTGAAACTGGCTTCCCCCATTGATTTTGTTTGTCAGAAGCTAGCTGGGAAGGTCACAAGTGGTGATCACATGACCCTGAGACATTGCAACTATCAAAAATACATGCCGATAGCCAAATGCACATAATTTGATCCTATGACCATGACCGGTGGTCATCCATGCAAAGACTGGTTGTAAGTCACTTTTTCAGTGTGGTGACTTTGAACAGTCAATAAATAAATGGTATAAGTTGAGAACTACTTGTATATACTTTCCTTGGTATTTTCAAGGCTCTAAAAGCTTAGTAATCTGTTTCCCCAAAAATATGACCTACCCTGAAAGTAAGTCCTAGCTTGATTTTTATACGTGGACACAATGTAAGTCCTACCTCCCAAAATAAGCCCTAATTAAGATCTCACCCACTCCAGAGTGGACAGGAAAAAATTAAGCTAGGGTGGGGATGGGGGGTGGAGCTGCCCTACTACTTACCTTTGGACAGTTGCAGCCAGGCCTCGCACACTGTGACACCTGCCTTGCCGGCCCATTTCTTCTGCAGCCAGCAAGGCTGGCAAGGCTTTCCTGAAGGCCTCTGGAGCTGAAAACAAAGCTCTGGATCGATCTCAAAGACTTCCGGGTTGACCCCTCTCGCTAACGGGCTGCGGTTTGCGATCGTCCGCGACCGCAGCCCAGCTCTTTCGTGTGAGAGCCCCGACCCTCACGGCTCGGGGCTGAAGCTGCCTCGTAGGGGCGGCGGAGAAAGGGAAAGCTGCCAGACAGAGTGAGGGGAGCCGCATCTCCCCCCTTTCAGTCTGGTCTTTTCCCTCCGAAGATGACAAGAAGCGGTGGTCAATATGGCCACCTTGAAGAGAAGGTCTCAACTGGATTAAGATTTGTGCAGGAGGAAAGAAAGAAGTTGACAGCAGAAGAATCGGGAGTATTGGAAGGTAAAATCAACAAAGGTACCCCGGGACTAAGATAAAAACGAGCTTTTTAAAAAAATAAGCAGCGCAAGTATCAAGTGAAGGAAAAACAGTAAATATTTTTGACAGCTATAAGGGGCTTCGAACTGGGAAAGGTAGAAGCCGGCGTAAGAATTTAAGTTTGAGGCTCGAAAACCCTGAATATTAAAAACAAAAGGAAAGGGAGAAGATTTTGTGTGACAGAAAGTGACACTCAGTGGATAAAAACTGGAATTTAAAGAAGAAGGAAAATATCTTGTTCCTCTGTGGATTGGAATTGTTACAATTTTAAACAAATATTGAAACAAAAAAGCAAGAACTACAGAAGGTGAAAGTTTGAACCTAAATAAAAGACAGACTGCTGGACTAGTTGGTGACATTGATACAGACTCTGGGCGTGGGTTGAGATTTTAAAAATTTAAAGAAGAAGAAATAAGGAAAATAAAAACTTTTGTGGCCAAACAAGGAATTAAAAATGGAACCTAAAAGCATGAAAGAACTGCTACAGGAAGTGACTGAATTAATTTGGCTCTTGGTCGAAGACGTGGAAATGGCAAACAAAGAACAAGAAGAAGGAATCCTGGAAAGGGAGGAGCCAGCACAAGGGAAAGCCATTTTAAAGAGACAACTAACACAAAGATCACTACAAATAAAAGGGAAAGAAAGCAATTAAAAAGGGGAACATTTATGGAATCAGGCAAGATAGAAAGGCCCAGAAGAAAAGAGAGCAGAAAGGTAATGAGAGAGAGTGGGATTCAAATTGGATGGAGAAGGGATATAGCAGAAAGAGGAGGAGGGGGAACAAGAAACAGGAACAGAAGATAGAGAAATATGGGAATTATATAATGAAGAAAGAAACTCGTTTACATAGAGATAATGGCTAAGGTATTAAGAAGGGGGTTTTGCATGGAGAAGATGGGTAATAAGAATATACGTAATTATTAAAATAAAAACAATGAGGGGCTACTGACAACAATTTTTAGATGAAGGTACACTCTCACTTTTTACTTATAAAAAAAGGTAAATGTTGATTAGATAAATTGAATTAATTGAAATAATTCTTGAAGATGTTTAAAAATGAGACTTGTCAGTAACCAAGGTTAATTATTTTTACTATTACTTTGAAATTATAAATAAATTTTAAATTGGGGATATGTGTTGCAGAACCCGACTGAAAAGATATATAATGTTATGTAGCTTTTCTTCTCTTCTTTTTCTTATTCTATCTTTTGCCTCAAAGGGAATGATTATTATAATGTTATTATGTTAATCACTGAGGTGACACTTTCAAAGTAGTAAAGGGGGTAAGTCTAGGTTTTTAAAATTCTTTTTGTGTTAAAGCTTGTATTGATTTAGAATTATGGAAAGAATACGAGATGAAAGGGCAAATCTGACGGATAAAAGAAATATGTAAATGATAAAAGAGCATTAATAATGTGAAGATAGTTTAAGGATAGATATGGATAAACTTTATTCTTTATATGATGAGCAAACATATTGTTATTTTTAAAAGAAATATAAATGCTTAAGAACTATTTATAATAATTTGAAATGAAATGGGGTTACATAGATTGAGATTAAGATCTGAGACTAGGATTAATTTGTTTGGCTCTTTGTTTGCAAAAAATGGAATGGAAGTAAAAATGGGATAAAATCTGAAGTTAAATGTTAAAAATACTATAAAACTATTGTCATATTTGCATGTAAAAGTGATGACCCGGAAATATGCTGTCTACTGAAAAGAGACTTATTTAAATTGTTAAAAATTGAATAAAACTTGTTTGAAAAAAAAAAAAGCTCTGGATCGATCTGGAGCTCTGGTATCGGCTGCAGAGGCCTTCAGAAGAAGTAGTTCCTGAAGGCCTCTGACAGCAAAAAGGAGGCCGGGGGCGTGCAAGTGAGGTTAGTCAGTGGATGACATCCCCCCAAAATAAGACCTGCTGCCTTTTTTTGGTGGCAAAAAAATATAAGACAGGGTCTTGTTTTTGGGGAAACAGGGTAGATCCTATTGCTTTAGTCTAAGCATGGGGGTGGAGGAAGAAGGAAATGAGCCTTTTTTCTGGAGACACATTCAACCATGCTTATTCGTGGAGCTAACATTTTAGGGTAGACCACTGCCAAACTGAAACATGGATGCTTAGATGTTTGGATCCACATGTGAACAAAGTCAGGCCATTTTGTTCTGAATGCAGATTTGATCAGCACTGAATTTGTTTTGATATTTAGCATTGTAATATATTTTGAAATGTGAAAATTTCCTACCTTTTCTTCGAAGAACTTTTTTCTTAATCTCACATCTTTGGGGGGTACTGTTTTTCTCAGATTTTTATACCATTTTCTAACAATATGTCCCCTCCAAAAAGCTTGAATTCTGTGGTATAAAAAGGAGTCTTTGAATATAATATAATATATATAAAAATATAATATAATACTGAAACTAGAATGTAAACAGTTTCAAAACTAGAAGATTTATGGCTGCTTCCAGTTTGGGCAAGCAAGAATGAAGGAAAAAGCTTGTTCTCTTTCAGCAGAATTTGCCTCAAAGAGTAAGTTTTCAGTAAATTTGCTCTGCACAATTGGTGCCATATAATTTGGCCACTATCTAGCTGAATACAAACAGTCCTTGACTTACGATCACAATTGAGCTTCAAATTTCCATTGCTAAGCAAGATAGTTAAGCGAGTTTTGCCCCATTTTATGATCTTTCTTGCCACAGTTGTTATGTTAATCACTGCACTTATTAAGTTAGTCACACAGTTGTTAAGTAAATCTGGCTTTCCCATTGACTGCATGTAGAAGGAGGTTGTAAAAGTTGATTATATGACTGTGGGACACTGCCACCATCATAAATACATGCTAGTTGCCAAGCATCTGAATTTTGACCACATGACCATGGGAATCTGTAATGGTCATAATAAGTCACTTTTCATAAATATGAAAATGGTCAGTATTCACTTTTTTCAGTGTCATAACTTTGAATGAGCCTTGGTGGTGCAGGCTGTTAAACACCTAGCACTTAGCTCCAGCTGCCTACAATTACTGCAGGCTCGAATCCCACCAGGCTCAAGGTTGACTCAGCCTTCCATCCTCTCGGGGTAGGTAAATTGAGGACCCAAGATTGTTGGGGGCAATAAGCTGACTTTGTAAAAAATGCCGCTTAGTAATAAGCAGGCATATACAATGGAAGGAAGGCTATTGCTGAGCGCATTGGGTTGTATCCCAAAAAATTGTAAGCTGCCCTGAGTCTTCGGAGAAGGGCGGCATATAAATGCGAATTAAAAAAAAAAGAATGGTAACTAAATGAATCACTGTAAGTCAAGGACTACTATGAGAAACATAGCATGTTTACCTGTTACTAGAATAGATGGTCCAATGCTGATGTACATATTTTATTTCAACAATTCTTTACACTAATTAAACATATCTACAGTTCAGTATTTCCTAGATATGTGAAATCCTACAAACATGTTACTTGCCCTAGCCCAAATCACATTGAAAAATAAGGTTTTTGTGGGTCTTTAGTTTGAAATTCAGGACTGAATTTAATTTTTTTGTTTAAAATAATGTTAGATTTGAAGTTGCACTGGGCAATCAAATAATATGGAGTTTAGAAAAAAGTTAGAGGCAGAGGCTCAAAAAATAAATAAATAAAAAGAGGGGAGTCAGTTTAAGGCACCTGGAGATAGAACAAGAAGCAATGGATGGAAACTAAACAAGGAGAAATCTAACCTAGAAATAAGATGAAATTTCCTGGCAGTGAGAGCAATTAATCAGTAGAACAACTTGCCTGTAGAAGTTGTTGGTGATGGAGGTTTTTAAGAAGAGATTGGATAACCATTTGTCTGAAATGGTCTAGGGCTGTCTGAGCAGGGGGTTGGACTAGAAGTCCTCCAAGGTCCCTTCCAACTCTGTGACTTTGTTATTTTGTTAAATAACAGGTGCTGACTTGGCAGAAGGAGGCCTTGCATTTCTTTGTCTAATTGGAAAAATGGCTGAAACAATTATACAAGATCTTCCAAGCTACAACGGAGGGAAAGCAGTGGATTTTAAACATCATATTTCATTCTTTAAAATCATACATTCAAAATGTATGCAGAATGATATAGTGGTGGGCTGCTTATTTTGTAGTATCACAGGACTGGGAGCAGTTAAGCAATACTAACAGAGCAAAGCTTCATAATCCATGCACGATGTCTAAATATAGGGGGAAGAAACATAATTTCCAGCTATTAAATAGTTTGAATCCTGGGAAACTTATTTCCTCCCTTATCACCTCAGTGCTATTAAACCAAACGCATGAACCACGTGATTCAGGCTAGATCTAACAAAGCATTACATATAAAGAGACCAAAATATTATCTTAATCTCCAGTTCAAACTGAACATTTGCATGAAAGGATTACATTATGATATTCAAATTATTGCATGTGCTGATGACTTTTTTTTTTAAAGCTTTAAAACCTGGCAGCCACTTACATTGCTCCATCAGTATACAGGACTTTTCTATGCATATAAAAAATTCAACAGATCCTTCTTGGGGTTTGGGCTTTGTTACTTGCCAGTCTGTCTTACCTCGTAGCGCATTTTATTTTAAAAAGGCGGGCTCCGTCGTGAATTACTCGTGTTTGATACTGGGTCTTTCTACACATTGGACAGCTCTTTTTAGCTGCAAATCTTTCGAAAGCTTTCAGGCATGCCTGGAAAAAAAATAATATTGGTTCTAGCTGTAAACCTGTTTGAACTTACAGGTAAAACTCGAAAAATTAGAATATCGTGCAAAAGTTCATTTATTTCCGTAATGCAACTTAAAAGGTGAAACTAATATATGAGATAGATTCATTACATGCACAGCAAGATAGTTCAAGCCGTGATTTGTCATAATTGTGATGTTATGGCTTATAGCTCATGAAAACCCCAAATCCACAATCTCAGAAAATTAGAATATTGTGAACAGGTGCAATATTCTAGGCTCAAAGTATCCCACTCTAATCAGCTAATTAAGCCATAACACCTGCAAAGGGTTCCTGAGCCTTTAAATGGTCTCTCAGTCTGGTTCAATAGGAATCACAATCATGGGAAAGACTGCTGACCTGACAGTTGTGCAGAAAACCATCATTGACACCATTCATAAGAAGGGAAACCCTCAAAAGGTAATTGCAAAAGAAGTTGGATGCTCCCAAAGTGTTGTATCAAAGCGCATTAATAGAAAGTTATGTGGAAGGGAAAAGTGTGGAAGAAAAAGGTGCACAAGCAGCAGGGATGACCGCAGCCTGGAGAGGATTGTCAGGAAAAGGCCATTCAAAAGTGTTGGGGACTTTCACAAGGAGTGGACTGAGGCTGGAGTCAGTGCATCAAGAGCCACCACACACAGATGGATTCTGGACATGGGCTTCAAATGTCGTCAGAAGCGTCTTACCTGGGCTAAAGAAAAACAGACCTGGTCTGTTGCTCAGTGGTCCAAAGTCCTATTTTCTGATGAGAGCAACTTTTGCATCTCATTTGGAAACCAAGGACCCAGAGTATGGAGGAAGAATGGAGAGGCACACACTGCAAGATGCTTGAAGTCCAGTGTGAAGTTTCCACACTCTGTGTTGATTTGGGAAGCCATGTCATCTGCTGGTGTTGGTCCACTGTGCTTCATTATGTCCAAGGTCAACGCAGCCATCTACCAGGAGATTTTGGAGCACTTCATGGTTCCTTCCGCAGACGAGCTTTATGGGGATGCTGACTTCATTTTCCAGCAGGACTTGGCACCTGCCCATACTGCCAAAAGCGCCAAAATCTGGTTCAATGACCGTGGGATTACTGTGCTTGATTGGCCAGCAAACTTGCCTGACCTGAACCCCACAGAGAATCTATGGGGCATTGCCAAGAGAAAGATGGGAAACATGAGACCGAACAATGCAGAAGAGCTGAAGGCCACTATTGAAGCATCCTGGTCTTCCATAACACCTCAGCAGTGCCACAGGCCGCATTGAGGCAGTAATTGCTGCAAAAGGGGCCCAAACCAAGTACTGAGTACATATGCATACTTATACTTTTCAGAGGTCCGATATTGTTCTATGTACAATCCTTGTTTTATTGATTGCATGTCATATTCTAATTTTCTGAGATTGTGGATTTGGGGTTTTCATGAGCTGTAAGCCATAATCATCACAATTATAACAAATCACGGCTTGAACTATCTTGTTTTGCATGTAATGAGTCTATCTCATATATTAGTCTCACCTTTTAAGTTGCATTACGGAAATAAATGAACTTTTGCACAATATTCTAATTTTTCGAGTTTCACCTGTAGTTCGCTCCTCCCCAAAATTTATGGATATCAATGCAAAGTTATGTGTCCAGAGTTTGTAGGTTCAGGAAAGACAATAGCATCATGGAAGGTGTCTTAGAGTCATTTAGTACTATCTCATACTCAGTGCACAAAGTGTCACTGGTGGATGATCATCCGGTCATTATTTGAAAAACTGTAGGAAAGAAAAATTCAATATTTCCACTTGGCAACCTGTTCCACTGGCTGACTCTGTGCGTGTGTGTGTGTGTGTGTGTGTGTGTACGTTATGAAGCTATTTGGGGATATTATTATTTATTTTAGAAAATTTAGAAAATTTATATGGCTATCTATCTTACATATAAACTCTGGATAGATAACAGATATTAATAATAGTAATATAATAGAGCATCTAAAAGGAAAACAAAAAAATTCATAATTAAAACAATCATAATACAATAATCAAGGCACTTTGTAACAAGCTCAGTGTTCAGAGTATTGTAGCGTAAATTCAGCACCAGAAAAGTAAACACAGATGACTGAGGCTTCATTTAACTTCTTTATAAACAGGTAAAGTAAATTTTACAATACCAGTTGAAGATTTCTCCAACATGGAACAAACTCATACAAAAGCAGACATGTTACAGGTCAGGACTTAACAGCAACTCAGGAGCTCAGAAACAGTCATCAGTTTCACTTTAGTTCAGCAGGCAAGCAGGACACACAGTAGAGGAGAGAAGCAGTTTCATTTTCAACAGACAGACTCAGAGCTTAAAATAGCTTCAGTGCTGCAGAGCTTAATATAGAGCCACGCCTAGGCTACTTATAGTTTCAGTTTCCAAACTGTCTTCATTGGCTGACTTAGTTGCTATGCCTATTCATTGGTTGACCTTGTTATCATGCTCTATTCCAGTTCATGAATATACTCTGACCCTCAATTGTATAAACCATGCCGATATGGGGCTCATAAGATGGATCATTTGAGCAAAAGGTCCTCCTAGCCAGAGCTGCCATCAGTTCTTAAAAAGAGGCATTTACCATCTCATGGTTTAAAACACATGCTACCTTGCAGGAAGACTTGATCAATCAGGGAACATTTGAATCCAGAATCCAGATGACAAAGCTCACTAATCTAAGGACCTCTCCACTTCTCTGTACTAACAGGTGAAGCTCTTTCCAGATAATCAGACAACATGGCTTAGTCACTTCTACAAGACCTGCCCAGCCACAGCAACTCACAGTAGATCCAAGCAACTTTAGTATAATACAGGGTCCTTCAAACTTGACAGCTTTAAGACTTGTGGACTTCAACTCCCAGAATTCCTCCTCCAGTCATGTAAGCTTAGGAATACTGGGAGTTGAAGTCCACAAGTCTTAGACTTGCCAAGTTTGAAGACCCTTGGTATAATAAATGCCTAGCATTGAATGTCTGAAACAACCTAATGTCCCCTTGATACCATTACATGCGTTGTGTGAATAGATCCACTCTTAACTTTGCAAGCTGTTTATTCTGATTCATTATAAAATTATAGATTTCAGTGCTAAGCCTGGATACAAATTGTCTAGGGAGATCCTCAGTCATCCAGGTCATGGTTGTCCCAAAGGTGCTTTTTCAGGAAGCAACTGGACTTTCTGTTTTTTTCTTTGAAGACGTCAGAAGTGAAGAAGCTTCTTGGATGAGAAGTGAAACATTTTCAAAGAAATGTAAGAAAGTCCAGTTGCCTCTTGAAAAAGGAACACCTGGTTACAAAAACTTAATGGCCATCACTGTAACTGAATCTTTTGGGTACATATTTATATTAAGTGATTATTTCTACTTTTGTCCTTCCATATGCAGGCCTGCATTTGAAAGGACGGTTGCCACTCAAAAGACAGACTACCAAACATCTCCAATGCTTCTAGGCCTCATCAACATTATCAGCCAAAGAGTTGATTGACATATCAGATATTTTTTGTGATCTATGATTATTTTTAATTTATCTATTGAATCATTTTTATCTATGAGTTTGTTCCATATGCAATCATACTGTTTAAGATAAAATATAATCTCCACGCAATATCCTAAACTTACATTTTTAATTACACAATTAAAAGCAACAAGAAGTTTATTCCTACACATAAAATTTCACATTATAATTAGTTCCATAATGTGCAACTTAGAAGACAGACAGGATACCTATTTGCCATTAATTGATAAAGAGGTATGGTTTACTTACTCTGTGAAATACATGAGAACAAGAGAGCAACACCTGTTCAGAAAAAAATAAAATCGTTTTGAGATTTCAATTTATTCAAGAATCCCCTAAATTTGAACTGTAATTACCAAATGCACAATAAATAAATCATAGTTTTCATTGCAGAAAGAACATATTAGTATTAATTACATTATCTACATTTTTATTACATTTTATACTTAAGCGCTGCATGATTTTCCCCGATTGATTTTTAAAGTGCTTTGGGAAAAGGCACAAGGTAGCATCCTTAACGCCAAGGGCATAAGGTGAATCATGAGTTCCTGAATATTAGGAATATCTGAGACAATCTTCTTCCTAGATGGACCTTGAAGTCCTTGCCTAATCTTTAAAAAATGGAAAGAAGGCTGTTGATTATTCGCTTTTTGAAGAAATTATGTCATATTCATGGTCAAGGAAAGTCCAGTTTTCTTTGAACATTAGCAACTCACACAACAAACTACCCTCCCTTCCAACTCCATATAACTAAACACAAGTTAATTTATTTCATTTTTCCTAATGGTAATTTTTGTGTATGTTTCACCAGATTACAGGACTATGAGAGGCTTTGGATTTAATCTGGAATTTTGTGGCTTTGGTGAAGAAACTGGAAACTGACTGGAAACAGCAGCAGCTGTTTTAATGTCTGGCAGACAGGCGCTACATAGGTGCCCTTATACACCTGAAAACATCTCTTCAAAGTTGAAAATTGCAGCGTTCCCAGTTCCATCAAATATACAGGAGGTCCCCAATTTACAATTGTAACTGAATTATGGTTGTAAGTCATGATGGTTGTTAAGTGGGTTAAGTGGTGAGGTTACTAAATGAATACTACGATGGTTAAGCAAACGTGAGGAAACCAATTGCTTACTATGCAATTTCACCAGAAAACAGAAGTAAATTCCAACTCTATTAAAAATGTTGTAAATGGCGGCCACATGACAGCAGAAGTTATCAAGATGTGGTGAAATGATTGGAGGGGAGGAGGATTCTTGGCCATCTTGGAACTGGTGGTTAAGCAGCCGTCGTAAGTTGAGGGCTATCGCTATTCTATAATACTAAAGGAGGCAGGTAAAATACCTGTGGCTGAAGGGCAAATTCTTCTTTGCATATAGCACAGGGTTGAACAGAATCTCCTTGCCTTATGGATCGTTGCTTCACATATTCCCAATCGTCTAGAGTTAGTGGCATGGCAGGAAGTTCCACCAATCCAAATTTCTGAGCTGCAGGTAAAGTCCAGCAAATAAAATTGACTCATTAATTTATTTCAATATAGGATCTCCCATGTTGCAGTGCATATTTAATATTTCTACGGAAACATAAGCATGTTTATGGCTAGTAATGTTCTCTGGGGATAAACATGAATCAATACTTTCTAGTTCATATTTAATTATAAATCTAAATGTAGTAAGTTCAATGAAAGTAACTTAATAACAATAATGTCATTAACTACAGCTTTTGGAGGATGGTTTATTATGGATAGAATGAAACCTGATGCGATTAGAGCAATTATTTATTTTTATTTTTGTAAATAATTGTCAAGAATCTCTGCTGACAGAAAAAGAAGTAGCCATAACTAGAACATATACAAATGCACAGAAATATCCATATTTCATACATGCATAGTATATTAACGTAACCTTCTGTTTCATCAAAGTGAAATCCTCTGCATATCTGCTTAGGAAGATATTTCATAGTGTAAAATGGATACTCCCAGGTACGAATGCACAATATGCTGTACAAAATTGGAACTAAATTTGCTTAAACTCCCCCTTGTTCAAGTAAGCAGATGTGCCATATGACAGAGGAATTTGACAGGTATGTCAGATTTTTCTCGGGCAACCAAGACTTCTGGATTCCACACTGGGGTTTCTATCTGAAAGAATGTTTGCAGGGCTGAGCGATAATGAGCAAAACCCAAAACAAACAAACAAAACCTCAACTAAAATTGAACAGGCCACCCTAATACCTTATTTTCTAGATTTCAAATCCTATTTTGTTACTTATTTTTTTTATTTGCCTACTTCAGCACAGAAATTACTTCATAATATGGTATTTTTAAGACAAATACTAATTTGGTCATTTTAATTTTCCCAGAAACCAAGAGTTTATCTATCTGAATAGATGTGACTTAGATTTAAAATAATCACTCAATGAACAAGTAGATTTATTATAAAAATGGTTAAACAAAGCATTTTTTAAAGCTCGTTCACAATTTTTTCTTAAGATTGAGTAGATTTTAATAGTTCTTAAGTGTCCTGCAATGATGTATTCTAACAGGGCAAAGCTGGGAAATCTGTGAATATTTGAATATGGTTGAACTACAACTCCCAACAGCTCCATCCTGTTCTCTTCAGTGCATATTAAATATTCCAGTTTGTAGATAAAGGCGGATAGTTGAATCATCAAATAACATACCAACGCACATTAGCACACATATACAGACATATATCTTCTGCATCTGTCTAACTATTTATATGACTGCAGAGCTGGGCTTTCAAGTTGAATGATCTTGAAATAGAAACACTCTGCTTTAAAAAAAAAGAATGGATGGGAGGCAGAACAGACAGAAGGTGTTTATTTATTTATTAAATTTATATGCGACCCAGCTCACTATCAAGCAACCCTGAGAGCCTTACAAGGGTCTTCAAACTTGGCAAGTTTAAGACTTGTGGACTTCATTTCCCAGAATTCCTGAGCCAACATGTCTGGAGGAAGAATTCTGGGAGTTGAAGTCCACAAGTCTTAAAGCTGTCAAGTTTGAAGTCCCCTGTTTTAAAACAACAATATAAAACAATTAAATCATTAGAAACATTAAGCATTAAAATTAAAATTTTAAAATTAACAACAACAAAAACAGGATAACAAGGGACCATTATGTAAATTGGGTAGAGATGGGATTCTAATTTTCTAACCAAGTCCAGAGTGGGATGCCCTCATCAGGGGCCCAAGCCAGGTGGCAGAGACAGGTTTCCGGCCAAGAGGATGGGGGCCAGATATCATCTCAAGGGGCATGTTGTTCCAAAGGGCAGGGGCCATGGCAAAAAAGGCTCATCTCCTGGACCTTGCCAGCCAAAATTCTTTAGTGGACCCAGTGTGCCTCTTCTATTGGAGTAAGTGGCAGGCCAATCACATTGGGATGAGATGGTAGCCTTGAGCATTACATAAAGTGTTGGCTAACTCAATTCATTTCTTTTTGTGTTTGTTTGCCTTCTAATCAGTCTTGACTCCTGTTTTTTGGGGAATGAGGCTGAGAGAGGGGTATTGGCCCAAGGGGGGGGATGGCCTTAAGCAGATGGCTTTTTGCCTAAGGATGGACGGTAATACACCATCTTCTAGTTTCTATCCCGTATCTCAACCATGACGTCAAACTAGCTCCCAAGAGATTTTTACTAGTGATTTTAAAGGATGAAAACTCTTGTAAACAAAAATTTAAAAAGTGTAAAAGTAGCAGCTCGGTAGTTCATCCTAGTTATTAGTCAGACCAGGTAATGTTATTATCTCATGACAGTATAATATGTTTGCCGCTGCACCTCCTGTTTCCCCAGGCAGGAAGCTTATGCATCCATCTCCTTTATTATAATAATATAATACAGCAAGTCTCTTGTTTCTTGATTTAAAGCTGGGTGTTTAGCTACAGGCATTATTCATGGATTTGCCCCCAAATCATTACAAAAACACAACTTGTAAATTTTTGAGCAAAGGGTAGTTAAAGGTGAAGGTTTTTTTTTTAATAAAAGCAAACTATGCCCAGCCTAGTAAATTATTTTTTTCTTTTTTTGTAAAGGCAACAGCTGCCCAAGTACTTATCCCAATTATAGTAGAAGGCAACTCTAGATGGTGCTAATGTAGTTTCACTGGGTGGTAGGCTCGCTTCTTTCTGTATGAAGACTTTCCTTCCTAATGGCAAAAATATTTGTGCTGGCACTACAGTAAAATCTTTTGCTATTGATCACAGTGAAAATCAATTTAACATACATATCAAAAGATATCAGGGCAAAGAAAAGATTCATTCCCTAAGTAATTCTTAACTTGGTGGCATTACCTTTTATTTAAGATAGATTCAGTAGATTCTGATAGTTTCAGGGGTTATTTAATGTAATATATTCCTATCGTTTCTCAGATCTCTCTTTATGTATGCAAAGAGAGAATGTGATATCAATGACGCAGTCAGCAGCAATGTCTGTAATGTTAATGATGTTAATGTTATTTTTTCTAACCACTTAAAATTAGTGATTCTTCACTCAATTCACACATGTGTCCTCATCCAAAATAAATTATACTGAGTTGCTTTTATGTCACAGACAGAAAAACTCTGAATCCAAAATGTTTAGGCAAAGAAGAAATACAGTAATTGCTGTTTTTTCCCTGCTGCTTGTAACGTTCCAAGAAATATCTATTGGCTGCAAATGGAAGCTGAAAAGGAGAGAAAACTGCTTGTAAGAACAAGCAGCTCTTCAAACAGATCTTCTTGTATTGTGATGCTATTGTGCTATATGGAAAAAAGTATCTATTTATTATAACACGATTATTTACTTACTTATTAAATTTGTATGCCACCAAAGCTTTCCATACCCAAGAGGCATTAAACATTTATTAAAATCAAAGAAAAACAGGCTGAAAAATTAAGGTTTTACCTAAAGTCAGAGGCTGAGGATTTGGATCAAGAACATATTCTTTTTCTGGATCTTCGTTTTGTGGATTATTTTGGTTGTTTGGCTGTTTGTTTGTTTGCTTTAATCCAGTATCTATAACTGCTCTGATCTTCTCTTTGTTCACAGGTCTGTATTTATTTTTTTTACTCCATATTTTTGACTTTAAAGGATCTGCTAATGAAAGATTTTGCAGTTGAAGATCATGTAAAATATGATCTTGTAATGCCACAGCAGTAAGTGCTACAGACTCTGGTTTGTAGGAACTCCCCTAAAATAAAGTTTCATAATTATTTTTATAAATTACTGTTATATATGAATGATATGTACAGCACATTAAACAACAAAAGAAATTCAGCCTTTAGCCAATGATTTTTTTAGCCTGACAGAACCTTTATGCCCATACAACTCCCATGTTTGAAGTCTTACTAATATACAATTACCACAATATGAAACATAAGATTGATATTTGACACATCCCACTTCAACTTATATAAAGGCAAAAAGAAATCTTTGATTTATCATTTATATTAAATAAAATAGCAGCAATTTTAAACTTTTAATTACTGAACCCATAATTATTGTGTGCAATAAACTCATTATGAACCATAAAAGTTTGACATGCCTAAACATATTTTGTTTCAGTGTAATTAAAAATAAAACCTAAGGCTACTTCTCCCTTCCAAAGCAACTGCACATTAAAACAATTATAGCAGTAGATAATATTTTATATGCATTAAATTGGCCTATTTATAAAGCTTTTATTTTCAAAGCTCTTTCTTAGCATGTGTTTTAGAAGGATAAGATCCATGCACCTTGAAATATTTCTTTTGCATCATGGAACAGGAGGCAGTGATAATTTATCTTCAATATTCAAAAAGGTCCTGTGTGCACTACTAAATTAGTACAATCCTAGAAACAAGCAAACAAAAGAACACTAAATAAAAACATTGAATATTATAAACAGCATGGCAATCAAAATATATGGTTGGTGTTTGCAAATAGCCCTTGACTTACGGCCACAATTGAGATCTAAATTTATATTGCTAAGCAAGGCAGTTGTTAAGTGAATTTTGCCCCATTTTAAGATCTTTTTTTTTGCCCCAGTTGTTAAGAGAATCATGTGTCAATTGAGTCTAGACTTCCTCTACTGACTTTGCTTGTTGGAAGCAGGCTGAGGTCACAAATGGTGATCACATGACCCCGGGACAGTACAACTGTTAGGAATACATACCAATTGCCAAAGGCTCAAATTTTGATCATATGATCACGGGGATGTTGCAATGGTCCTAAATGTGAACACCGGTCATATATCACTTTTTTCAGAGTTGTTGTAAATTCAAATGGTCTCTAAACCAGTAGTTGTAAGTTAAAGACTATCTGAACTCACTTTTATATTCAACAGTCTTTTATATTCAATTTTTATATTCACTTTTATATTCAACACTTTTATATAACAGTCACCAAAAAAGTGGTTGCAAGTTGAGGATCTTATACTTTGACATATGTTCTTAGTGACCTATTACTGTAATGTAAACTTTTTTGTGAGAGAGTTCCAATTCTGAGTTTATACATGCTATTGATTTGGACAAAAAAAAAGGACAGGTGGTCTTCGACTTACAACAGTTCATTTAGTGACCATTCAATGTTACAACATCACTGAAAAAAGTGACACATGATAATTTTTCATACTTATGACTATTGTAGCATCCCCATTGTTATGTGATCAAAATTCAGATAGTTGGCAACTGACTCCCATTTATGACGGTTGCAGTGTCCTGGAATGATCACCTTTTGTGACCTTCTGACAAACAAAGTCAATGAGGAAGCCAGATTCACTTGACAAACATGTAACTAACTTAACAACTGCTTTGGTTCACTTAACAACTGTGATAAGAAAGGTTATAAAATGGGGCAAAACTCAGTTAGCAAATGTCTCACTTGGCAACATAAATTTTGGGCTCAATTGTGGTTGTAAGTCAAGGGTTATCTGTATAAGGCAGGGGTGTTCAAACTTGATAGCTTTAAGACTTGTGGACTTCAACTCCCAGAATTCCTCCTCCAGTCATGTTAGTTCGGGAATTTTGGGAGTTGAAGTCCACAAGTCTTAAACTTGCCAAGTTTGAAGACCCTTGGTATAAGGAAATAGGCTTTTCTTTATTAGAGATACTATGGTTTGTCATAGTCAGCCAGATGTTTTGACTGGATTTCACATTTTTTGCCTACCTATTGTGTCCTGGGAATTCAAATATTGGGGATTGCAACTCCAACACCAACCATTGTTAGTGGAGGATTTGAAGAACATGAGGGCACCCAGTTGCCCCCAATCTTTACTGCCTTGGATATGAAAACTCCCCAATCCCACCCCTGAAGGTACCATGCTGAGATACTGCCCTCATCTACAACGATAACGGCACCCTATAATACTCAAAAATGCCCACTTTAAGGTATGTGGAGTTCAACTCCCGACATTTCCCTGCTGAGGAATTCTGGGAGTTGAAGTCCACGTATCCCCAAATGGCCAAGTTTGAATAGGTATATAATAGGGATCTCCCTTGCACTTCTTCCGCTTTCTTCGCGCCCCCGCCCCACTGCCCCTAAAGCACTTGCCGCCACCTCAGGCGCTTCGGGAGCTAATATTATTCCGAAGGCGTCCTTCTTTCCCTTCGGGAGCCAGAAACACTCGGTTCCTTCCGCTGTAGATGGACGCCTTCTTTCCCTCTTGCTGCTGCTGCTGCTGCTGCTGCCCGGCTCGAGCGCTCCCCAGGTTGCTAAGCGACCAGATTCACACCAGCCCCGGAAGGCCAGACGAGTCTCTTCGGAGGTCGCGGACGCGCGCGCGCGCCCGTGCGCGCTTTGACTGACCTCTCACTGCCTCGCGCACTCCCTCCCTGGGGGGAGGGGCCACTTGGGCGGGGCTGCTCCTGGAGGCCTCACGCACGAAGGCTGCCAGGTACAGTAGCACCTGAGGGAATCCAGGTAGAGTTCTGGTGCCTCTTTGCAGCCACCTAGTGGTCGTCTGGGTGTTTGCAGCCCAGATTTGATAGTTTGCATCTGAGGAGGGATGCTGGGACACCTGGTGGGTGAGATTTGCCCCTTAGGCTGTCCTTCAGTTTTGGTGGCTTTGAGACCTGAGATAAGACCTGAGATCAGACGATGCAAAGCAGAGCCTCTCCCACTATATATCAATGGAGATTGTGTGGAAAGAGTTCATAGTTTTAAATTTCTAGGGACTCATATTTCCGACAACCTTACTTGGTCGGTCCACACTATGGCCACTGCAAAGAAGGCCCACAGCGCCTGCACTTTCTGAGGCTGCTGAAAAAGAGTGGTCTGGGTGAGAAGTTGCTGGTTACTTTTTACCGTCCTACCATCGAGAGCATTTTGGCATACTGTGTAACGGTGTGGTATGTTGGGTGTTCTGTAGTGGATAAGAAGATGCTCCAGAGAGTTATAAACACAGCACAAAAAATCATCGGTTGCTCTCTTTCTTCTTTGGAAGAGATTGCAAAGACCAGACTCCTCTCTAGAGCACTAAAAAGCTCCACAGATCGTTCTCATCCTGGTCATTCATATTTCAAACTGTTACCATCAGGGAGACATTATAGGTGTCTTAAAATGAGGACTAATAGACTGAGAAACAGTTTCTTTTCCAAGGCAATAATTGTCTTGAATCAAACAGTACATTTGTGATTTAGTTCTATGTATAACGTAGCATTTTAAACTATCTAACTTTATATGTTTTAAATAGGTTTTAGACTAGGTTTTTAATTATTATTACTTTAATTATTTTACTCTTTAAATACTGTGTAGTATGATTGTGATGTGTTTGGGGCACTGTGCTGGAATACTTTCAAATTTCATTGTATTTTGAATGCAATGACAATAAAGGTATTCTATTCTTCTATTCTATTCTATTCTATTCTATAGGTGAGTCTTACCTGAGGTAAAGGTCCCTATTCAGCTGCCAGGGGTTGTTTTCCCAACCTTCATGGTGTTCTAATTAATTCCTATTACCTTAGATTTTGACTGCTCCCTGGCTGCCGCCTAGTTGGTATGATGGCTTTATTTTCCATTTTATTTGATTTTATTGGTTATGTTTAAACTCAAATTGGATTTTTTAAAATTTTATTTTGGTATGTTTATTGTAAACTCCAAATGAGGTGCAGCAATGGGGTGGTTTAATTAAAAGAAACAAAATTTTTAATAAAAAGCTTCTCCTTTGGATTGAACCTATTTTGAGCTGATGTAGAATCAGTTAGTTTTGAATATAAGGAACTATAAAATAGCATCTCTCAAATGAAGCTCAAGTCCTGATGACTTCATGGATAGTGCAGATTTTTCCAAACTGTATGGTTCCCAATCAGGTTTTTTTGACTGGCTTTTTACCCAATATATATCCAAGGACTAATCAGGTCCAACTTTATTTAATCTCTTTATTGAGATTAACCAAGCACCATTAGGAACTGTATCTATGTACTCCTAAGAGATTGATTTAAAAAAAAAGAATGAGTGGGCATGCTAAGCCATAGTTTATTTATCCATAATTTATTAATTAAATCAGAACTGGCAGCTTGGCACAAAACACTAAAGCATCAACCATGTTTTACATACAACTGAAATTTTCTCAAATTTTGCATACAATTTCTTAAGTCATATTTTGCCTGAGCATACAGACATATTCCCCTTTCTTATTAAAGATACCTTTTCTGGGATGCTATCCAGCTGTTTTGGACTGTTGACATAGAATTAGGGGAATTGAAACTTAAACAGCTGGGGGTACACTGTTGGGGGTAAAAAAAGCCTTCTCAGACCAGCTAGTCCTAAATAGGATTCACAATTTGCATGCAGAAATCTTTTAATTCCCATTTGAAAAGATGGGACTTGTATAACTTATTAAGTCATGTTTGTGCAACAAGAAAACTTTAATATATCTTTTTGCATTTAGGTTTTATCAATGACAATCTTTAATCTGTATTCTACATTTTACACTTATTTCATTTAGTGATTTAAAGAGTCTTTAAAATATGAATTTTATAAACCAATAGTCATTTATTTTGTTTTATATTTATTTCAGTATTATATAGAGGGTTTTTTCCTAGTTTGAGGGTCCCAATATTTTACTCTAGCCTAGTAGGAGTTTTGGCTCAATTTTTAAAAAGTATATAGCCAACATTCCTCTGGCATGTAAAGACAAACTGATTACACATAAGCAACAAAGAATTGAAACTATTCTTTCAAAAGCTTGATAATGATGATGATAAACAAGAAGCTTTTTGATGGCGTTTTTCTGTGCGCAAATGCTGTTTACTTAATATATATGATCATTCCTGTGTTTTAGTTCTGAAAAACACTCAGGGTAATTCAGTGGCATAAAATTACTTATACTGTTATTGATAACTATAGACTGAAATTGAAATATTAGCATTCTTGGAACAGCTGCCTCTTTGCTTACTGAAAATAATTTATGAAACTGATTTTAATATCAACAGGAATTTGCTATGCAACAAGGAAGGAGAGATGGGGATTTTGCTTAGAAAACATAATTAAAATCCAGTGGGCATACATTACATAGCTGTGGGATTCAAATTCTATGCTTAACCATAAGATTGTTTGCTAGATGTAACTTAGCAAGTTGTGTGAACTTAGCTAATTGTTAAACAAACCATGGGTTAATACAGCGTGAATCAATGAATTGTGTGTTTCTTTGGTATTAGATCAAAGCATTTCATTTTAACATCTCTATTATCATTTAGTCAACAATGATACTATAGTAAGATTATATTAATATTATAAATAATGTATGATATAGATAAAGACTGTGTATAAACATTTATACATACAACATAAAAACTTTGATCTCTGTTTTTTCTGAGAGTAAAAATTACGAAGATTGTTCTATGAAGAACAAATTCACTGTTTTTATGGTATGTTGGAAGTCCAGATTTAATTTTCTTAGCACAGTTTGCTTCCAGTGTACTCATTGAATTCACATATAATACTAAGCCAGGATTTGTTTTCATTGTTGTTTATTGAATAAATCACAATTGGCTGCATTTATATGTTAACATGCTGAGTCACAAAAAGGCAAACTACTTATTTGTTTAATATGAAATGTGGGCTCATGTGTTCCTTTGCAATTTTGTAATACCACATCTATTATTATTTAACTTCAGGTAGAATGTAGCCAGCCAATCAATCAATTAATCAATCAATCACTCAGTCTGGTCATCTGTCCTTCCCTCCCTTCAGTGATTTCCATATTGACTGCTTCGAAGTCAATTTATAATATAATGAAAATAAAACCATCCATTTTATTTTCTTATATATAATGAAAATAAAACCATCCATTTTATTTTCTTATATATAATGAAAATAAAACCAACCAACATAAAAGCGACAATCAATTACAAAAATAGTCAGATATATTACATCAATTAATCAATCCATTTTATTTATTTGGTCAATGACGCAGGAAAATATTGCCTACACCAAAAATCTGGAACAATGGTTCTTTACTGCTTTGTGAAAAGCAAGCCAAATCTTGTACAGTCAAAAGAATGCACAGTAGTGTATTCACATGGTATATTTTACATGGATTGAATTTCCTTCTCAGATTCCCTTATAGTTGAATTTTGGTTTTGCTTTCCAATGCTATGAAACATAGTATTGTAGTAGGTCATAATAAATAAATAACGTTTTTTAAATGTTATTGTTTGTTATATACTAATACATTACTTTATAGATAGACTTTTATAGTATGCAATTGTAGAGAACATATTAAAACAGAGAAAATGTTTTAAAAGTCAAGATGTCTCATTTAAGGAAACTAGAAATGTATTTTCTGAGTTTTAAAAAACTTAAAACTGACAGGTTGATTTTATTTTTGCCAACCTACTTAAAATATTAAAAGGATTCAGTGCTTGATCATGAAATACTTGTATAGTTTTTAGCATCTTAGCATCTTCAGAGTTAAGGCAGAAAAGAGAGGATTTTTTGTTAATTAAAGCAATTTCTTGTTTGCTTTGCTATGTCAAACAAAGCAAGCTATTTGTCACTGTGGTTTGTGTATTTTTTTAAAGAGCTTTCAACTTTGATCTGAAGCAAAGTGCACTGATAGAAAAGATGACAGAAGTAACAAATCCACCATGTCCATTGTCGCTCAGACAAACTCTTTAAGTCAATAAAGGACGAGATTTAGAGGTAGAAAGCCATATGACTTAGGATGAGGCTTGTGCATGCTTGTGAGAAAATGCAGACCTTTGCCTTCTTTCGTTCAGACAAAGGTGTGGGGAAATTTATTAGCCAGGAATTCAGTCCAGTATGTACAATGAAAAGGTGCCTCATTTAGGCCTGGGTTTTGCTTGCTTTTCTAGGCAAACAATCCCATTTAAAAAAGCAGCACTGAGCTGGCCTGTGGCATGTAACAGCTGTTTTATTCAAAGTGTCAGCCCAATAGATCTCAGGCCATGCTTTGGTGATTCCAGAGTTGACACTAATGTCTTTTAAATATCACATTTTGAGTTATATTCAAATTATAAGTAATTTTTTTAAAAAATGATCAAAATAATTTTACCTAGTATGACTAATGTTGATGTCACTGAATAAATGAAGTGAAGAACAAAAGTTCTTATCTGAAACTGACACCAATCCATATTTGGTTTTTCAAGAAGCTTTGTAAACTCCATTGTATACCCTTTAGTGAGATTAACTTTCTTGACTACACAGTTGAATACAGACATGGCTGCTCAAATGGACAATGGGAAGTACAAAGATCAAATGGCTGTCACTCCAACTGAAAAAAAAATGTTAAGAAAAATCTTCAAGCCTGATGGTGGTGGTGTTCATTCAGTCATGTCTGACTCTTGGATACTCTATGCACCAGGTCTCTCCGTGCCTTACAATTTTGTACTACTTCCTTGAGTTGTTCTATGCTCTGACTTGGAATGGGACAACTCACCGCAGCCAACTCACTATGGCCAACTCGCCACAGGACAACTTGCTGTAGAGCAATTTAACAATTCAGTTTAATTATTTAAAATAAATTAAAAATATTTTAATTTTTATCATTCACATTTCATCCTTTTTCATCCTTCCTTTAATGTTTCTATTCCACAGTTTCTTTGATATTAGTGTAGCTCTTGTCCCACAGTGAGTTGTCCCGTGACAAGTTGGCCATGGCGAGTTGTCCCATAGCGAGTTGTCTGTGGCAAGTTGTCTGTGGCAAGTTGTCCGTGGCAAGTTGTCCATGGCAAGTTGTCTGTGATGAGTTGGCCATGGCAAGTTGGCTGCAACAAATTGTCATAGACCGCTCTGGTTGGTGTCAGCTTTGTTGGTGTCCAGCCAGCATGTTCTTTGGAAAACTGGTTTCCTTTTACCACTAACTCTTCCAAGCATAATTATTTTCTCCAGTGAATTCCCCCTCCAGTAAATGACATGGCCAAAATAAATGATGCAGTTTTGTGATTTTGCCTTTAAGGGACATATCTGGTTTGTTGATGCGGGCCTCACTGGTCACCTTTGCTGTCCAAGGAATACATAGGAGCCATTTCTAGCACCAGTCAATTTTCTTCCTATCTTGCTTTTTTTAGGTCCAACTTTTACAGCTCAAATATCTACCCTAGAGGATATTCTAAGAGAAGAAGCTTTCTGATGTCAGACCAATATACTTGAGTGTGTGGGTTTGAATCAGAACGGATCTTAAAGAATGCTATTCTGAAGCAGTCTTATGAAAGAATAACTAGTATTGATACAGTGAACCTTATTTCAGTGCAAAATTATTTGTATTGCTGGCAGGGGTTTTCAGGGCCTGTTTCTTGGCTGGTGTTTCTGAAGGATTTTGATCAAAGGGTACTGCTATGAGAGACACTTATATTAGTGGTATCTGGAACTATTTACATTGACTCTCAGAATTCATGAACAAATTAATAAGCCTGAGGACTGGCTTAGAACATCATTTTTGAGGAAGGAGATCAAATTGGAGGATTATTCCTTCCAATCTTAAGATCACAAATTCATAATTCTAATGTTGTATATAATGTCCAAAGTGGGCTACTGAAAAAATAATTTCCCAAATAATTGCTTCTCCATTTGACCACCAGGGCAACATATGCAAGAGTGCACATTTAGTGAAAGGATCTTTTCCTACTGTTTCTTTCTAAAGATTATATTCTTAATAACTGGCGCCAAAAGTTGGAGTTGGTAACTAGAGTTTATTTATTTGAGGGACCTTCTGTTTCCTATAGTATCTGCCTGGCCAAACTAACTTGGCAGGATTGGCATCCACCAGATTCCCTTGATTAAATGTCATCTATCAGGACCCCAGAAGTATATATGTAGGGAAGCCTGGCCTCTGGAACGTCTCCCCACAAGAATCCAGAGGCCAAACGAAGTTGAAGTTGTATTTCCTTTTCTTTCTTTGTTCTCATCTGAGTTTGTTGACTCATCTACCATTTGTATTCTGTTCTATCTTTCTCTCTCTTGGTTTTAAGTCTTTTAACAACTTGCAAACCATGCAAAATTGCTGGAGTCAAGTAACATATACATTTAAGTAACATATACAAGTAATAATGTGCTTTGGTTTGTATTCTAGCCTCTGTGCAAAAGTGAAGTGATTACTGCCAAGGTAGCGGTTAATTACCGCTATCCCAAATTAAGCTTCTGACAGAGAAAGCTCAAACATCTGTGTGCTTTTTAAAATGATTTATTATTAAATTTATATGCCACCCATCTCACTATCAAGAGATTTTGGAGGGCTTATATTATTATATGCTTAATTTTTGGCTTAATTCTGAAAAAAAGAGTAAGAGCCAATGAAATAATTCAGTGACACACTGAACAATATGGCATCAAACAGTGCCAAGATGGTCTGTCAGATGAAGTTTGGGGATTTTTTTAAGATGAGAAAAGTCTACTTAATTTGCCTGGGAAAAGAAGGATTATTATTCTGATATTTGTAAGTACGATTGTCTCAGTTTGCTTCATATAGTAGAAACTTTAATTGTAAATAGAGTTTTCATATTTTATGTCTTGGGTTCCTCAAATATCTCTGTCTTGTAGAATTGTCATCTGTGAAAGTTATTTTCTTCCTTCCTTATCAGCAGAGGATGCTGTCTGTGTATACACACGCACACACATTCGCATACACAAACATGTATGTGCTTTGCAAACTTTTTATGCTCAATTAAATTTGAGTGGAATTGACTGATTTCCGTAGCAATTAAACTTTTTTTTACCTCACTTCACTAGGTGAACAAATTATTTCTTTAATTTGTATACTATTGAAAGAGACAAGCATTTTTCAGTGGATAATTAGCTCTCCAACCATTCTTCCTATATTTAGGCTTCATTCTTTTCCACTATTGCTAAACAGAATTTTGATATGTCAGTTGAATATATATATTTAAATATTTATATAAATGTCTCCATCATCTTAGCCTAAAATGAATATTTTGTACAAAACCACATGGGACATGTGAAAGTTCATCTATCTGAAACTATGTTTTATTTTTCACACACTCTCATTCAATTCCCATTAATGTTTAAAAAATATGAATTGGCTCTTGCCTTTGCTATGTGAATGTTTAATTTTATTGAACATTTCCATTATTGTTGCCCCATTAATTTAGTGCCCCAGCCATTTAGAGCTATCTGTTTTGTTCAATTTGTAAATGAATTATACATCAGAATATATTTTCTGCATATTACCAAAGCGTACTTTTATGTCAGCTTCATGAAAGCATCTCAGTTCTGATTGGTTGTGATTACCATTAGGAAATGTTGGATTTGAATTTGGCCTATTATTTCTTTTTCTGTCTTTTTCTTTTATAAATCTTCTTTTACCCATGTTGCCTGATTATTGTATCTGCCTGTCTTATTTGATCTATGACCATAAGTAAATTAGTTCTCCTTTTCTGTAGTAGCACCTGCCCTTTGGAACGAGGTTCCCCCAAAATCTGAACAGTTCCAAAGCTGCTATTGTTTAGAAGAGCCGTGGAGATTAATTCATTACCCAGGCTTTTGGTGAGAGAGAGTGAAACACTTCACTTCATTCTTTTTGGTCTGTGGCCCATGTAATCATTTAGATTTACCCTTTATCTTTAATTGATGTTATTGTAATTTCTTTGCTTCATTGTTGTGAAGCTCCCAGAGTCATTGAGAGTTGAATGGTATATGAGTTTAAATAATAACAACTTAAAAAGAGCCTGCTAGTTGGTATGAAGTGATCCTCTTTAATTAATTAAAGAGTTTTGTATGTGTGTGTTTTTGTGTTTATGAGTATGTATGTGTATGTATATGCATTTCTCCTTGAAAATTATTAATGCTTGAAGCAATGCCAATGACAATCAAAGTTGTGTGATTGTAATGGGAATACCTCCTGATATATTAAGGCGGGGGGTGTCAAACTCAAGGCCCGGGAGTCAGATCTGGTCCATGGGGTACTTAGATCCAGTCCATGGGGGAGCCCTGGAAATAGTGAAGGACTGGGCTGCGGTGCCTCTACCAGTGAAAACATGGCCCTCCTGAGCTCCGTTTTATCTGGCAGAGAGTTGCAGGAAGCTGTCCCAGCTGAAAACTGGAGCCCATTTTCTCTGGCAGAGCACTCGGGCCACAAGCCCCCCCAACACAAGTAATGTCAAGCTAGCCACACCTACCATGGCCACGCCTACCCCGGCCCCTGAGGTCAAACACAACCCTTATGCGATCTTCAATGAAATTGAGTTTGACACCCCTGTATAAGATACCTTATTTGTTAGGCATTCAGTTTGTCTGACTACAAATCTTTTCATACTTTGTATACCCTATCTTGTTTTGTAATGTGAGATAGTGAGTATTCTAATTTACACTGGGGGATATCCACGTGGGGGAGGTCAAAATGGCAGCCACAACCCTACAATTGAAGTCCCATCTATATTTAAGATGGTATACGTAAAAAAGGCTTGGCTTTGATTACAAATCTTGACTTTTTTCACCCCTCTGTAGGTACTCCTGGTACAGATTAAGGAAAATAATTCCTGACTCCTTGCCAGGAAAGTTATATGAAGCCAGTGCTTTTCTTCATTGAAGGAAAAAAATGGATAGAAATGTCTTAAATAGATTATTTGGTTCTAAACATTATTTTTTTGTCAGTTTTGATCTGGGGACATTATATAATTGCATTGAGATGATAGTTTTAAGTCGGCAGGCAATTTACTTCAAAGAGACAGAAGTTAGGACAGCTCTTGCCTGCCCTCCTCTTTTCAAAGATCATTTCCAGAATGGGAGAAAGGAAGTGTTTTGAAGCAGTTAAGTGATTTCTCTCCCTTCACAGACAATTCTTAATTGAGTTTTGGCACATTCTGTACATTTTTAGATCAGCATCAAAGCTAGTGTCCGTCCAGTGATAAGCAGCTTGTTCTCAGGTTTCAAAAAAGAAGAAGAAAAAAAGAAAATACACACATATACACACAGATGGCACATATATACACATATTTATATAAAGCCTTTATTTTCCACATTCTTTCGATGTATGTATATATGCATGTGTGTGTGTGTGTATATGGATATGCACACATACAGCCTTCACTTTCCACATCCTTTCCACACACACAAACACATTTTCCATTAAGCTGAAATGTCCCTATTGCCATAAAATAAAAGCAACATAGAGCAAGATATGGGCTCAGATTCTGAACTGGGAATATATGAATGCTGTGGATTGAATTAACTCTTAAATTTTACCCAGAAGATCACTATGGAGTTAGGATTGGTAACACAGCCAGCCAGATATATAGACTGAATTTGGCATTTTTATCCACCTATTAAGTCCTTCTTAAGCCCATGAGAAAGATGCCACTCTCTGTGCCTCTATTTGTTTTATTAATCCTTTGTAAAACTGTAGATTAGGGCTAATCTGGGTGATCAACAATATCATTTGTATTGTAATATATTATAAAAGTATTGTGATATTAGTTATTAGCAGTGCTAAGTTGTCCCATTTGTAGAAATGTTATTTGAATTGTGTCTGTATCAGAAATAACTTCCAGGGAAATGTGTGTTTAGAAAAACATATTGATTTCCTCTCAGGAGAGAACAATATATGTAAGAGAATGAAAAAAGGCCAATTTTATTCTTTTCATTGCATCTGTAGCCATCGGACATTGGATAAATTGATTCCTTCCATCAATCTGTGAACAACATATATATCTTTATTATGTGTATATGTGGAACTTCCCTTGAGAAGTGTGTAAAAGTAGTATAAATTGGTGCAATTGGTGTAAAATCGGGCTGCTAGGCTGTTTACAGTTTCAAAGGACATGTATTACATCAGGGCTGTCAAATCGCTGCCTGCGGGCTGGATGCATCACATGCTGGCCACGCCCATGCCCAGTTTAGCGAAGGGAGAGAAAGTCACAATACATCACATGATGATGCAGTGACAACTGTGTTATATAATGCCTCCACTCTAAGATCAGCATTTATTATGAATCCAATACAACCATAATGATATTGCATGCATTGTGTCAATAAGTGTGCAAATGACATCATAACACAAATGATGTCACTTGCTAACTCTTGCTCCCTCAGCAGTTTTTCATGCCTGTGCTGTTCCCAATTGCTTAGCAGATGCAATTTAAGAAGTTAGTATGAAGCTATGAAACCAGGGTATTCTTATTTAATGTCTAGTTTCTTTGCTTACAAATTTATCCAGGAATTATACTCAATAGGAGAGGCCTTTTTAAGAACATGCTCCTATGGTTATAGCCCTGTCCTTTCCAGTATGTGGAAAAAGTCCTTCTCCTGGATTGTTTGCAGGGTTTTCCTCTCTTAATTTATACAAATAAATTAAAGCCCAGCGGTAGCACTGATCCCAACTTGCTTGCAAATAATTTTACCCCTTGAAGGTTTCTTTGAAGAAATCCAAAGGGATTTTTAAAACTGGATATAAGAATGTAAAGCAATATTTGTACTAAAGCAGTTAAGCTGTTTGTAAATAATTACATGTCTTTCCTGGGTCTTAATTTAAACAGGACAAAGAGACGTTTTGTTGTTCTTCCTGGGATTTGAGTTAATTCAAAATGGAGCAACAAGTTAAAAAAACTCCCTACCATGTGTTTCCTCTTTAATTAGCTAATAGGTATGTAGGTTAAATCCAAAAAAGATTTGGAAAAATCAGTTTCAAATAAACACCTTAAACTGCTCCTCTCATTTTGTTTGAAAATTGTTTTTTTTTATCACTCTTTTCTCCCTCGGTTCCTCAATTATTTATTGGTCTGAGGGAATTCTAGGTTCAAAACACCCTTTTGCATTAAAAACACTCTTGAAAGCATAATTTCACATCATATGTGAAGCTAAAATTGCCATAGAATTCAGCAGTTTTATGCATATAGTTAATGTGACCTAGAAGAGAGTATAGGTAGTCCTGGAATATATCCACAATAGAGCTCAAAATGTCCACTGCTAAGCAAGGGCCTTGTTAAGTGAGTTTTGCCACATTTACAACCTTTCTTGCCACAATTGTTAAGTGAATCATGTGGTTGTTAAGTGAATCTGGCTTCCCCCATTGACTTCGTCTGAAGCTGGCTGGGAAGGTTACAAATAATAATCACATGATCCTGGGACAGTGCACTGACACTTAATCATGATCACATGATTAAGGGGATGCTGCAGTACAGATAGTCCTCAACTTACAACAGTTCATTTATTGACTGTTCAAAGTTATAACGGAATTGAAAAAAGTGACTTATGACCATTTTTCACACTTGCAACTGTTGCAGCATCCTCATGCCCACGTGATCAAAATTCAGATGCTTGGCACGGACTCATATTTATGACGGTTGTACTGTCCCAGGATCATATGATAATATTTTGCCACCTTCTGACAACAAAGTCAAGGGGGAAACCACATTCACTTAACAACCAGGTTACTAACTTCACAACTGCAATGATTCACTTAATAACTGTGGCAAGAAATGTTGTAAAATGGGGTGAAATTCACTTAACAACAGAAATTTTGGGCTCAATTATGGTCGTAATCTGAGGACTAACTGAAGTTGTGTATGTGTGAAAACTGGTCATAAACCACTTTTTGCAATGCCATCGTAACTTTAAACAGTCACTAAATGAATTGTTGTTAGTCAAAGACTACCTGTAATTTAAAATGGAAACTGATATTGCAGGAAACTGAAAATGGATACTTACTTTAGGCTTATGGCAATTAATGCAGCTAGGAACCAGCCTCTTACAAATGATGTGCAAGTGATTCTGGAAGTAATACAGCCTCGGTGGCGCAGTGGTTAGAGTGCTGTACTGCAAACTACTTCTGCTGACAGTCAGCTGCCTGCAATGTGGCAGATCGAATCCCACCAGGCTCAAGGTTGACTCTGCCTTCCATCCTTCTGAGGTGGGTAAAATGAGGACCCAGATTGTTGGGGGCAATAGGCTGACTCTGTAAATCGCTTGGAGCGGTCTGTAAAGCACTATAAAGTGGTATATAAGTCTAAGTGCTATTGCTATTGTTAATAGTTCTATACTGGGAAGACCTCCTTTGGGGTGACTGGCCTGAATATTTCTTTAGATTTTGTTTTAGATTATTTACATTCTTTCCATTTTCTAAAAAACCAAAAAGATTGAATGATTCAGTTTCAACCATAATCCGTAAATGAATGAAGTTTATATAAGCTTGGAGACATTATTGAGAAATAAAAATGAAAGTTGATAATAAGTTGTTCAAAGTTAAAATAATACATAAAATTATAGAAACATATTATTATTTATTCGACTTGTATGCCGCCCTTCTCCCTAAGGACTCAGGGCGGTGAACATTAAAACAGAGCAAATTTACAATAAAAATAGATTAAATACAACAAGTCAAATACTAATTAAACTAACCCTTAGAAAGTAACCCTTAAAAAAAACCCTCCCGGGTCATTCCAGGCCGGCCTGTTGAAACAGCCAGGTCTTCAGGTCCCGATGGAAGGAGCGGAGATCAGGGGCCAAACGGAGGTCCACGGGGAGCTGATTCCAAAGGGAGGGCACTCCCATGGAGAAGGCCCTAGCCCTGGGGACCGCCAGCCGACAATGCCTAACCGACGGTATCCCAAGGAGGCCCCTCCTATGGGAGCAGACAGGGTGATCGGAGTGTGATGCTGGCAGGAGGCGTTCCCGCAAGTACCCTGGACCCAAGCCATTTAGGGCTTTATAAGTTATTACTAGCACCTTGAAGCTAACCCGGAAGGCAACCGGCAGCCAATGCAGGTCGTGCAGGAAGGGTGTAACATGGGAGTATCGGGACACTCCCATCACAGCCTGCACGCATTCTGCACCAGTTGCAACCTCCGGGTAGTCCGCAAGGGCAGCCCCATGTAAAGAGTATTGCAGTAGCCAATTCTGGAGGTGACGAGCGCGTGAGTGACTGTTCGAAGGGCATCTCGGCTCAGGTAAGGGCGGAGCTGGCGAACCAGCCGAACCTGGGCAAAGGCCCCCCTGGCCACAGCTCCCACCTGTTCCACCAAACTGAGCTGTGAATCCAGGAGGACGCCCAGATTCCTCGCCCTATCCACAGGGGGTAACACCTCTCCCCCCATGACCAAAGATGGTACATCCAATGAAAGCCGAGATGCCGGTAAGAACAGCCACTCAGTCTTGGTCGGGTTGAGCCGGAGCCTATTACTCCCCATCCAGACCCGTACCGCCTCCAGGCACCGGGACATCACAGAGAGAGCATCACTGATCTGGTCAGGGATGGAGATATAAAGCTGGGTATCATCAGCATATTGATGATACCTCACCCCAAAACCTCGGATGATCTCGCCCAGCGGTTTCATGTAGATATTAAACAGGAGAGGCGAGAGAATGGACCCCTGTGGCAACTCACAAGCAAGGGGCCTCGGGGCTGACCTCTGCTCTCCTGCCAACACTGACTGCGAACAGTCCGAGAGGTAGGAGGAGAACCACCGCAAGACGGTGCCCCCCACTCCCAATCCCTGGAGCCGCCGCAGAAGGATACCATGGTCGATGGTATCAAAAGCTGCTGAGAGATCTAATAGGACTAGGACAGAGGAAAAACCCCTGTCCCAAGCCCTCCAGAGATCATCCACCAGTGCGACCAATGCTGTCTCCATGCTGTGTCCGGCCCTGAAGCCCGATTGATACAGGTCTAGATAATCAGCTTCCTCCAGGAACAAGGGAAGCTGCTGCACCACCACGCTCTCAACAACCTTCGCTAAAAATCGTTTATCGAATGAAGAACTCTCCGAAGAGATCGAAATTATAAAATCTAAATGCAAATTAAAACTCAGTCAGATTTTCATGAATAACCTTGACATCCTATTTTATTTCTTAACTTTGCTCCATTATTCTGCATGTATATGGGTATTTTTCATTTCAACAGAATGAAGCTAGAGAATATCTGTGACATTTACTAACCGTGTTTGTAAACAATACAGTTCATCATTTGTTTCTATCTTTGAAAAGAGCAAATCGGTTAACACGTTGAAAAAAAAACTGATCAGAAAAGGACAGACACTTCATTACATTTTAAAGGCTGTTTCTACAAACATGTTACATGAATAGGTAATGTTTTTACTGCAGCAGTTAAGTGGTCTGCAGCTCAGAAGAAGTACCTTGACAGTTTTAAGAGCACTATCTGTTTTCTTTTTTGAAAAATTAAAATGTTGACAAGGATTAGCAACTAAACATAAAGCTATTAGAACTGAAATTAACAGAGGCACTTTAAAAAGCAGGAACAAGTACCAGAATTGGTGGTATTAAAAAAAGCTATGAAAAGTTATTCAGTATTAGTGTAGAAGTCCAAATTTATAATTACATTACAAAATAAATTTAAAGGGATTTAATCATTTTACAAAAGAGTTTCCTCTTTTAGCTTCTACCCTTTCTTTCGACCTTCTTACAAGTCATATATTTTGTTGGTGTTTTGCCTTAGAGCAGTTAACGTGGCAGATAATGACACTTCTTTGAGGCAGGCAATCTCTTTCACTGTGTGCAGAGCTAATCCAGGATGCGAAAACTGGCTTACTCATTTTGGCACCTTTCGAGGAATGAAATAAGGTGCATCTGTTTCTACCACTATTCTGTTTAATGGGATTTTTTGAACAGAGTCTCTAACCTCATTTGCTGATGGGTAAGACAGCACTGCAGTGAATCCAACAGTCAGATTTGGAAAATAGTCTAAAAGTGGTTCAATGACACTATAGCGTCCAGTGAAACAGTGCCTGTGTATTTTATAGTCTTGGCACACATTTTTTCATGATTTCTAACAGATCACCATCAGCATCTTTGCAGTGAATGACCAATGGCTTCCTTAAGGAAACAGATTCAGTTGCCTCTCAAAAACCTCATGCTGCTTTGGAATTTCTGTACGACATTTGTAAGAGTAATCCAGTCCTATTTCACCAAAGGCAATAGATTTGGGGTGTCTCATTGCCTGCATGAGATTTCTTTCATGAAAATCTGTGTAATAACAGGCAAAGTGGGGGTGGCAGCCAAATGCCCCCCAAACCATATCTTCTTTTAATAAATCTTCCCATAAGTTGTTTTTTAAAGTACAAGGGTCACAAAAGTCAGCTATGCAGCCCTGAAATTCTTTAGGAAAGGTGCTGCTGTATCTTTTCCTAAATTCAGAAAAAGTTCCTCTGAAGGATGTTTTTGAATATAACATGCCCAAATGGCAGTGTGTCAATAAAGCCGCCTTGTAAATATTTGGGCAAGCTCATAGGCAAATCTTGGTCTACACAATTATTAGTGAAATAATCTGACTTACATGATGAAGAAAAGATAGGAATATATGTTCCTCTTTCCATGTTTTGTAGTTCCTGTAAGGAACCACATGACCACACTTTCTCTTGCGCACTTTCCACTGAAGGTTTTTCATCTTTTGCTGCTTTCATTGTTCTTTCTAAAAAAATGTCTTAGAGATTATTGGAATATGAAATGTTTTCAGTGGATCTTGTAAAAGAATGTGATGGCTTTGGATTGCTTGTCTAGTGTTTTCTATAGTCATTCACTTTCTAACTGTAGAAATGAGGAGGATACATCACAAATTCCATTGTTGACACTGACATTTCCATCGTTTCTGAAAGTCTGTGACTAGGGATGGAATTTTCTTGTGAAAAGGTAACCAGTGGTCCTCTATCTTCCATGTTGGATCTATAATTTTCAGATGAAAATTCTTTGTTGGGCTCCCTATCCTGTTGATATGTTTCTGAATCATCTATAAATACTGGTTCTAGAGAGGATTCAACAACAACCGTCTTCTGGAAGTTCACAAACTTCTCTGCAGCATCACTTTGTGCTTTAGATAAAGTGGAGGGGATGCATTTGTCCTTTTCTATGTTTTTTTGCTTTGCACCAGCACTAAAGCTTTTTACAAAAGGTTTCTGGTGGTTGCTATTCTGCTTGGTCTCTTCACCTTCATATTCTGAAGCTCCAGAGACCAATCTCCAATGGGCTTCCAATTTCCAATATTGTTTTTTTTACTTTGGCTAGCAAAAGTATACCAGCCAGAGGAGAGACTTGTCTATTTTTTTGCTCTCCAATTGGTGAAAAGCTGCTTTTAAGTTTGTGTTTTGGTTGGTAACTTTCTTTCCAAAACACTTTAGTCTGTTGAACATCTGTTTCCTCTTTTACTGAAACATTTGAGTCATTTGATCCCTGATAAAGTTCATTTTTGTCACTTGATCCTATATAAATATATTTGGAAGTAATCACTGGTTTAGAAAGTTCTCTCATGCTATATTTAGCTTTGTTTCCGGTTTCTGTAGCAGCCTTCTTAATGTTGGAAATGTGTTGAGGCTCCAATTCATGTTCAGGTCTTGCTAGTTTATAACCTGACCAACATGGCTCTTTATTGTCTTGCTTGACAGAAATATTATGTTCCTGTGGTGTAGTTTCCAAACAATGTGAATTGTTTCCAATTTCTCGCCCTCTACTTTTTGATGCTACTGAAAATTCTACCAGGTTGTTAACTGGTCCAAGTTCCTCTTTTCCAGAAGAGGAAATTTTTCTTCGGGCTTGCAGTTCTCCCCCAAATACACTCAGCAGCGCTTTACGATATATTATTCGAGATCCTTCACCCTGATCTTGGTCTTTTGTTTTTCTCTTGACACATTCAGCAGACTTTTCCTCTGAGGCACTTCTTCTTTCAGGGACTGGGGGATCGTTTGCTCCTGCCTCTCTACCATCTTCTTGCTTAACCTTCAGCTTCTCAGATGCCTGAGAGGAAGATGCCATATTTTTAATAGATTTATCCGAAGCGGCAGCGGGGGGGCTTTATAAGAAAGCTTTTGCTGGGGGCGAGAGGGTCTACTCTTGGCCTTCCTTAGCCCTGCTGCTAATGCTGGCTTACTTCAAATTCATCAATCGCTGGCAGCGAATGAAGTTCGGGAAAACTACCTGCGCGGGTAGAAGACTCGGAGTCTTCCTAAACGCAGCCTCCCTGCCGTCACCGGGACTCGCGGGAAGAAGGCTGGAAGCGGTTCGGGAGGCTTGCAAAATTTCTCAGGGGGACTTACGGCGAAGCTGTCCGCTCGGTTCTGCATCTCCTGCTTGGCTGCATCGAAGTTAAATTTTCTTCCCCCAGGCGTTGGAAGCGGTCCGGGTCACCTTTAAGCTGCGCCGCCCGTTGCCTCGGCGGCTCGACCCTCTGGATCTGCTTCCGCGCCCTCTTTCCGTCGCGTGCCTTACTCACCTCCCGCTGTCGCGCCTCCAAAGCGCCGCGGGAAAGGCGTTCTTCGTTCTGCCCAGTGCTATTTTTGGGGGAAGTCAGATCATCCGTCCACGAAAATTGCTAAGAGTACGCTACAGTAGTTAAGAGTACCCTAGGGCAATAGAAGACCAACAGAGAGCAACTCTCAAGTTTGTGTTACAGTAAAACAGAGTCGCCTGATTGGCATCCTCCACCTTGGTGGCTTTGAACATGTACCCCTAAGCAACATTTATGAAAGTGCCTTCAGCACGCTGTCAAAAGTTCCAACAACCATGCTGGCTAAGAACTCTTTTACTCCCCATCTCATTCCTTATAATGCTAAACCAAATACAAGCTTAGATGGAGGAGTAGAATAGAGTAGCGTAGCATAGCGTAAGTAGCACGGCACAGCACAGCACAGCATAGCATAGCATACAATAACAGAGTTGGAGGACCTTGGAGGTCTTCTAGTCTAGTCTAGTCTAGTCTGTCTAGGCAGGAAGCCCTACACCACTTCAGACAAATTGTTATCCAATTCATTAACTTTTGATAAATGAAAAAAAAATTGTAGAAGTACTAAGAACCAATTAAAGAAACAATTTCTATAACTACAAGGTATCAAATGTAAGCTCTGTTTACACCACTTCAGCTTGATGCTTTTTCTATCTGTTGCCTGCAAAGGATTAGAACTAATTCTCTTTTTGCCAGGAAATATAGCTTCCACCAGTTCTTTGGTTTGATAGCAACCTTATGTGGTCAATCCGTACCAAAAAATTGTTTCTTTTAATTGTGTGAGAATTAATGTTCACAACTGCCAAATCTCTGTATATAAAAAGAATTCATTTTGGAAAGGAAGAAATATGAGGGAACTTATAAATGAATTTCAAAATAAAAAATAAAGACAATTCAAATTAAAGCGCTTACATTTGTTTAAGTAAAATAACATATGAAGAGAATGGCATGAAAGAGTCCATCTTTACATCCTGATTAATGTTATTCAATTGTCCCTTTCTCTAGTTGTTGGGAGTGCTGCTATTTCTGTGTGGTAGAGTAGAGAGAGATTTATATCTAAGAAAATTTATATGGCTGCCCAACTTTCTCTCAGTAACTCCGGGCAGCTTGCAAAGAGAAAAACCCAATAAAAAAAACATAAAATAAAAATGTTAAAATCAGTCTCTTAAGGGGATTGATTGTTGCTTTAGATAATAAAATGAGATCCTCTGATCATATAGGTCTAGCAAACCAATAACATAATTACCTATTGGGGGTATGGCTTTCCCAACAGCCCTATAGTTGAATAATAAAGGATGGTCAGTTCTGATGTAATAGTCTTTAGAGATTCTCAGTAATCCAGGTCATGGTTGTCCCAAAGGTGCTTTTTCAGGAGGCCTGGACTTTCTTGTGTTTTCTTTTGAAGGCTTTTTGCTTCTCATCCAAGAAGCTTTTTCAGCTCTGACAGGATAGTGGGGAATGGAAGGATTTATATTCCTTGCAGACAGCAGGTCATTTGCATCCTTCTAGGGGGTCATTGAAGCGCTTGGAGGCTTATCAGTGTCCCCAGAGTCACTTGGTTGCTGGAGTCTGCAATGTTTCCTTTGGAAATCCATTCCTACTCCACACCATTCAAAGGGTGTTCATCCCAAACTGTATAGCTAAAAGTCTGTAGAGATTCTCAGTCATGGTTGTCCCAAAGGTGCTTTTCCAGGAGGCAAATGAACTTTCTTGTTTTTTCTTTTGAAGACGTTTCGCTTCTCATCCAAGAAATTGCAGACTACAGGAACCAGGAGCACTACCTACGTGACTCTGAGGACACAAATAAACCTCCAAATGCTTCAAAGACCCTCTAAAAGGATGCAAATGACCAGCTGTCTGCAAGGAATATAAATCCTTCCATTCTCCTCCATGCTGCAGCGAGAGCCCAGGATGGGTAGACTCTTTCTTACGATGTCATTAAGCTGGGTCTATTTTTGAGGATATAAAAGCCAGCCTGCCCAGGAGTAGCCCCAGCTTTGACTCAGCTTCTTTAGTCACAAGCTGTGTCTCTGAAAGCGCTAAAGTATTATTCCATCGAATTTATAAAAGCTACCTTTGCTTCAATCAGCTACCCGGGGATCCGGGTAGCTGCAACCTCAGGAGAAGAGGGGCTCTGTTTCTCCTGCAACGTTGGGATCAACATTCTCCACGCTGCTAGACAAGCAGGGAAGCACCTTAGAAGCCTTCCCCATAGCCGCGGTTTGTGCGATCCCTTATCTGATCGGCAAACTGTTAGCAGCACCAGCCAGCTGATCGCATGGGTGGCGATTCTCTTTGTCTGGCTGCTTCAATTGCTCGGGGCTTGAAATAGCCTAAGGAGCAAATATTTCTTCTTCGGAGCCCTGGCAGAGCAGCAGCCACCCTTCACTGCAGCCTCTTCTGCCACTTTAAGGGTTCCGGCAGCCATTTTCTGGTCAGCCCAGCTGTTCCTAGTCAGCAATTGGGAGTTAATCTTTCAACGCTTGACCATAACTAGTTTAAAATGGATCAAGACAGCCCATGCAGAGCTTTCCCCTCCAGTGGCGCAGGCGACATAATGCTCAGAGAGAAGTGGCTGCTAAAATCAGAGCCAAGGCTCTAGCCTCTCAGAAGACAACTCGGGCTGAGTTGAGGGCAGAGAAACGCAGACATGCTGCTCTAGAGAGACAATTTAACAAGACCATTCAACAAATGAGAGGGCAACTGCAACAGGCCCAGCCAGGTACACACTATGGTTCCCAGAGAAGTCCCCCTAGGGGAGGGGAAGTTGTTCTTGGAGCCTTTGGACCTCCACCGACCTGGTTTCCTGAGGCATTTGAGGAACAACTAGACCCTCAAGACCTGAGCAGGTCTGGGCCTTATTTCCAGTCAGCATCGGGGCCTTAGGCACCCTCTCTTCCTTCTAGGGTTCAGGCACCCATGTCCAGGCTGGAAGCCACTTTCACTCCCACTGCAGCTGGCCTTCGGCCTTCAACTTCCTTTGACAACAGGCCCACACACATCCAAGATGTGGTTTCCTTAGCCATCAGAAAAGGGTTGGCTGAAGGTTTTCAGCAGATTCTTCGGCCTTTGGAAAGGGTCCAGGCCCTTCTCCCTCCTCAATCCATAAGTTCCTCACCTCTGCAACGAGATCTCCACAGACCTCAAGATCTCAGGGTCCATGCTTCTCAGGCAGAATGGGAGGATGACGAAAGGGAAGGGGATGCCTCCCCATCTGAACACAGTTGCTCCTCTTGTTCAGAGTGGGAAGAGGGAAAAATCTGTGATCGCAATCTTTCAGAGGAAGAAGACTCTAATCCAGACCCACCCTCCTCTGCATTGGTCTTCAAACCACCCCTCTTCAAGCCTTTACTTAGCAAGGCCTTGGTCACTGCCAACCTGTCACCTGAGGAAATAGCTCTGGAACCACAAGGCAAACCCTCAGGGCAAGGAGACTGGCTCTTCTCCAAGCCTGTAGTACATACGGAGGTTTTGCCTTCCCCCATTTGTTCCTCGACATGGTCAAGGAGCAGTGTGCTTCCCCTTTGGCAGGCCCTCGCCCATCATCGTTAGACAAGTGTTTCTATAATGCAGCTCAGCCTTAGACAATGCCCTGGCTGTACCATCGGTAGCTGCTCCAGTTGTGGCATCATTCTCTTCTCCTGGCACACCAACCGAGCCAGAAGATGTAGTTAAGGCAGAAGATAAATGTTCTGAACAGACCCTCAAACGTAACCACCAAGCAGCTGTGTGGGCTGTTTGGCTTTGACCGCTGCATCTTTTTGCACAAGGGCATCCTTACGATGGCTGCATCAACTGCAGGATCGATTGCCTGCTTCCGACCTTCGGTCTCATCGAGACCTCAACAAAATTATAGCAGCAGCAGAATTCACTGCGGATGCCACCCTCAATTCCGCCAAATTTGCATCAAGGGCCATGGCATCTTCAGTGGCGGCTAGAAGGCTTCTGTGGCTCTGAAATTGGCAGGCAGAGTCACGACGCAAATGGAAGCTGGCTTCTGCCCAGGCGACAAGCTTTTTGGTGAGTCTCTAGAGCCTTATCTCGTCGAGACCAGAGATAAACAGAAAATTCTTTCCTCCTCGGCTAAAAAAGCTGACTATCGTCCAACTCCTATCGCCCACCTGCCTTTTGGCTGGAGACCTCTTCTCGCTTTTCTCGTCCACAGAGGTCGTATTCCCAACGTCAGGACCAATGTGCGGAAGCACCTGGCAGACAGCAATCTTCTGCTGGTAGCGGCCCTTTCGAGGGAGGGTCATGCCTTCCGTCGCTCTAAGTAATTCCTTGTTCTCCCCACCCATCAGAGGTCGTTTAGCCTTCTTTGCCTCCAAATGGGAGGAGTCAATGACAGACGCCTGGGTGCTCAACACTGTTAGGTCAGGACTGCAATTGGAATTTTTATCGTCACCCCCAGAAATTTTTTTGATTTGTCCCGTTTCAAGGGACGCTTCAAAGAAAGCCCTTATGAATTCGGCCATTCAACATCTCCTAGACATCAGGGCTATTCAGCCAGTTCCAATCTCACAACAGGGACGTGGTTTTTACTCACACCTTTTTGTTGTTCCCAAAGCCTTGGGGGGTTGGTGAGCCATCCTTGATCTAAAATTTCTCAACCAATTTGTTAAATACAGGCGATTCAAAATGCAGACATTGCATTCTATTTTAGAGAGAGTTCAGGAGGCTGACCTCCTCTCCTCATTGATCTCATGGAGGCTTACCTCCACATCCCCATCTGGCCTCATCACTGCCAGTTTCTCCGTTTCTGGTATCAGAATACTCACTACCAGTATCGAGCTTCCCTTGACCTTTCATCGGCTCCCACGGTCTTCACGAAGATTCTAGCAGCATTGGTGGCTTCTCTACGTTCTGTTCCAGTGAGGATCCAGTGCTACTTGGATGACATGTTGATTCTGTCTTCCTCCATCCAATCGGCTCATCAGGACCTACTAATTACCTTGTCCTGCCTCCAAAGCCATGGGTTCTCCATCAACACCAAGAAGAGCCATCTTTCTCCCATTACAAAATTGCTGCACCTGGGAGCAGTCATCGATACAACCTTGGCCAAGTTTTCCTGTCTCCGGCTCGTGGACAAAGCCTTGCAGAGATCATCAGTCAGATTCAACAACACCAGACTGTTCCCTTGTCACTGCTGTCCAAGCTCCTGGGGAAGATGGTCTCCTGTATCGGCATTGTCCTGTGGGCACGGCTTCACTCCCGATCACTCCAATGGTTCCTGCTCCCCTTCCAATGAGCAGGAACCAACGAGCAGCATCCAACAAGGTCCTGCACTCTCCACAAGCACAGCGATCCCTCAATTGGTGGCTCTCCCCGGCCCTCTGGAAGGGACTTCAGTTCAAGGAACCAGTCAGGCTAGTAATCACCACAGATGCCAGTCTCCTGGGTTGGGGCTCCCATATGGAGGGTCAGATAGCTCAAGGAGTTTGGTCTAGGATAGACAAAACCCATCCCATAAATTGGCTAGAGCTGAGAGCCATCTCACTGGCTCTAAAGCACTTCAGAGCCTCTGTGACTGGCTCCCATGTTCTAGTGTTAACGGACAATATGGCTGCAAAGGCCCATGTCAACAGGCAGGGGGGGATGAGATCCAGAGCGCTTATGAGGGAGGCAGAACACTTGGGGTTATGGACAGAAAAACACTTGCTGTCGATCTCAGCAGATCACATCTCTGGAGTCGACAACTCCCAAGCAGACTGGCTGAGCAGGAGTCCAGTAGACCAGGCAGAATGGTCCATTTCCCCGTCCCTTTTTAGGGACCGTTCCCACAGATTTGGAACTCTGGAGGTGGATCTCTTCTCCACTCCTCAAAACGCCCAAGTGAACCGATTTTTCACCAGGTTTCCTTGCCAGGGAGCAGAGGGGACCAACTCTCTTTGGTGCCGATGGCCCATGGGTCTC
>CM019155.1:11250622-11325212 GCA_009733165.1 Naja naja | reverse complement strand
CGCTGGCTCCAGGCAATTGTCAATGCCTCCTTGAGTGAGGAGTCTTTCGCCACCTGAAAGAGGCGTGTGGTGAGGCCCCTCCTTCAAGCCTTTGGACCCGGCCGCTTTGAGCAACTATTCAGTCTCCAACCTCCTTCCTTTTAGTGAAGATTGTTGAGAGCATGGTGGTTCAGCAGCTTCCTTGTTCCTGGAGGAAGCTGATTATTTAGACTCAGACACCGGGCTTCAGGGCGGACACAGCACGAGACAGCATTGGTTGCACTGATGGATGATCTCTGGAGGCTGGACAGGGGTTGTTCCTCTGTCCTTGTCCTGTTAGATCTCTCAGCTGCTTTCAATACCATCGCACCATGGTATCCTTCTGCAGCTGCTCAGAGGACTGGGGTGGGGGGCACTTTTTGCAGTGGCCTTCCTCCTTCCTCTCGGCCATTCCAGAAGTCGATGTTGGCAGGTGGGCAGAGGTCGGCCCGAGGCCCCTCACTTGTGGGGTGCCCCAGGGTCCGCTTTCTCGCCTCTCCTGTTTAATATCTACATGAAACCACTGGGTGAGATCATCTGAGGTTTTAGTGAGGTATCATCAGTATGCTGATGATACCCAGCTTTATATCTCCACCCCAGACCATCAGTGATGCACTCTCTGTGATGTCCCGGTGCCTGGAGGCGTACGGGTCTGGATGGGGAGTAATAGGCTTCAGCTCAACCCCACCAAGACTGAGTGGCTGTTCTTACCGGCATCTCGGTCTTTATTGGATGTACCATCTTTGGTCATGGGGAGAAGTGTTGCCCTCGTGGATAGGGCGAGGAACCTGGGTGTCCTCCTGGATTCACAGCTTGGTTTGGAGGAGCATGTGGGAGCTGTGGCCAGGGGGCTTTTGCCCAGGTTCGCTGGTTCGCCAGCCTCACTTATTTGGACCGAGATGCCCTTGAACGGTTACTCATATGCGCCGCCACCTCTAGAATCGACTACTGCAACGCTTTACATGGGGCTCCCTTGTGGATGACCTGGAGGTTGCAGATGGTGCAGAAATGCTGCGCTGTGATGGGGGTATCCCGATACTCCCATGTTACACCTCCCGCGCAGCTTGCATTGGTTGCCGGTCGCCTCGGTCGCCTTCAAGGTGTTAGTAACAACTTATAAAGCTCTAAATGGCTTGGGCCCAGGGTACTTGTGGAACCTCCTGCCAGCATCACTTTCCGATCGCCCTGTTTGCTCTCATAGGAGGGCCTCCTTGGGATACCATGTCGGTCAGGCATCGTCGGGCTGGCGGTTCCCAGGGCTAGGGGCCTTCTCCTGGGGAGCCGCCCTCTGGAATCAGCTCCCGTGGATCTCCATTTGGCCTCCTGACCTCCGCTCCTTCCTGAGACCTGAAGACTTGGTTGTTTTCAACAGGCTGCCTGGAATGACCCGGGTGGGGGGGTTGAGGGTTTTAATTTTCTCAACTTTTAATTGTATTCCGCTTGTTTATTTGTTTAATTGTCTTTTTATTGTAAATTTGTCCCGTTATTTTCCACCCTGAGTCCTTAGGAGTGAGAGGAGGCATAAAAGTCATATAATAATAAATAAATAAATAAATAAATAAATAATAAATAAATAAATAAATAATTCTCCTGCCTATTATATACAGAGACCCTGGTTTGAGAACCTGATCAACCTGTCAGGTGGCACCCCCTTGGAGGATCCGGCCCACCCTAATCTCCCTGCACCAAGGGTCCCTGATACATCCGGAGCCCCAGTGGCTCCAGCTGACCGTGTTCCGCCCAAGGTGCCTTATGGATCTGGAGAGGTTCCGACAGGCCCTGGGGTATTGCTGCCAGCCTCCCATGTCTGCTTCTGCTGAGGCCCTGGTGGATGCCTGGAAGCAGGTGGCCTCCGGGGCTCTCGACCAAGTTGTCCCCTTAAGGCCCTTAACCCGGCGCAGATCCTGAGTGCTCCTGGTTTTCCATGGAGTCCGGGAGATGAAGCACAGGAGGAGGGGCCTAGAGAGCAGGTGGAGGGCATCCTGGTCCAGGTCTGACCGATCCCAGTTGAGATCCGTTTCTAGGACTTATTTGGCAGTGATGAGGGTGGCGAAGAAGACTTCTCCGGCTCATCAAGGCCCCAAGAGATAATTGTGCCTGCCGCCCTGTTCAGGGTCACTGCCTCCCAATCAGAGGAGGGAGGGGACCCTCGCTAGGATATGCCAAGGAGTTTAGTCAACATCTGTCGGATAAGATCACTTGGATCTGGGCCGGGCTGAACTCCGCCTGGCTAGAGTTGGAGACAGAGGTGGTGTCGAGTCTTGTTCATGTTATCTGGAGGAGTTTGAGCCTGTATCCTTGGATACGGTGGAGGACAGACCATGTGTGGCTGAGTGCCACCACGTGTTTTGTTGGATCCGTGTCCCTCCTGGCTGATCTATGCCGCCCGGAAGGGTACACTTGGTTGGCTCCAGGCAGCTTACCAATGCTTCTTCTTGAGGGATCCTTTCCCACCGCCTTGAAGGAGGCAGTGGTGAGACCCCTCCTCAAGAAGCCTGCCTTGGACCCAGCCAATTTAGACAACTTTCGGTCCAGTCTCAACCCTCGCTTTTGGCGAAGGTTGTTGAGAGCATACAGAGCAGCAGCTGCTGAGGTTCCTGGAGGAAGCTGGGTACCTGGACCCGTACCAATTGAGATTTAGGCCCGGTTACAGCATGGAGACGGCATTGGTTGCGCTGATAGATGACCCCTGGAGGGCTCGGGACAGGGGTTGTTCCTCTGTCCTGGTCCTGTTAGACCTCTTGGTGGCTTTTGATACCATCGACCATGGTATCCTACTGCGCTGGCTTGGGGGGCTGGGAGTGTGGGGCACTGTATTGCGGTGGTTCTCCTCCTACCTCTTGGGCCAGACGTAGTCGGTGTGGGCAGGGGGGGGAGCGGTCAGCCCCTAGGCCCCTCACTTGTGGGGTGCTGCAGGGGTCGGTCCTTTCTCACCTCCTGTTCAACATCTATATGAAGCTGCTGGGTGAGATCATCCGTGGTTTTGGGGTGAGGTATCATCAATATGCTGATGATACCCAGCTTTTCATCTCCACCCCGGACCACCTCAGTGATGCCCTCTCCATGATGTCCCGTTGCCTGGAGGCGGTCCGGGACTGGATGGGGAGGAACAGGCTCCACTCAATCCGAACAAGACCGAGTGGCTGTGTGTACCGTCATCTTGGATAATCCAAGAGATTCCACCATTGGTCATGGGGGGAGAGGTGTTGCCCCCTGTGGATAGGGCATGCAACTTGGGCGTCCTCCTGGATGTGCGGCTCAGTTTGGAGGAGCAGGTGGGAGCCATCACCAGGGGGCATTTGCACAGGTTCGCCTTGTGTGCCAGTTGCATCCCTATCTGGACCGGGATGCGCTGCGCACGATCACTCATGCGCTTGTTACCTCTAGACCTGACTACTGAAATGTTCTCTATATGGGGCTGCCCTTGCATGTCATACGGAGACTTCAGCTGGTGCAGAATGCGGCCGTGCGGGTGGTGATGGGAGTGTCCCGATTCTCCCATATTACACCCCTCCTGTGTGACCTGCATTGGCTGCCGGTTGCCCTCCATGTGGGATTCAAGGTGCTGGTAACAACCTATAAAGCCCTATTTGGCTTGGGTCTGGGGTACTTGCAAGAACATCTCCTGCCGTTGATGAATACCAATTGCCCAGTGCGCTCCCACAGACGGGGCCTCCTGGGGGTACCATCAGCTAAACATTGTAGGCTGGCGGCCCCTAGGGGGAGGGCCTTCTCTGTGGGAGCGCCCACCCTCTGGAACCAGTTACCCCTGGAATTGCGCCTGGCCCCTGATCTCCGCTCCTTCCGCCATGACCTTAAAACATGGTTAGTTTCACAATCCGGCCTGGACTGACAGGGGATCGGGGTTTTAACTTGGAATGTTTATCTGGCTGTAATTTAATATTTTTAAAATTGTTTTAATTTTTGTATTGTTCGTTTTTGTGTACGCCACCCTGAGTCCTTCGGGAGAGAGGGCGGCCTATAAGTCCAAATAAACTAAACTAAACTAACTAAACTAAACTAAACTAAACCATGTGGCACTTGAGTGGCAGCGGCTAAGGGAGGCTAATCTTCCAGAGAAGGTTATACTCACCATCCTGGCGCCAGAACCTTCCCAAGGCGATCTATGATGCCACCTGGAGGGCTTTCTCCCAATGGTGCCTCAAGGAGGGTCCCTCCCCTGCCTCAGCTCAGTTGGCAGAGGTTCTTAGATTCCTTCAAGATGGCTTGGAGATGGGTTTGGCCCCCAATACCAAGTAGCTGCTCTTTCCTCAATTCTTTCATGGGTTCATTTCCTTCCTTTTCCCATCACCCTTCGGTCAGAAGACTTTTAACAGGAGCTTCCAACCTTCACCCACCTGTGGTGCATAGGTATCCTTCCTGGGACCTTCATCTGGTCCTTAACGCCCTCATGAAGCCTCCCTTTGAATCCCTTAGAATAGTATCTCTCCAATTTCTAACCCTAAAGGTAGTGTTCCTCATCTCTATCACCTCGGCCAGACGAGTGTCAGAGCTTGCGGCTCTTTCCATCAGGCAGGATCTCTGCTCCTTTCATGATGATAGGGTCGTCCTACGTTTGGACCCCTCGTTGATTCCAAAGGTTAACACCTGGTTCCACCGGTCCCAAGACATTGTGTTCCTGGACTTCTGTCCCCTTCCACACCATGATTTAGCAAGCAAGTGGCACACGCTAGATGTCAGAAGGGCCCTTAGAATTTACATTAAGCGCACTTCCTCCTTTCGGAAGACAGAAGCCATGTTTGTTACCTTTTCCCCTCCTCACTTGGGGAACAAGGCCTCTTCCCCAACTATTAGCAGGTGGGTCAGGAAGTGTATTGCACAGGCCTACCAAGCAGCAGCTCTTCCAGTTCCCCGAGGGCTAACGGCGCACTCTACCAGAAGTGCGGCAACTTCAGCTGCCTGGGCTACCCAGGCGTCCTTGGAAGAGATTTGCAGAGCGGCCATGTGGATATTCCTGTCTTCTTTCACCAGACACTGTTGTCTTGATGCCTACGGCTCGGCGATGGCGGCCTTCGGCAGACGGGTGCTTCAGCAAGTGGTTCCACAGTCGGAGTGATTGGCCGGACGAGGACCCGCCTGCGGACATGCAAGCTTTGTTATGTCCCATCCTGGGCAGCATGGAGGAGAATGGGCGTTGGTAAATTTACCGTGAATGCCCTTTCTATCTATGCTGCAAGAGAGCCCAGCCCTTCCCTTGGTTCGTCTGGGCAGGGTAAGACATGTGTTATCCTTGATGGTTGACTTTCAGAGACACTTATTTGGTCTGTCAAGTATCTTTGCCAAAGCTGGGGCTACTCCCGGGGGGCTGGCTTTTATATCCTCAAAAACAGACCCAGCTTAATGATGTCATAAGAAGAAGTCTACCCATCCTGGGCTCTCTCGCAGCATAGATAGAAAGGGTAAATTTACCATGGTAAATCATGGTAAATTTACCAATGCCCATTCCCCACCATCCTGTCAGAGCCGAAGAAGCTTCTTAGATCAGAAGCAAAATGTCTTCAAAAGAAAAAAAACAAGTCTAGTTGCCTTCTGATGTATTGTAATGGTGTGTGAGAATGATCTTGAGAGACTGGCCCAAAGAGACTGCCTAGGGAATGGTCAAATAAGAAACATCATAGTCTGTAGTTGGAGAATGGGTGGAGCAAGGGAATCAGAAGAGACCCTCCCTGATTTATTGGATTATAACTGCATTTTCAGACTTGCAAGATTCCATTAATATAGCCTTATAATAAAGTAGAAACAGCTCATCTGGTCATGTCTCCTCTCTGGATACTAGTAAGGCTGACATTTAGTGTGAAACAAAGTATAACACACTTATACTGGAAAGGTTTACTAAGAAACAAAATATGAGTTCTGATCCTCCCAGCAATGTGGTTGTTTATCAAATGTGGCTGATAAGTCATCAATACACTAGCCAGAGTCACTTTCTGTGAGATGGGTGGCCATATAAATTTGAATGAATGAATAGAAATACGTTGGATTTGGAATGGTTCTAGGATCCAGATTCTAGTCACCTTCAGTCATGGAAGTTTATTGGGTGGTAGGGGAACAAGTCACTCTCTCAGCCAAACTTTTTTTGCAAGTTGTTGTGGGAAGAAGTAGAGTAGAGAAAACTGTATATATCAATAAAAGAAAAAATATCTAGCTCAGAGTTGCACCGTGGAGCCCTTGGTACTGAATGAGCTTGATTGTTTATTTGCAGATGTTTCATTACCTCATTAGGTAACATCAGTGCATAATACTGCATAATATTACATGACACTACTGGTGTTATTGTTGATAATGGGTAATGAAACATCTACAACCATGTATGTGTAGTGGTATGTGGGAATGATTTAAGAGACCAGGGGAATGGTCTCTGTTACAATAGGGGAATGGTCAGATAAGAGGCAGTTTAGCCCAGAAGGAATGTGGGTGTGGCAAATCTCTTAGAACAACACCCCTCCCCAGTTTTTGGGGCTCTAAAGGCAACAGAGAAGAAATATACTTTCAGATTTGCAAGATTCTATTAATATAACCTTACAGTAAAGTAGAATTAGGACATCTGGGCGATGTGCTTCCCTTCTGAACTGTCTCATAAGGCTGAGAGAATATCAACTTGTTCTGCTGAATAAAAGGTAGGATATAAATCTAATGAACAAACAGATTTTGCCCAGATCCACAATTTCTTCCTTTCACAGAGTGAACTTATATTCCTTGAGTTATGACCACAATGTTGACCAAAATTTCCATGGATAAGCAAGACAATTGTTAAGTAACCTTTTGCCTGATTTTCCTGCCACTGTTAAGCAAATCACTGCAGTTGTTAAAGTGAATCATATGGCCATTATGAAAATCCGGCTTCCTCCATTGACTTTGCTTGTTGGAAGCTGGCTGGGAAGATTGCAAATGGCGATCATAAGACCCCAGGATGCAGCAACCATTATAAATACGCAGCCATTGCCAAGCACCCAAATTTTGATCATCTGACTGTAAGGATGTTGCAATGGTTTTAAGTACAAGAATCCATCTTAAGTCACCTTTTTTCAGTGCAATAGTAACTTCAAACAGTTACTGGTTGTAAGTTGAGGATTACGTGTAGTGTTCATTTTGGGTTGTACCATATTATCAATATGTAGGTTTCCCTAGGAACATTTGGCAATGGGATCATTATTTAAAAAATTCTAATCTTAATTTAAAAATTTCCCATCCACACTACTTCCTGTCAGTTGAGAAACTCATAAAACGTCTATTTCAATTGTTTGCAAGTGTCGGACCTTGATTAAAACAAAATATTAAATTATGAGATTATAATTCACCATGATTTTAATAACTGAAAACATTCCTCAGTAATCCATCTTTAGGAAGTCCTACTTTATACCCCAAAATGTAGTAATATAATAATGCAGAAAAGAGAATCTTACTATTCCTCTCCCAGCTGTCTTTTCACATTCTTGATCATTTTTTAAAAAAAAACCTTTTTGTGAAGGGTTGGCTAATTGAAGATCAAAGGTGTTAACACTTGGTGACCTGGCTGTGTGCCAGCCAGATAATTATGGTCTGCCACTCTGAATCCCACTGTAGTTTCATTATTAAGATCAATTGTTGTATCCAAATAATTGGAATACTTTTCTATCTTTTATTATCTTATGTAAGTTTTTTTTCTGACATCTACTTTAGCCTTGTTACAAAATGTGTTTACGTTTGGATTCATATATTCAAGAATAATCAAACACTTGATATCATGTTTGTGGGATTGTACCAATTTCAGAAGCTAGCTGAGTGACAGTAAGATTGATCACCCATGTCAAAAAGTCCACATAATATTAAGAAGATTTGCCCATAGTATGCACCTGTTAAAGAGACAGGTGTTAGAGAATTCAAAGCAGGATCCCGTTAATTCCTACAATAAGCCCCAGGGCTGATCCTTGTATATCCATTTCAGACAAGTGCCCTAGTAAGTGAATATTGCTTCAGTAAGGCTCTGATCTGGACCTTCATTTCACATATGGATGTTGGGAATCACAGAATTTTGCAGTGATGAATTGGCAGTACAGAAATCCAGTATAAAGAGTAATGCAGTGCAACAGAGACAAACTCATAAAACGTCTGGGAAATCTTTTTGATGTGTTCAAAGTATGCATTTATTGCTAGAAGATTAAATAAACAGTCTTCTTAGTTATAAGATGTATGATGTAGAGGCCTTTTATGGCTTCACCATTCCATTTTTAAATGTCTATATTAAAAACTATGGTAGCCATAAACAGTCAAAAAAGTCAAGATTGTGGCTGTTCCCACAAGGCTGAAGCTCTGTTCATTTTTATGTGCACTTAAAAAAGGGGAAGGTTTCAGCAATGTAGTAGCAGCTGCCATCTTCACATTTTTAATCTCCCATGGATGCGCTATTTAAGACCCTCTTTAGTATCACTCTATATAATGATATGTGGGGAATGACCATGAGGGACAGGGGAAAGAAACACAGCCAAGGAAATGGTAAGATAGAAAGCTACTTAGCTCTCATAGGAATGTGGGCAGGGCACATGGCTCAGAAAGGATTGTCCCTAGTTTCTTGGGATGTAAAGGGGACCGAGTGAGGGAAGAAATGTACTTTAATAGACTTGGAAGGGACCTTGTAGAATATCTAGTCTAGTGGTCGCCAACCAGTGGGCCAGGGACCACTGGTGGTCCACAAGAAAATTTTGGTGGTCCGCAGAGAAATGTCACCCGCAAAGCATCCCCCAAAGCAATTAATCCAGGCTGCGCAGGAACACAAGGCTGTGCTGCCCACATAGCCCACGGGAGCACAAGAGTTGTGTCACTGGCATTGCAAACAACACCTAGTGAGGGAGGGGGGAAGGGCAGAGGGGAGAACTTGCCGCACGTGCCCCACGTGCCTGGCCTAGCCACCGGGTTGCTTCTTTCCGCTTCTTTCTTCTTCTTTTTCTTTTGGCTGCACGTAAGGAAAGCAGCAAAAGTCTTTCTTTCTCTCCCCCAAACTCCACCAGAAATGAGTCTTTGGCACCCTGCAAAGCATCCTGTTCCAAGAGGCTGCGCCGGCGTGACAAGTCTCATAAAGATTCATTTCTGGTGGAGTTTGGGGGAGAGAAAGGAAGACTCCTGCTGCTTCTGCTGCTTTCCTTGCATGAAGCCAAAAGTCAGTCAGTCAGTCTCTCTCTCTCTCTCTCTCCTCCTCCTCCCCCCCTCCTGCCTTCCTCCCTCCCTCTGAGAACGGAGCTGGAGACAGTATCCTGCGATCCCAAATAAAGAATGATTGATTGGTAGGAAAAGGGTGTGGGGAATTTTCCTGCAGACTTTTTTTGGGATTTTCCCAGGGTCTTTGGTCCACGGGATTTAAAATTATGAGTTTGGTGGTCCCTGAGGTCCCCTGATTGAGTCAACCCCCCCAAGCAAGAGACCCTGCATAATTTCTGACAGATATCAGTCCAGTCTCGTCTTGAAAGCTTCCAGTGATGAAGCTCTCACAACTTCTGAAGACAACTTCTGTTCCATTGGTTGATTGTTCTCACTGTCAGAATTTTTTTCCTTATTTCTAGGTTGAATCTCTCCTTGATCAGTTTCCATCCATTATTTCTTGTCTGGCCTTCATGTGCCTTGGAAAATAGCTTGAGCCCTTCCTCTCTGTGGCAGCCCCTCAAATATTGGAAGACTGCTATTATGTCTCCCCTGGTCCTTCTCTTCCCTAGACTAGCCAGGTCCAGTTCCTGCAACCGTTCATCGTATGTTTTAGCCTCCAGTCTCCTAATCATCTTGGTTGCTCTTCTCATTTTAGACTTGCAGGAGTGTAACCTTACAATAAAATAGAATTAGGTCATCTGACCTTATTTCCTGTCTTATAAACTGATATATTCTTCCTCTCCATACTGTAGATTAGGTGATAAAAGATAATGCTATCAGATTCATTATTTGCGGAGACCTTTTGAAAGTGAGACTGATAAGGCAGCTCTACATAAAATCAGACTGAAGGCTAGACTCCCAGGGTGGAAACAGGGTGCACTAGCACATCTCCAGAGACTGGGGACAATGCTGAGGCAAACATGACAGCTGGGCAATGTGCCAAGTGAAAAGAATTTCTTTCACAAGAAGAAAGCTGCAAAATTGCCCACTTCAGCTCTGCAGGGCAGCTCCTCGCAAGGAAACCACAACCCACTTTTCTAAAGCACTTTTAGATGAAAAAAAATGTAGAGACATTCAAAGAAGCAGAGTGTCTAAAACCACCCAGATAAATGTACTTTCAACTTACAGGAATGATTAAAAAGTAAGGAAACCACTATAAATTAGACTGAGGGATGCTCATTCTGTTTTAAACGAACAAACTATTTATATGACATAACAAAACCAGCTTGATGATTTTGGACCAGTCACTCTCTCTCAGCCCAACTCACCTCACAGGGTTGTTTGCAAAAGTAATAAAGGTGGGATACAAATACTGTAAAATAATTAAAAAGCCAAAGGTTTTCTCTGCCAATTGTGTCCGACTTTAGGGTTTGGTACTCATCACTGATTCACAGCCAAAGAGCCAACATTGTCCAAAGATGTTTCTGTGGTCATGTGGCCAACATGACTATATGTTGAGCTGCAGTTCCTATTTATCTTCTTGGATTTACATGCTCTAACTTACTAAGCAACTAATCAACAGATCCTGGTCTTGGAGAGGTCAAGACAAGCTAGCAGCACCTGGACCCAGGGATATGCACAGATTGATTAATTGATTGATTGATTAATTATGTGCCATCAAGCTAGAGTCAACTAGTAACAGCCATGGATACAATATTTTTCTTGGATGATCTATTCCCAACTTGTTTCTTTAGTGATGTGCCCATCTCTGCTATAATCAAGTGCATCCATCTTTCTGCTGGTTGTCCTCTTCACTTTCTTCCACCTCTTCCAACATTAAAGACTTCTTAAGAAAGCTACACCTTACATGCTGGCTCTGAAATATAATTTAAGCTTGGTAATTTCTTTTTTGAATCTGGGTTGATTTGTTTGATAATCTATTTGCTTTCTTGACTATCCATTATATTTTTAGCAGTCTTCTCCAGCCCCAAAGTTCATCCTTTTTTCTATGGTGTTTCTTCATAGTCCATGTTTGGCTCCCATTGTGAGTTACAAGGAAAAAACAATACCTGAACAGTTCTGAACTTTGACTCTTCCCTATATATGAATATTTTTCCAAGGCCTTCACTGCTATCCTATCAAGTGCTAGGTGTATTTCTTGACTGCTGGTTTCCTAATTGATTGTTGATGTCCATGGGAGTGTCAAAATAGTCAAGATAGTGGTTGCAAGTGCAATTGAAGCTCTATCAATTTTTAATGTCTAACATGTATTTTTTTAAAAAAGTGAAGAATTCGGTTGCATAGTTGCAATCACCTGTAGATTCCACTGCCTAGGCCCTAATGTCTGCTTGAGGCATCATAAACAACAACAACAACAAAAATCCAGACTACCATTTATGAAGGGGATACACAATAGTTACAAATTCCCCATATAGTATTTTTTGAGATTCTCAAGGTGATCTAGGAGAAAATTCAATCACTTTATTAGCCCATTCATATAAATAGCTTTTGTAAAGCTTTAATTCAGGGCTGGGGAACTATGGCCCTTTTATGACCTGTGGGATTCAACTCCCAGAATTCCTGGCTCAGGAATTCTGGAAGTTGAAGTCCATAGGTCATAAAGGGGCCATAGTTCCCCAGCCCTGCTTTAATTCATAAGGCTGAGTACGTTGTAAAATTAAACACGTAAAATTGTTTTAATCTACCCATTAATGAGTCATACTTTGTCTATTTGTTTTTATCTATCCTATCTAAAATATTGTGGCATGCTTCTGAGAGATCATGGCAGATCTGTGTTGGGGTATGTGAAAACGTATCTTCCCATAATATGAGCTTACTTTACTTTATTTATTAGCCCTTTGGCCATATCAAAGTGCAAAGTTCCAGACCCAAATTATTACTAAAATCTGATAACAGTTTAAAATTGAATTGGATAAGATACAATTTAACATGAAATGGGCAAAATAGATCTATTGAAAGCTTATGCAATAATTCATGAGTGTTTTTCTTGTTTCTTCTGAATTAATTCTCCTTTCATGCAAATGCATATTTCAAAGATAACTCTGTTTGAAGGAATTCACCCCACCCTAATGTTCTAGGAGTTTGCTCAGTTGAAACAATCTAATTTCTAACATTTTAGATCTTGAGGTTAATACATCCATCTTAAGCAGTCTTGGGAAATGTGTTGAAAAAGGTTATAAAAATTATCAAAATAGAACTAATTTTCAGACAGACAAATGTTTAATCTATACAAGTTCAGAGCTTGTTTGAATGCATGAGAGCAATTTCATGGTTGTTTGGAACCTAGCCAGAGAATGTTGTCAGCTTCTGCCAAATAGCATTTGATTTATTAAAATCTATTATAGTCACTGATGAATCAATTAAAACATATAACTGTAAAATAAATACTTATTGCAGACTTAGTATCAAGAATAAATAACCTGTTGCTTACCGATTAAAAGTCATAACAAATGCACTGGTATATCAGACAAAGTGCTTTTCTTTAACATTAACACTTAACATTAAGGTAGCCTTTGTTAATAATATACAGTAGGATGTATAAAAGTCCATAGGATCCCAGTGATTGTTTTTATGGGCTATTAAAAAACCATCAAATCCTTCCTTGAAGTGGCTCACGCATCTTCCAGAATAATGTGTAATTAAAAGGACCACTATAATCATAAAATATTTTATATTTTCTAGATTTGTCAAGTAAAAACAATAACTATCAAAGTATAAACATTTGGATTCTTCTTCACTTTTGAAAAATAAAGCATTATTTGGAAGTTCTTGCCTCGAATGAGGATTATTACTTTGGATACTGTTCTGATTTTCCAGCTGATGTTGTACAAAGAACATATTGGCAGCATAGCTGTAATTCTGCTTCTGGTCCTTAAAAAAAGGGAGAAATGAAAATGATTTTTTGCAAATCTCTGGAATGTATAATATAAAGCATAAATTGTAATTGCACTTCATTTACTAAGTGCTGCATTACCTCATCCTTTAGTTTTAACAATGGATTTTCCATAAATCTTCATATAGTTAAACATGATAAAGTGCTCAACATATCATAGAACATGACAATGCTTATTAGCCCTTGAGAAGTTATTGATTGCTTACCTTGATTAATCTTTTATGGGTCTCCGTAGTATTAATTCCACAGGAGGGGGTGTGAGGCAAGCGAGATGGAGTAGCATTAAACTCTTTCATTCATACTTTCAGCTTTAGTTACATGAAATTCTCTGACTGATGTCATTAGGCTAACTATAATATATTCTCTCTCTCTTTCTCTCTCTTAGCAAAAGTAGTTTGCTTTCAGTTTATCAGATAGTATCAGAATTTCTGATGTTTATTTTCTGCTGAAACTATCAGATTAAAAACTGGTTTGATAAAGTAAAAAAGTGAGTTTCTGGGATCAGAACCCATGTATATTTTTATTGTCATTAACCGTAGTCTTCTGCTTTATAACAACAATAGTATTTTTCCAATGCCATTTTGCAAATTTTTGAGTGATTAAAAATCTTCCTGTATTATACCTTCTTATTTGGGATAGTTAATCTACTCATTATTTTCTATTACTGTTAATATCCTAGAATTCAAAATTTCAGATCACGTTGCAAAGTGTCTTTGGCATCTTTATTGTGCTCTTCTTTTTGAAGTTTAAATTATTCTCAGACAATGCATTTTTATAATAGTTCCTGTTATATAAAATATTTTAAAAAGGAACATCCTAAATTTCAGAAAAGAGCTTTTGAGGCCATTTTTCTCATTTCTGAACACTTGATAATATTTTAGGTGGAAACAAAGACAGCTGAATTCATGATATCATCCTGCCTTCTCTCACAAATTCCTCACACATAAGGATGTATCAGGAGACCTTTTCTGATTGCTTAATGCTGGGTCATGCCAAGCTATTAAGAAGAGTCTTATTGGATCATCTGTTAGAGGAACTGCCTAGTACATATTCCTGTTTGCCACAGTGCCGTCAAAATAATCTTTACCATGGTATAACATGCTAGAGGAAATAGAAACCCTAGTTAGGTTGCCCCATTGGAACACCACCCCATAAAACAGAAATTCCATATGAGCCTTTTTGTGCATCACTCTGTTTTGGAACTTATAAATTACATGCCAAAAAAGAAAAGAAAAAAGAAAGAAAGAATAGTTTTCTTTCCTAATGGATAACTATACAGCAGTCTTATACCAGAATCTTAACTCTAGTGTTGTTCTTTATAAAGCTACAAATAATCTAAGCAGGAGGAACCAGACAGTTTCTACAATGATCTAGTTCAGTGATGATGAACCTTTTCGGCACTGAGTGCCCAAATCGGAACGCATAACCATGCACAAGCTGGAGACCATCTGGCCAGTGTGCACATGCCTCTTTTTCTGGGCTGTTTTTCAGCCCATTTTTCGGGCTGTTTTCAGGCCAAAGCACCAGAGGGCAGGACAAGAAACAATGGCTGGAAGCCAAGGATAGAAGCAACCTGGAATTAAGGAGAAACTTCCTAACAATGAGAACAATTTAACTGGTGGAACAGCTTGCCTTCAGACATGGGCGCTTCATCGCTGGAGGTTTTTAAAAGAGACTGGACAGTCACTTGTTTGAAATAATATAGGATCTCCTCTTGAGCTAGAAGACCTCCAAGGTTCCTTCCAATTCCAATTCCAATTCCAATTCCAATTCCAATTCCAGTTCAATTCTACTCTACTCTACTCTACTCTACTCTACTCTATTCCTACAACAATAATTATTTAAGATGGTTAGATCTAAGAGAGAATAACCTGGCCAGCTTCCATGCCTAAGGGAGGACTAGAACTCATTGCTTTGTGGTTTCTAGTCCAGCATCTTAATCATCTCCCTAAACTAGCTCTCATGTACTAATCAAGTGTAAAAAGATGTAGGCTTCAAGGTGAATTATCTAGTTGAAAGGAAGGATTTCTCTAGCAGATTGCAATTAATTTACTTTGATCAATTTACCTTGTCCTTTTGAGGACAAAGCCCATTTTTTAAAAATAATGTCCCCATTCAAACACAAAACTAACTTTTTGTCTTCTTATGCCACTTGGTACATGACTCCTTCTTGTTTGAATTTTTTTTTTATTTTTATTCAGAAAATTAAGGCATAATATGAAAGAGAGAGGAAGGGAGGGAGGGAGGGAGGGAGGGAGAGAGAGAGATTTTACAAAAATAAAAAGATGGAACAATACAAGTCCCCCCGCTGCCCTTCTGAAGACCTCACTTGGAATGTTGCATCCAGTTTTGGTCATCACATGATGTGGAGACTCTTTAAAAAGTGCAGAGAAGAGATGATTACAGAGATGGAGACTAAAATGTTTTATTTATTTGTTTATTTATTTGATTAGTCAATTGCTTACAAGATAATAGGTATAAGTATAAACATAGTTATAAATACATGGATACATTTAAGAAAATAAAAGAAACAATAGGACAGGGATGGTAGGCATCTTGGTGCGCTTATGCACGCCCCCTACAGACCTCTTAGGAAAGGGGTGAGGTCAATAGTAGACAGTCTTAAGGTTAAAGTTTTTGTGGTTTGGGGAAGAAACCACAGAGTCAGGTAGAGTATTCCAGACATTGACCACTCTGTTGCTGAAGTCATATTTCCTGCAATCAAGTTTGGTGCAGTAGTTTGTATCTATTGTGTGCTCTTGTATTGTTATGGTTGAAGCTGAAGTATTCATTGACAGGTAGGACATTGCAATGTATGATTTTATATGCTATACTTAGATGGACCGGCGTAGTTCTAGGTTTTCCAGGTCTAGATTTTCAAGTCTGGTGGCATAAGGTATTCTGCAATGAGTAGAGGAGTGGAGAACTCTTCTTGTGAAACATTTCTGGACTTTCTCAACTGTGTTAATATCAGATCGTATGGGTTCCAGACTGATGAGCTGTATTCAAGTATTGGTCTAGCAAATGTTTTGTATGCTCTAGTTAGTAGTGTGATATTACCAGAGAAAAAGCTACATAGGATTAGGTTAACTCTCAATGCCTTTTTGGCTATGTAGTTACAGTGGGCTCTAGCACTTAGATCATTTGAGATGGTGTACTCCAAGGTCCTTGACAGAGTTTGGATCATCAACAAGGTCTTGACTATTCAGCTTGTATTTTATTTTCTGATTTTTTTTTGCCAATATGTAAGACAGAGCATTTATTTGTTGAGATTTGAAGTTGCCATTTGTTTGACCATTCTGATATATAGTCAAGGTCTTTTTGAAGGATAGCAGAATTATCTGCAGTGTTGAAAAGCTTTACATCATCAGGGAAGAGAATGCAATTGCTCTTAATATGATCACAGAGGTCATTTATGTAGAGTATGAAGAGAGTTGGTCCTAGAACACTGCCTTGAGGGACACCACTGTTGACATATACAGAATTTGATAGTTTCCAATTTTGACCATTTGTTGTCTGTTTGACAGGAATGCTTCTATCCAGTTATGCAGTTGTCCAGAGATACCATAAGATTTTAGTTTTAATAGTAGTTTGTCGTGTACCACTGAATCAAAGGCTTTACAGAAGTCTATGTAGATTGAGTCTATTGCTTTGCCCTGATCGAGTTGTGTAGTCCATATGTTTTTGCAATGTAAGAGTTGTAGATTACAGGATAGTTTTTCTGAAACCAAATTGTTTATTAGAGTAGGTTGTTTGTCTCTAAGTGGAGGATAATGATTGGTTAATAATTGATTCCATGACTTTACAGGTGATGCAGCATAAGGAGATTGGTCTGTAATTTTCAACTAGGCTGGGGCCTCCTTTTGAAAATGGGGATGACCGTGGCTAGTGACCATAGGTTTGGCAAGGAGCTGGTCCTGAAAGATTTTTCAAAGATTATGCTTAGAGGTTCGGCTATGGCGGATAGCTTTTTTTTTGCAAAAAGTTTTTATTTTAAGACAGACATACAAACAAAACATAAAAACATAAAACCATCTTCCATATTATATATATACAGTGTGTCAGTTGGTTACAAATCCTTTGTGCTATCATTCTTGTCATCACTCACAGTTTATATAAACTTTCACATTGTCAAGTTAACATATGCTTATATATTTATCAGTTATTAAACATCTATGACTAGGCTATTTATTCCATCATTCTATACAAGATATTCCTAATTTTTATGTTAAAATTTATATTATCCTTTCGTCCAATGGTTATATATGTCTATATTATATTTTATATCAATCTATTAAACTTCTATTACAAAATTATACTCTATTACTTATTCCTTTTGTCCAACCATTGATAAAACAAGTCCCACATCTTATAAAAATGTTTATCTTCTTGCTCTCTAATTTCAAATGTCAACTTACTCATTTCAGCACAGTCCATAATTTTACAATTCAAATACAAATTCAAGCTGCTGTTAAAACATTTACAATCAAATATTTCAACTCTTTACTATAAATTTCTGGTATAATTCCCAATAAAAATATTTCCGGTTTAAAGTCTATATGTTGTTTTATCATTTTTTCCAACCATGTGTGGATTTTAGTCCAATATCTTTTTGCGTCCAAACACGTCCACCACATATGGTAATATGAACCAGGTGTCTGATGACATTTCCAACATTTATCCGATTTATTCTTAAACATTCTCGTAATTCTCATTGGGGGTAAGTGCCACCTGTAAAACATCTTATACAGATTTTCTTTATAAGCAGTTGACATTGTCATTTTATAATTTTGAGACCATAATTTTTGCCATTTCTCTAAATCAATTCCATATTCAAAATTTTCCCCCCAAACGATCATAATTTCGTTAACTTGCTCATCCACCAATTTAAATTCAAGGTGAGATTCAAGGTGCTGGTGTTGATCTATAAAGCCCTACATGGCTTAGGACCGGGGTACTTGCGGGAGACCTTGCTGGTAGCAACGGCTTCCCAGCGTCCTGTGCGCTCTCACAGACAGGACCTCCTTGGGGTTCCATCGGCCAGACAATGTTGGCTGGTGACCCCTAGAGGTCGGGCCTTCTCTGTGGGAGCGCCCACCCTACAGAACCAACTCCCCCTGGGGCTTCGGGTGGCCCCTGACCTCCGCTCCTTCCATGGGGACTTGAAAACACAGTTGTTCCAACTCGTCGACCTGGACTGAGGGGGGGATGGGAGTTTTAATGATTTGTTGCTACTGCTTTAAATTGGGTTTCTTATCTAATTCTTTTTTAATTGTATAATATTTTGTATTGTTTTTTTTATGATTACGGTCCTTAGGGAGATGGGGCAGCTTAGAAATCCAATTAATAAATAAAAATAAAAAATAAATTCTAATAAATGTCCATAAAGTTTACATTTTCATCAGTACCTATCAAAATTTTATCTAGTTCAGTCATAAATACCTTCTAATTTAATATCTGCATCAAATCTAGATTGTATTTGCAAATATGAATCAGTTCATTTTTGTGCCTTGTTCTTCCAACGATTGCACAGATTTAAGTTCACCCTTTTCATTCAATATCTCACCATATCTAACTGTTTGTTACTTTTTGTATATTATTGGATATGAAAAAGCTTCAATTGTAGATACCCATAACGGAATTTTTAGATAGTATTGCTTTTTAGTCTTTTCCCAGTTTAAAAACAAAGCCTCTCGAATATAATGTCTTCTAAAGTACCCTTGTGTTTTAGTTCCCTTATACCAAAGAAATGCATGCCATCCCAACAGCAGGTCATGCCTTTCTAGGGTCAATAATCTACTGTTCCTTAATGTTATCCATTCTTTTACCCATATCAAATTTGGCGCCTGATAGTATAATTCCCAGTTGGGCAGAGCAAACCCTCCTCTTATTCTTGCGTCTTGTAACAGTTTAAGTTTTATTCTCGCTTTCTTGCCCTGCCAAATATATTTCAACACAATTTTATTTAACTCTTCAAAAAACTCTTTCCCTAATCTAATTGGAATTGTCTGGAATAAATATAAAATTCTAGGCAATACGTTCATCTTAATTGTTGATATTCTTCCAATCAATGATAATTGTAAGTTTTTCCATTTTTCCAAATCTGTCGCAATCTGCTGTTTGAGTTTAATATAATTGTCCTCCTTCAGTGTGCTACATCTTGGTGTAATGTATATCCCTAAATACTTGACCTTATTTGTGACCTGTATTTCTACAACTTCTTCCAGCTCTTTCTTTCATCTTTTTAGCATATTCTTTGTTAATATCTTTGTTTTATCCTTATTAATTTTCAAACCTGCTACTTTTCCATATTCCTCTATCCTTTCTATTAATTTAGGTGCTGTTTCCAATGGATCCTCTAGTATAAATACCAGGTCGTCTACGAAAGCTTGCAATTTATACTCTTCCTTTTTGATTTTCATTCCTTTTATTTCTTTATCTTCTCTAATATTCCTGTTCAACACTTCCAATGTTAGCACAAACAGCAGAGGCGACAGTGGACAACCTTGCCTAGTCCCTTTTCTTATATCTATAGATTCTGTCAATTTTCCATTTATCATGACCTTTGCAGTTTGTTTATGATATATCGTCTCAATGGCTTGTATAAAATTTTTACCAAAGCCCATTTGTGCCAATTGTAATAACATAAAGCGCCAACTCACATTATCAAAGGCTTTTTGAGCATCTAGAAACATCAAACCATTTGCTTTTCAGGATGTGCCTCATAATATTCCAAAGTATCCAGAATTATTCTCATATTATGTTTAATTTGTCTCTTTGGCAGAAATCCATTTTGATCAACATGGATAAAGTTAAATAATCTTAAATATCTTAATAATCTTAAATATCATTAAATATCTTTTCAATCTTCCTGCCAAAATTGAAGCAAAAATTTTATAGTCTGAATTTAATAGGGAAATAGGTCTATAGTTTTTAACTTGCTGTAGATCTGTGTCTTCCTTCGGTATAAGAATGATGTATGCTTCTGTCCATGTTTGGGGTATCTTCTTCTTTAACATAACTTCATTCATAACTTTTAGTAATTGAAGATTTAATATTTCCTGAAAGGTCTTGTAAAATTCCACTGGCAATCCATCTGGACCTGGTGCTTTTCCAGTTTTCTGTTTTTTTAAAGCTTCCGTTAATTCCATCATTGTTATGTTCCCCTCTAACATTGTTTCAATGTCTTTAGGTATCTGGGGTAGTTTCGCTTTCTGTAAATATTGCTTGACTTTTTCTTCTTGAATGCCCTCTTGAAGTACAGTTTCCCATAATAGTCTTGTATAATTTTTTTCTTCTCCTCCTTGCCATAGCAGATATGTCCTTCTTCATTTATTAATTGGCTTATCCTTCTTGTTTCTCTCTCCTTTCTCAATTTATAGGCTAACCATCTGCCTGGTTTGTTTGCGTCTTCAAAATAGTTCTGTCTAGCATTTTTAATTTTTTGTGCTAATTCTTCTTTTCCCATTAATCCCATTTTATGTTTAGTAAAATCCATTATATCCATTCTAGTTTTGACGTCTTTTTTTGCAGGGATTTCAGTAGCTTCTTTTCCAGCTTCTTATAGTCATCTTCCAGTTTCTTAAAGGTCTTTTTCTGTGTTATATTTCTTTTCCTTGTATAATCTATTATCAAACCTCTTGTATAAGCCTTCATCGTGTCCCAGAGATTTTGCAAAGGTATATCCTCTTTTTAATTTTCTTTGAAGAAGAAAGTCAATTCTTTCTCTATTTTCTGCTTAAAGTCTTTTTCTTTTAATATTGTATTGTTCAAAGTCCATCTAGATCTCTTCTTTTGTCCTTTCCACGTAACTCTTATTGGATTGTGATCGGCCCAGGTGCTTGCTTCTATTTCAGTTTCTTGTATATTCAAAATTAGTTCCACTGACATCCAAATCATATCAATTCTAGACCAAGTTGTATGTCTATTTGAATAAAAAGTGTATTGCTTACTCTCCATGCATCTTTTAAATTTAATTCTTCTATCATTTGAAAAAAGGATTTTGGCAGTGTCTTTCTAATTTTCTTTGTTGATTTCTGTGTTTTATAGTCCATTTGTTCATTAATTATTCCATTTAAATCTCCCATCATACAAATATTTACATAGTCCAATTCAATTATTTTCATATGTAATTTCCTGTAAAATTCTTGTATCTCTTTCAGGGAGAAACTCAGAGTCCTTGAGTATAGCACACATACATAAACAAGTGAAAGAAAAAAGGAAACAATATATCTAAGCCTCTAAATGGTAGTGCTTTCACTTTCACTCCTCCCCTTAGGAACAAAAAAAAGTTATAAGGAAATTTCCCTCTTTTCTAAAAAAATCTTAAAGTCATAAACAGAGTTTAATCCAAAAAAGAATAAACAAACAAACAAACAAACAAACAAACAAACAAAGACCTTCAGAACAGGAAACTGTTTAAACAGGAAACTATTGAAGGGCCTTGGTGGTGCAGGCTGTTAATAGCCTAGCACTTAGCTCCAGCTGCCTGTAATTATTGCAGGCTCGAATCCTGGGCTCAAGGTTGACTCAGCCTTCCATCCTCTCGGGTGGTAAGTGAAGACCAAGATTGTTGGGGCAATAAGCTGACTTTGTAAAAATGCAGCAGTAATAAGCAGGCATATACAATGGAATGAAGGCTATTGCTATCCCAAAAACTGTAAGCTGCCCTGAGTCTCGAACAGGCGATATAAATCTGAATAAAAATAAAATAAAAAAATAAAAAAACAGAAAAAAACCCAGTCCATTTTAAAATTAAAAGCTTAGTCAAATTCCAAGTTTAAAAAAAGGAAAAAGACCATCAATTTAAAAAAAACGTAATCTCACCGCTTATAAACTGTTCTCTTTACTTCTAAGTCCACTTTCAAGCTTTTAGGGTGTTCTCTTCAAGAATAAGTAAATAGAAAAAACCTCTCACCAAACCGACACTTCCAGTCCAAACCGACAAGACTCTTCCAGTTTTGCCATTCTTTCGGAGCTGTCCCAGCTTCAGCAGCTTAATGGCCGCCTCTTTTCCGCCAGCAAAAAGAGCTTCTCCTGGATCAACCAGGGACTTTGCGATGTCCCTGGGATCAACAGGACGTGCTCTTTACCTTCACCGTCTCTTCGGGACGGTTTAGGTCCAAAAGGACCGTCCAGCGAGAATGATATCTCAACAATCCAGGAGCTTCCAGATCGCGCATAGTATCGCCGTGATGCCAGCCCCGCTCTCCAGCAGTGGAAAGCTTTTTTAAGAAGTAGGGACATATTCCATCCGGTCCAATAGATAGAGATGGTTTTAGATTGTGTAGTGCTTTTTCTGCACGTGACCTCCCTGGAGGCATAAACCAACCAGGAAGAACGGGTCCAATAAACATGTGGTGGAACTCAGCGCATGATCCTGTCCACTTCATCCTCAGAAACAGGATCGAACTCAGTCCAGATTACATTAGCCAGACCGCTGCGCCTCCTTCCTCAGACCACTGCAAGTCCGGCGCCCAACCCTTCGGATCCAAGCAATTTTATCCTGCAGATACAGACCAAATTCCTCAGCTCTGCTCACAGGGGTCGCCACCTCCCAACTGTAAGAGGAGCGGGTGACCCCAAACAGGGTGGCTGGGTGGTTATCTGTGGATGCTATGAGGGCAGGAGAAATAAGACCTCCTCGCCACCCCACAGCTACCAGGTAAGTCCTAATATGGGCTCTCAACTGGGCTCGGTCGGATCGAGGCGGGTGGCCTCCACCTACTCTCTAGTCCCCTTCTCGATGAGCTTCATCTCCGGAGCTCCTCGGTGTACCAGGGAGCTGGCCGGGATCTGCACTAGTAAGGGGGCGCATGGGACAACCCTGTCAGAGCCCCGGCTGACTGTTGCCAGGTAGCCGCAGGACCCACGGCGGGCTGTGGGTGAGGATGCAGGAAAAACCCCAGTTCTGCCTGGAACCTCTCAGGGTCCATCAGAGGCAGGAACCATCTAAGTGGCTCCTCATCCCAGCGGTGTGGGGGCGACTTGATGGAAGACCAGCCATGAGAGATAGTGGTCTGACCATGGAGCAGGGATGGATTGCTGTAACACCATCCCCCAGGCCCTCACGCTCCCGAATAACAACAGCACCCTCCACCCCTTCCCTGGGGTGCCGAGCTGGTGCATAACCCGGAAACCTGGGGGCATATATCAACCAGAGGGACTCCACCCTCGGCCCCAACCAGGTCTCGGTGATGCAGGCCAGGTCATGGCCTCCTCCTCAATGACTTCATGGAGGAGAGGTGCCTTATTCACCCTGGACCTGGCATTAAAGTACCAGCGGAGCCCAGGGTCCTAGATCCCAAAACCCCAGGATTGAGACGAGGCCGAGGGTCGGAGGCGCCCGGCTTCCGGATGCAGCGGGCCTCCCCTAACATGATATGCCCCCCCTTCCTCGTCAGCTCCTACCCATTCCAACCACCCTGGGAATCGTAGCCCCCACTATTCTGCCTGAGTCCCACAGCCCCCCACACCCCAACCACGCCCTGACTTGGGCTGCACTGAACACCTATAAAACCCCTCCCTTCCCTAACCCCTTAAAATGGGTCAAAAATTTAACTAACGAAGGCCTGGAACCCCCCCTTCTACCCTTCCCAGGACCCCTACCCCAACCCCTACCAGCGCTGTGCCAACTCTCTGGGTTCCATAACCCGTCCTCAAGGTATGTTGTAGAAAGTCCGGTGGGCCAAACCTGGGAGAGAGGGGACTCCCGTAAGGCCCGCAAGTCCATTGATGAGTAGACCCACATGGTATTATATTGTACATATAAAGGAGAGTCAAAAGATGGGAAAAAGTCCATATATCGAAGATGTTAAACCACCCGGTCCAGTCCCAACATCCATGCTACAGCCAGATGGTCCCAGGAAATAAACCAGGGTTGCCCTCTAACCACAATCTGGTGGGCCGATGGTAAAGGCCCTCATCCGGGCCAGCCACCACGCTCTCACTGCAGGGTTGCCAGGCGAGCTAGTCAGGATGGCAGGCAATCCCAACCCGCTACCCTCACACAGCAGTGGGCAGGATGCGTCCACACCCCTCTCACCAACCTCCGTTGGGTGTAAAAAGGGAGGGGGGGAATGGCCCCAACAAACATCGACCTAGGGTCTGCGACCAGATGGCCAAACATAAGATACCATCTGGTATCTGCAAACCCAAGATGACAGGTGTCGAAAAATGGTAGTCAGACTCTCAAGCCCAGGCCAAGATGAATAAGCCATGGGAGAAGAGGAAGGCAATACAAACAGGAGGCAAAGGCAAAAAGGAGGCAAAAGAAGGGGGGGAGGGCAGCCAATTAAGGGATGAGAGATCATTGTCTATAAGATCGTAGTTGCCTTTTTTGAAGTTATAATTGGGGATTAAGTCATTGTGGTGATTTTTGTGTGGACGTATGTTGAGACAAAAGTCAATCATGTTGTGGTCACTGTTGGAAAAGGGTTCTATAATTTGTATTCTGTAAATTGAATTCAAACTATTACAGAAGATGAGATCGAGGCAGTTGTTAAGTCTAGTACTGTTGGTTAGTAGTTGTTTCAGTCCCAGATTTGTTACAGCATTGTAAAAGGCTGCATGTATGGGTTCAGTGTTACATTCGTTTAGGGTCCAATTAATATGAGGTAGATTGAAGTCACCAAGAAAGATAAAAGTATGTGGGCAGGATGTTGCTCATGTTAGTAGTGAATTTAGCTTGTTTACATGTTCGATGTCATAATCAGGGGCTCTGTAACATAGTAAGAATCAAAATGTGATATTTAAGGACAGTTCACAGACGATGGTCTCAGGAAGAGCAAGCTCCTGGGTAACTTGGATGTTTTTTTAGATGTAAGGACTTTTTATAGAAGATAGCAACACTACCTCCTCTACGGGTTTCACGATCTGATCGGTAAACATGATAGTCTCTTATTGAGGTAATGGAGTCAGGGAGAGATGCGTTGAGCCATGTTTTATAGACAAATATGATGTCGAATTTAGCCGTATTTAGTAAGAGGAGAAATTCAGGTATTTTATTCACAGGGCTTCTTGCATTGAATAGCTTGCATTTAAGGCCATTTGTAGTTTGAATTGAGGTAGTTAGGGGCATGTGTGCCTAGTCTTGGGTGATGGTGGATTGGTTGAAGTAGGGTTGGACGCTGGGTTGTGGGTTGTGTGACTTACTTTTGATACAGTCAGTACGGTAGTCAATGTACAGGTCCTTCTCTCCATTGTCTAGATGTTTTTTTTAGTTCTGTGCAGAGTTTGTGGGAGCAGGCACATTGCTGTATGGCGAGAATGAAGGTTCTTATGGTTGGTGTTGCTTCTGGTGAGTGAATTAATAGTATAAATGAATTTACGTTTGCTTGATTAATTTTTGCAAATGACCCTGCAAAAGCGTGGGGTCACAGAGCCGTCTCTGTTTTTGAACTCTGGGCTGATGCGGGAAATGTCAAGGAAATGTATGAAGAACGATTGCAAGAATTGGGTATGTTTAGTTTAATAAACAAAAAGACTGGGGCAATATAATAGCAGTGTTCCAATATCTCAGGGATGCCACAAAAAAGAGGGGGGGGCGTGTTCAACCTATTCCTTCCAACTCTGTTATTCTGTTATTCAGAGGGCTTTATCTTTAAGTTGTATATTGTTTATATATTTGCGGGGTGCCCCAGGGGTCGGTCCTCTCTCCCCTCCTGTTCAACATCTATATGAAGCCGCTGGGTGAGGTCATCCGTGGCTTTGGGGTGAGGTATAACCAGTATGCTGGTGATACCCAGCTCTTCATCTCCTCCCCAAACCAACTCAGTGATGCCCTCCCTGTGATGTCCTGTTGCTTGGAAGCAGTGTGGATCTGGATGGGGAGGAACAGGCTCCAGCTCAACCCATCCAAGACTGAGTGGCTATGCGTACCGGCATCTCAGATGATCCAGGATATTCCATCTTTAGACATGGGGGGAGAGGTGTTGCCCCCCATGGAAAGGGTCCGCAACTTGGGGTCCTCCTGGATACACGGCTCAGTTTGGAGGAGCAGGTGGGAGCCATGACTAGAGGGCCATTCACCCAGGTTCGCCTGCTGCACCAGTTGCGCCCCTACCTGGACCGAGATGCGTTACGCATGGTCACTCATGCTCTCGTTACGTCCTGGATCAACTACTGCAATGCTCTCTATATGGGGTGCCCTTGCAGACCACGTGGAGGCTTCAACTGGTGCAGAATGTGGTTGCACGGGTTGTGATGGGGGTATCCTGATACTCCCATGTTACACCCTCCCAGAGCTGCATTGGTTACCGGTTGCCTCCGCGGAGATTCAAGGTGCTGGTTTTTACCTATAAAGCCCTACATGGCTTAGGGCTGGGTACTTATGAGAACGTCTCCTGCCAGCATCAAAGGTTGACTCAGCCTTCCATCCTCTTGGGGTAGGTAAATTGAGGACCCAAGATTGTTGGGGGCAATAAGCTGACTTTGTAAAAATGCCACTTAGTAATAAGCAGGCATATACAATGGAATGAAGGTTATTGGAGCATTGGCCCAAAATTGTAAGACGCCCTGAGTCTTCGGAGAAGGGCGGCATATAAATATGAATAAATAAATAAATAAAATAATAATAAATCGAATACCCATCCCCTGGTGCATGCCCACAGACAGACAGGGCCTCCTCCTAAACAATGTCGGCTGGTGGTCCCTAGGGGTAGGGCCTTCTCTGTGGGGGTGCCCACTTTATGGAACCAGCTTCCCCTGGAGCTACAATTAACCCCTGACCTCCGCTCCTTCCGCTGCAGTCTAAAGACCTGGTTATTCGAACAATCCAGCCTGGACTGAGGGGGCGGGCTTAGTTTTAAATGTCTTGTGATGAGGTTTTAATACTATTTGGTCAAATTGTGTTTAATAACCTTTTAACTTCTTTTAACTTTTGTATTGGGTGTTTTTATGGGAGCCTCCCTGAGTCCCTAGGGAGATAGGTGGCATATAAGACAAACAAACAAACAAACAAACAAATATTTATTTATTTATTTATTTATTTATTTTGTTTATTTATGAGACTTTTATGCCGCCCTATCTCCCGAAGGACTCAGGGCGGCTTACAAACTAAAACAATCTGGATACAAATATGCAAATATTAAAAAGCAATTAAACCAAGGTCTCATAAATATAGCAAATTAAAATACATTTAAAACCCTTCCCCAACCCCATCAGTCCGGGTAGGCTAGTTGGAACAGCCAGGTTTTTAGGTCACGGCGGAAAGAGCGGAGGTCAGGGGCCACCCGGAGCTCCAAGGGGAGCTGGTTCCATAGGGTGGGTGCACCCACCAAGAAGGCCCTCCCTCTGGGAACCACCAGCCGGCATTGCCGGGTCAACGGCACCCGGAGAAAGCCCTGTCGATGGGAGCGCATGGGATGCTGGGAGGCTGTTATCGGCAGCAGGGTCTCCCGCAAATATCCTGGACCAATGCCATGAAGGGCTTTATAGGTTAACACCAGCACCTTAAATCTCACCCGGAGGGCAACTGGTAATCAGTGCAGCTCACGCAGGAGGGGTGTAACATGGGAATATCGGGATCCTCCCATCACAACCCACGCCGCTACATTCTGGACCAGCTGAAGCCTCCAGATGGTCCTCAAGGGCAGCCCCATGTAAAGAGCATTGCAGTAGTCCAGAAGGGAGACAACGATTGCATGAGTGACTGTACACAGGGCATCTCGGTCCAGATAGGGATGCAACTGGCGCATCAGGAGAAGCTGGGCCCCCCTGGCCACGGCTCCCATCTGCTCCTCCAAACTGAGCCGTGTATCCAGGAGGACGCCCAAGTTGCATGCCCTATCTACGGGGGGGCAACACTTCTCCCCCCATAGCCAAAGATGGAATCTCCTGGACAATTCGAGATGCCGGTATATATAGCCACTCAGTCTTAGCCGGGTTGAGCCAAAGCCTGTTCCTCCCCATCCAGGCCTGCACCACCTCCAGACACTGGGACATCATGTTGAGGGCATCACTGGGTTGATTAGGGGTAGAGATAAAAAGCTGAGTATCAACAGCATGCTGATGATACCTCACCCCAAAACCACGGATGATCTCACCCAGCGGCTTCATGTAGATGTTGAACAGGAGGGGCGAGATAACTGACCCCTGAGGCACCCCACACAGGAGGGGCCTCAGGGCCGATCTCTGCCCCCCTGCCAACACTACCTGCATGCGACCCGAGAGGTAGGAGGAGAACCACCATAAAACGGTGCCCCCCACTCCCAGCCCCTCGAGGCGCCGCAGTAAGATACCATGGTCGATGGTATCAAAAGCTGCTGAGAGATCTAACAGGACCAGGACAGGGGAGTAACCTCTGTCCCGCGCCCTCCAGAGATCATCCACCAGTGCAACCAATGCCATCTCCGTGCGGTATCCGGGCCTGAAGCCCGATTGATACGGGTCTAGATAGTCGGTTTCCTCCAGGAACAGTGGGAGCTGCCGAGCCACCACGCTCTCAACAACCTTCGCAATAAAGCGAAAGTTGGAGACCAGACAGAAGTTGTTCAAATTAGCTGGGTCCAAGGCAGGCCTCTTGAGGAGAGGCCGCACCACCGCCTCTTTCAAGGCGGCGGGAAAGGCACCCTCACTCAAAGAGGCATTGATTACTGCCTGGAGCCAGCCTCGTGTGACCTCCCAGGCAGCACAGACCAGCCAGGAGGGACACAGGTCCAATAAGCACATGGCAGCACTCAGCCTCCCCATGATCCTGTCCATCTCATTTGGAGTCACAGGATCAAACTCCTCCCAGATGGTATCTCCAAGAGCACTCGTCGTACTCCCGTCGGACTCTGCCCAGTCAGAGTCCAAGCCTGTCCGGATCTGCTCAGTCTTGTCCGTCAGATGTTGACTAAACTCCTTGGCACGTCCCTGCAGAGGGTCCTCCCCCTCCCTCTGATTAAGGAGGGAGCGGGAGACCCTAAACAGGGAGGCCAGGTGCTTATCTGTGGACGCAATGAGAGCGGAGAAGTAAACATGCTTGGCCGCTCCCATTACAGCAAGATAAGACCTAAAATAAGATCTTAACTGCGCTCGGTCAGATTCGGACCTGCTGGATCTCCACCAGCTCTCTAAGCCTCTCTTCTGCTGCTTCATCTCCCGAAGCTCTGCAGAAATCCAGGGAGCTAATCGGGATCTGCAGCGGGTCAGAGGCCACAATGGGACAACTCGGTCTAATGCCCCGGCGGCAGCCACTTGCCAGGCGTCCACCAGAGCATCAACTTGGCTGTCGGCTAAGGAGGCCGGAATTGACCCAAGCGCCATCTGGAACCCTTCTGGGTCCATTAGGCACCTGGGGTGGAACCATCTCACTGGTTCCACCTCCCAGCGACGAGGGGTGGCATATTGGAAGGCCAGTCGAAGGAGAAAATGATCCATCCATGACAGGGGTTGTATAATTGGAGATTCCCCCCCCAGATCATTTTCCCACTATTTTGAGACAAAAACAAGGTCAAGCATGTGTCCCCCCTTGTGAGTCGGCCCCTGTATTACCTGAGTCAGGTCCATGGTCACCATGGAGGCCATGAACTCCTGCGCTACCCCCAATGCCCTTCCCAGAGAAGGCAGGTTAAAGTCCCCCAGTACAATAAGTCTGGGGAACTCAACCACCACCCCTGAGAGGACATCGAGCAGAGCAGGCAGGGCTGTTGCCACGCAGCTGGGAGATAGGTATGCAAGCAACAGACCCAACCGACCCCCAGGGCCCAATCTCAGGAGTAGAGACTCACAACCGCCTATCTGCAAGACAGTGGTCTCCCTTGGACATAAGGCCTCCTTGATCACAACCACCACCACCCCGCCCCTACCCTGGACTCGAGGTTGGTGCAGCACATGGAAACCTGGTGGGCATAAATCCACCAGAGGGACCCCTCCCTCTGGGCCCAGCCAGGTTTCCGTGATGCAAGCCAGGTCCGCGCCATAATAATATTTGATTTAATCTTGTAACTCGGTATTCATAACCAGACATTAACAGTTCCTTTCAAGGACAGAGGAATTAGATTTATTAGAACAAAGCAACCACAGAGAATGTTGAGACGATATTTCTCACAATAAAGCAGGATGAAAAAAAGAAAAAAATTTCCACCAAGAATTTAGAAAAAATCAAGAGAAAAGCTTTTCATAAATTAAGGAAATATGAAATCTGTGTTGGGAAAATCCGATGCAAATGAAAATCCAAAGAGGTCACTTTCGACAGAAATTACTGTCAACTTCTATAAGAGAAAGCGAAAGTAATTCAGAACAGCAGAGTGAAACTGTGTAAAAAACATTAACAAATTCATGTTAAAACCCAGTAAAGAGTTAGAGTAAATTGGCCTTCAACCTATCACTTAACTTTTGAATAAAAATAAAGTAAAAAAGAAAATTAAAGCCATGCACTTACAACCCAGGCATGCTAAAAAAATAAAAATAAAAATAACTGAGAGGAAAGATGGAATCTTGACTCTCCAACAACTCCTACCAGGAATTGCAATCCTTGAGATGCCTCTTCTCAGGAAGGTCCACCATTGTCCAAGGGTTATCTTGGGTTGTTCTTGGCTGCTCTAGGGAGCCAGTTGCCAAAGAACCCATTTTGGTGGCAAAACCAGCTGTTCGTCAGCAGGAGAAACAGATCGCTTGTTGCTCAGCACACCATCTTGGGTGGGCAATTGAAGCATGATTCCTTCTTGACCAAATATATGTGTGTGTGTGTGTGTGTGTGTGTGTGTGTATATATATATATATATATATATATGTATATATATATATATATATATATGTAGGTCTTGGTGTATTCAGGTCTTGCCCGTGTAAGATTGAGAATACCTTGCAGCGTTGACGAAATCTCATCCGTCATCTTCAGGCTGGTGTCTTCAGCTTCGTTCAGGAGGCTGAAAGTTTGGATAATTAATCTATTTTTACCTGAAAATCTACTAAACATATATATATATATATATATACATACATACATATATATATATATATATACACACACACATATATACATATTTGTTTTTGTAGATTTTCATGGGTAAAGGTATGTAGGTCTTGGTGTATTCGGGTCTTGTCCTGTGTAAGATTGAGAGTATCTTGGCAATGTTTCGACGAAATCTCATCCGTCATCTTCAGGCTGGTGTCTTCAGCTTCGTTCTTCTGGGAGAAGTTACAACACAAAAGGCTGAGAGACACACAGCCAGTACCTCAGCCACACAGGGTCTTATGAAAAAGCCAACCAATCTGCATACATCAACTCCATCAACCAATCAAGAAGTAACAATACAGCCAACTCTGGCAGTTTAAAAGGGAAAAACAGCCACTATCACACACTTCTCCCAGAAGAACGAAGCTGAAGACACCAGCCTGAAGATGACGGATGAGATTTCGTCGAAACGTTGCCAAGGTATTCTCAATCTTACACAGGACAAGACCCGAATACACCAAGACCTACATATATACATACACACACACACACACACACACACACACAAAAATAATATTGAAAGGTTTTTTTTTGTATTCAGGAACATTTTGAATTTATTTCAAAAAGTACAAAGGGGAACAAGTTGTAATCTGGCTTCTATTATTTAAATATTCACAAATAATTATCAAATTTGGGGGTGTTTCAAATTCTAATGCAGAATTTTAGTTTAACCATCGATCCTTTCTCCTCTCTATTCAAATATCCTGGTCAGAAATGAAAATGTTAAAATTAATTTTCACTTACAGTCCCCCTTTAGAAAAGAACTCATAACTCTCACCATATTCTGTTGATTTTTATGTTTTCCTGTCTTCTAATGGACAGTAATTGTGAAGAATCCATCATTTAAATGAGACCTCATGAAAAGCATCACTTAGAGAAATGACACTATAAAACTGAAATTGCGAACGTAAAGACCAATTGGCCAGCTGATTAGATGTAAAGAGGAAAAAAATCAGTGTGCTAATTCCAGTATATATATATTTATAATTCACCTATGTGGTTTTTAGTATGATCAATTTATGAATGATCATAGGCTCAAGGACTCAAAAAGAACATATTTTTCTCCCTTGGAAACCAGCCCATTAGTGTTCTTTCATCCAGACTTCTCCAAATTGTTTTCTTTCAGATTCCAACTGGCAGAATTCTGAACTAAAAAGGCCATGTGGAGAGAAAGGATTATTTCAATGGAGATATGCAGAAATTATTACCTGATCAAAAGGGACTAAAATATTTTTAAAGTCCCGAATAATGACACATCCCTAAGTCATTGAACTTTTGAGAAAGAAGAGAAAGTATACAAGAATCAGGCTTGTAAGAGTCTGTTATTATAGTTTCTCTCAATAAAAGTGAATGTAGATTTCCTGTGCAATCCCACTATCTTTGAAAGGACCACATTGTAGAAGGCATGACTGGAGTTTGGTGTTTATGTCTATATCTGTAGGAAACAAGTAGGCTAAGTTGGAAGTCATTGGCATCAGTTTGAAGTCATTTCACTGCTTACAAGAGATTGAAATCCAGCCACACCCTTCCTCCCATGGGTTCTGTTGATCCTTACCTAGCGCCAATTTAGCTTTGACCATTAGTTGACTAGATTCTTGTGTATAGGTAGCAATAATACATTCTGCTGTTACTGGTTATTTGTGCCTGACAATAGCTGAAACATGTTCCATTAGGTAGGGTTGCTTAGCCCCCCCTAAAACCCCCCCAAAACCCAACAACCATTAAATTCTCAGGGATGTAGATTAGATGAAGAGGTTGCATAACATCTCAGAAGAAGGAAATGGCAAACCATTTCTATATTGTGCACAGATATATGAAGTCACCAAAAGGTGAGCTTGATTCAAGGAATCCTTTATTTTGTATAGTGAACTAGAAAGTTAATTAAGACAGTGGGATGCATTATTTGCACTTATCACCCATCATACACTTAAATGTGTATAAAGAGGGAATGGGAATAAACAAACTGAGATTTAAAAGAGATTGTAAAAATGGACAATTGCTAATCCACGAGTCAATGGAAAAGTTTTACTTTAAGCAGAGCTAAGGAGAAAAGAATTCTTACCATGGATTCTAAAAATGAGCTGTAGCCCCTAGTAGGTACAAGTACATCCTTTCAAGGTAGAAGTTTCCAAATCTACCTCATCATTTTCAGATAAGATTGGTGAAGATTTCTGCCTGAAATCCTGGCATCCCGCTGTCAAAAATTACTACTACTACTACTAGACTAGGTGAAGATGTCTCTACCTGCATTTTGTGCACAAAGCAGAAATTCTTGTAACTTTCTATTATAAGTTTTATTTATCCTAAAATGATACTAACTCAGAATATGAGTGAACATAGTAAGGACTCTACTTTTTTTACCTTTTCTTCCCATAAAAATTGGTATGTTGAGAAATTCTGGGATTATTGTGCCGTTCTGAAGTGGTACACTGCTAAGAGGGCTGTATTACACATTCTGTAAATGAAGCTGAGATAAGTTACAACAGATGCAAGACATCTAATTTCTTGTTGAAGGCTGCATTGCACTCCAGAATAATTTCTTGAGACAATTTGTTGGTGGTTGGTAGAACTGGAATCACATGTGGCTCAGTTTTTCTATCTGTCTCTTTCCCCCTGCCTAACAAGGTAAAAGATTGTTTGAACTGATCATTTGAACCTACACAGAGCCTCCCTTTTTTCTTCATTGTTCTCTGTGTTTTGACTGTACTATCAATTGCTGCTATCTCTATGTGGAGCGTTGCCACCTTACGCTCAGGCCTGAAAGTAGCCCTAAATATCTGGTTTCTTAAAACTGAGATGAAACAATATTTCTGTACATGTTGTACATGAAGATGGATAAGGCACAAAAAAATTTCAAACATGATGCTGCCGGTGTCTGCCTCCTTTTTTTTTTTTGCTGCTTAAGTATGCATCCACACAGCCTATGATATCACAACTCATTAATCAACAGTAGAAGGTTGGCTTTGGTTGAGATCAGAATGTGGGATCATGCCAATGTTTCTTTTATTTGATGCATCAGGTGACTTTACCAGCACAGTGGACTTTGGGGAGGAGGAAGCAATTTTTATAGTAGCTTAAAAATAGAATTTGATAATTTATCTTGCTACCAAACGTAAATCTTTTACTTGAAGCTTAGTACATGAGGTCCAAGCACCTGAATTTCAGCCATGTGGGTGCCAGTGATTAGTAGTTTAGGATATCTACTCCAGGGAAACTCAAATGAATAAAAGTACATGTGTTTACATTACTGTGCACAATTGCTTTGATTCATCATGCATGCAACTTTGAGCTTCTGAACAAAAAGTAGAATATGGGTGCTAACAAATAAATTAACATGTAATGTCAATGAATAAGTATAAGGAAAGTAATCATTAACTGTATTTAATTAATTAAAGTAGTTAATTAGGTGCCACACAAAGTGCCTAGGCTCAAGACTAGATAATACTGGGACTTCCAACTTCTATCTGATTCAAACCATTCAAAGAAAATTGGAAATTGCTAATAGTATCCCATTACAGTGCAATGAGGCGGGGAGTTAGGAAGCTATGTTTTCTGTGGAAGTACAAAATAGAAATTTAGGGCAATCCAATCCTGATATCAGTTATGAAGCTTTAACTAGTAAACTTAGAGTCTAACTTAGAGTGATTGGTTACCATTATTCAGATGTTATTTCTTGATTATCAGTTGCTAATGAATTATTGTTTTTATTTTATATGGTATAATTTTTATTGTGTTTGAAGTGTTTTATTGCAATTAACATGTAAGCCACTGTGTGGTAAGCTGCTGTGAATCCTGAAGATTTAGCAACATACAATTTTACCAATAAAGTAGAATATTTGTAGCTCAGAGTTGAAATGAGTGGTCCTTGGTGCTCTCTGAGCTGGCTTGTTTTCATGATGATGTTACCTAGAATAATGAAACATCTTCAAGAAAACAAGCCAGCTCAGAGAGTACCAAGGACCCCTCACATACAATTTTAGTAAATGAATAAATAATGTAAGTCTATTTCTTCTTCTTCTTCTTCTTCTTCTTCTTCTTCTTCTTCTTCTTCTTCTTCTTCTTCTTCTTCTTCTTCTTCATCATCATCATCATGATGTCAGTTGCAAAAGACAGTTTTACTTGAAACAGCTTACATCCTGAAGCAATATTTTAACACCATCAAACCACAATGTTTGCCTACTCCAGGTCTTTGAAGAGAACTCGAAAGGTTGCTATAAATGCCAGATCCAGTTTAAACCTCTGACAGGGTGACCAATCACAATAAATACTTCATTCTTTTGATTGAGCAATTGAAATAGATGCATTTCCCCCATTTTCTCTTGGAAAATGGTAAATTAGCAGTTCACACATAAATATTAGAAGCCTGAAAATTTAGGTAGATGAAACCATTATATGTTGAACAGCTCTCCTTAACCAAGTCACCTGTAGATATGTTGTATTATTTCAGTTTCCAAATGAGAATGTCCAGCCCGGCTTGGAATTTTGATAATTGACACAATTGAGGGCATGGTAGAACTGCCATGGACCACTGGTAATATAGGAGATGGAATTTCCAAAAGAGTAGCCCATGTAGTTTGCAGCAAAAAACAAATGTCACAGTTCAGTCCAGGTCAATAGTAAAGCTTGACACTCAGGATTTTCAATTCCTTATTCTGGAATTACTGTACTTAATGGTATACCCTCATGTGCAACCCATCTAGAATAGAGTATTTATTTATATGGTTATATGGCTGTCCATCTCAAGATAATGGCACTCCACAGCATTTACTGGAAGAAAGAGTGAAGCATCTACAACAGAATATCTGCTATTGCAGAACATACCTATCAAAGATGTTAGTAAGTTTGGGTTCTAAGGTTTAAATCACTCTTTTTCCTCTCATCTTTCCTAATTGATATATATATATGGCTGATCTCTTCAAGACTATGGAAGACAGTGGGGCTCTCTTAAGAGGTTTTTTTTGGCTATGAGAACTGCTAGTTGCTGTTTTGTCAGCTTTATTCATAACATAAAGTTAGGCCTTAAAGTTAGGGAAGAGATTGGCTATAAATGGTTTGTCAGATCATAGTTTATATTTCTGTGTGGCCATTATGTCAGTGGCTTTCAGTCCCAGATTTGGGCTGCAAAAATCTATTAACCACTAGATGGCAGCAAAGTGATACATAAAATATTCTTCCTACCATCTAGTGGTCATGTGTATTTTTGCAGCCCAGAAAAAGGGCTCTTACTTTCTGTTGAAATTAAACCAAAGTCTGCCTTGCTTAAAAAATATATATTTTGGGAATATTTTCAGTTTGAAATTGATACTTTGTTGTGTCTCCCACTTCATAATAAATTCTGTATTGCAAAATTTTCTCATAAATAAAATATTGTTTTAGGCTCACATCAGAATTGTGTTTTTGTTTTGTTTCAGAGAGCTTTTTTTAGGCAGTTTTCTAGTGAATGTAGAATTCATTTGCATGAATGACACAAAAGACTTATCTTACTCTTTAGACAATCAAGTCAAGTCAAATCAAATCTGCTTTTTAGTGTTTGATCCCATTAACTAGCCTTACAGCATGTTAGTACAAAACCCAAATTAAGACTTCAGAGGTACTTATTTGGAGCAATGAAGATTTAGATGGATTTTTATTTGATTGGTTATTTAACTTTCAGTAGCTCAATCTGCATAGATGCAAAGCTTATAGGTTTGGGAATTTTGTTTGCACAGGGTTCCTGGTACTTTGGAGTAGCCTGCTAAATATTGGAGTGACATTGAATGATATGAGATAACTTGGCTCTACCAGTTAAAATTCTGGCAGATAATTTCTTTACTAATTGGAGTTTTTAAGTCATTTTCAAGGGAAAATCCCTATATACAATCATTAGCAACCAAGAAATTCCTGGTACATTGATTACTGTGACCATACATTCTTATTTGATCTGATACCAATGTTGCTATGTAGTTAAGAAAGGCCTGTAGTTTACATAGTATCATGTTACCAAATGGCCAAATGCACTTATATTCATATTTAACATTCTCTGCACATGAGAAGCCTTTCCAATGTGGTGCACTCCAGATTTGCCACAGTGAGGGTTAGGGTTAGGAGAGCATGAGGTTTTGGGCCTTAAAGTTAGGGAAGAGATTGGCTATAAATGGTTTGTCAGATCATAGTTTATATTTCTGTGTGGCCATTATTTCAGTGGCTTTCAGTCCCAGATTTGGGTTGCAAAAATCTATTAACCACTAGATGGCAGCAAAGTGAAACATAAAATATTCTTCCTACCATCTAGTGGTCATGTGTATTTTTGCAGCCCAGAAAAGGGGCTCTTACTTTCTGTTGAAATTAAACCAAAGTCTGCCTTGCTTAAAAAAAACATATTTTATTTATGTTGGGAATATTTTCAGTTTGAAATTGATACTTTGTTGTGTCTCCCACTTCATAATAAATTCTGTATTGCAAAAATCTCTCATAAATAAAATATTGTTTTAGGCTCACATCACAATTATGTGTTTTTGTTTTGTTTCAGAGAGCTTTTTTTAGGCAGTTTTCTAGTGAATGTAGAATTCATTTGCATGAATGACACAAAAGACTTATCTTGCTAATGAATGTGCTATTATGATTGCTTTGATAGCTGCAGTGCTTGGATAAAATCCCCCAAGATCAGAGAGACTAATCAGCTCTGATTAGCTGATTACTCTGTGGAAAACACACGTGAAAATTAGAGGCAGCTGCCTGAAATCTTGGCTTGCTTTATTAGACCCAACCTTTCTCCCCCCTTTTTCTCCCTCTTCAGTTGTATGCATGAGAAGGGGATACTTACATTTAAGATCCTGCATTATTAGCTTTAATATTATAGAGATGACATCTTTTTAAATACTGGCATTTCTGAGAATTGCTTCCTTGCAATAACTAACAATTTTTCTCCTCTCACATTCCAAATTAAAATTTAGGTGCAATGTTAAAGCTATCAGATTTGAATTGCAAAATCCAGTGGCTAATACTGTAGATGATAGCAAATTGCTATATAAAAATCCCTCTTTGTGCAGTCTGCTGATCATCTGGATCTTTCCACCCTGGTTCTGATAGCCCTAACATTATTAATTCAAATATGCTTCAGCTCCAAGATAAAAGCTCAGGCTTGTACTGCTTTTATAAAGTTTATGGAAGTCTGGTCCAGATTTGGCGCCTTTTGACCTGAAGTTGCCCTTTGAAAACTATTTAGAATGTCCAGGTAAGTTTGAAGATTGGCACCTGTTCAGGAAGTGATGAGAAGATTGAGAAAACAGTCTTTTGACATAAGCATGTGGTGGGAAATTTCTGCATAATATGAGTCAGAACTTCCATTTAAATTGTAAATTGATAGGTATAAGGTGTCACTATGTTTCTTACAATGCTATAGACATTTGTGTTGAAATATGAAATATTCCTGATGATTGTTAGGATTATTATGATGCAATTCAAGAAACTTGTAGAGATACAAACCACTACACAATTTTAGCAAGCCTCAGGCAAATGCATTAGAGATTCTGGCTTTGGAAACTTAGAGATTCTACTTAGTAGAAACTATAGTAAACAAATTTCCTCATATATTACATAAGTAGTTTGAAAGCTACAGAATATTTAACATGAGAGCAATAACAAAATTTATTTTGTGCACAACAGGAAAATATTTAATATGATTGTGCAATGCTTTGGATTTGATCTGCTTCAGAACACACAAGACTTTGAAAACAGCATCTACCTGCAACTCATAAGGTGTAAAAAAGAGCACAAAATTGTGTGGCTGTTGTAGGAAGGCTTCCAGAGCAGCCTTGCAATTTGGGAAAATAAAGTGGCAACAATAAGTTGCAGATACATGTTAGATTCGTACATTTGTGTACTCTAAAGTATTCTTTCTGATATTTAAATCCAGTGCAATGCTCTGATTTACTATTGAATCAAAAATGCAACCAACCCTCTTGAGCTAGACAGAACTTGGATTTAAAGACTTCAAGAAGTACTATGAAGTTTTGTCTTCAATTTTTTAAAATAGCATTTTTGGGGATCATTATTTATTTATTTATTTATTCGACTTGTATGCCGCCCTACTCCCTAAGGACTCAGGGCGGCGAACATTAAAACAGAGAAAAATTTACAATAAAAAGAATTAAACAAATAAACAAGCCAAATACAGTTAAAAATAAAACCCAACCCCCCCCCGGGTCATTCCAGGCCGGCCCGTTGAAACAACCAAGTCTTCAGGTCCCGGAAGGAGCCGGAGGTCAGGGGCCAAATGGAGATCCACGGGGAGCTGATTCCAAAGGGCAGGTGCTCCCACAGAGAAGGCCCTAGCCCTGGGGAGATAGCAATGAGGTTCCTCAGATTCCTTGCTGCTTTAAGGAGTTACAGATGGGTGTTGTGTGTGGCCCTATGAGCTCCAAAGTACTGTTTCGTCTTTTGAGTCTGAAGTAGGACAATAGATGAGGCAGTAGGTAAAATAGTTCAGATGGTTATGAGCATACGCAAAAATAGTTTTTGATATGCTAATGCCCACACAGATGTTCTTGGGTTATGCTAATTTACTAAATTAGCCTCCCAATAACATGTATGTGAGGGAGAAACAAAGGTGGAGCTTGGTGTGGCAAGTACATGGAGTTAAGCAGACAGTACACATAGTGTGGATAAATACTAAAATCACTAGAGGTTGGACCACATATATAGAGTAGAAAGTCCCTAGTAAAATCTCAATGGGCTGAAACGTGAAAGAAAAAGCTCTCTATCATGAGGAACAGGAACAGGAAAAAACATTTATCCTTCAGAAGCTCAAGCTAGTACAGGTAGTCCTCAACTTATGACCACAATTGAGCTCAATGTTTTGGTTGCTAAGTGAGAAATTTTTAAGTGAGTTTAGTCCCATTTTATGATTTTTCTTGCCACATTTGTTAAGTGAATCACTGCAGTTGTTAAGTGAATCTGGATTCTCCATTGACTTTGCTTGTCAAAAGGTTGCAAAAGGTGATTACATGAGTCCAGGATACTTGCAACCGTCATAAATATGAGTGGTAAATCATGTGACCATGGGGATGCTGCAACAGTCATAAGTGTGAGAAACAAGAGCCTTGGTGGCTCAGGCTGTAAATGCCTGCTCTTAAGATCCAGCTGTCTACAATTACTGTAGGCTCGAATCCCACCAGGCTCAAGGTTGACTCAGCCTTCCATCCTCTCGGGGTAGGTAAATTGAGGACCCAAGATTGTTGGGGGCAATTAGTTGACCTTGTAAAAATGCTGCTTAGTAATAAGCAGGCATATACAATGGAATGAAGGCTATTGCTGAGCGCATTGGGTTGTGCTCCAAAAATTGTAAGCCGCCCTGAGTCTTCGGAGAAGGGCGGCATATAAATGTAATTAAAAAAAAACAGTTATGAGTCACTTTTTTCAGGGCTGTTGTAACTTTGAACAGTCACTAAGTGAACTGTTGTTAATTGTGGACCACCTGTATTCAAGAACATTAGAAGCCTCCCAGACATGGCTGTTGTAGGCAAAACAAAAAAGAATTGGAATGGATGCAAAGTATCTGTCTATTGAAGAATGGCGAAATTGAGTAATGGGGTATCTGGGTACTCAGTGCATTGTTTCTAATGGCTGTGCAGCTTCGTTCAAAATGGCCTCTTGTGGTCTTGACCGACTGATGAAATACTAGACAATTAAAGAAGACCATTCAGTTGATTTTAATATAGATTCAAATATAGCCTAGAGACAGCCATCCAGCCATCTGAGAATACTTTGGATTTCTGCATCCAGAATATGGTCTAAATTAGGCCTATCCAATCTGCTGGCCATAGGCCACATGTAGTTCTGGACAGCTAATAATGCAGCCACACAAGATTTATAAAAAAAATAAAAGAAGTTTATTACATCTATTTATTTTTATTTTTATTTATTTATTTATTTATTTTGTCGAGCATGTTATTAGATAACAGGTATAAGTATAAACATGTTATTAATACATAAAGTGGATACGAATAAAAGAGAACATTAGGACAGGGATGGCCCCTTACAGACCTCTTAGGAATGGGGTGAGTCAACAGTAGACAGTCTGAGGTTAAAGTTTTTGGGGTTTGGAGAAGAAACCACAGAGTCAGGTAGTGTATTCCAGGCATTGACCACTCTGTTGCTGAAGTCGTATTTCCTGCAATCAAGTTTGGTGCGGTTTACCTTGAGTTTGCATCTGTTGTGTGCTCATGTATTGTTGTGGTTGAAGTTGAAGTAGTCATTGGCGGGTAGGAAATTGCAATAGATAATTTTATGTACTATGCTTAGGTCGGACTGAAGGTGGCGTGGTTCTAAGTTGTCTAAGGCTAAAATTTCAAGTTTGGTGGTATAAGGTATTCTGTTGCGGGTAGAGGAATGAAGTGGACTGTTCTCGTGAAATATCTCATGACACATCCATTATCTATATCAGGGGTGGGCAACTCTGGCCCCTTTACAACCTTCGCGCTTCAACTCCCAGAATTCCTAAGCCATGCTGTAGAGGGGCCATGCTGGCTCAGGAATTCTGGGAGTAGTAAGTCCCCAGGTCACAAAGGGGCCATACCTGCCCACCCCTGATCTATATTGTGTAGTTTATATGCAATTCAAGACAATTCACGTAATACGGCCTGGGCTGGTAGGTCAAAAGATTGGATAACCATGGTCTAAATGTATGTTGTGTATCAGTGGTTCCTGGGGACTGTTGGTTGTGTATTTCTGGTGAAGAGGAGTAATGGGTATAACAGCTCATATAATACCGTATACAAGTAGAGAATATACCAGCAAAAAAATTGTCATTTCCTCAACTTGGAATTCTGCTCTTCCCTCCCTATGTTTTCTCTGGGTGGGGTTTAACCACTGATTTGGCTAGCTGACTTCCAGATTAGGTGACAGTGGACGAAAGTTCCAAGGGAATAATTCTTTTTCATGTCAAATTAGTGAGTGAATCTTTAAAAAACACGGATCAAGATTGCACTGCAGGGCACCACATGAAAACCCGCAGGTCTGTTTGACATTGTATTTCGGCCAGTTTAGAAAACTTTCAGCTAACAAGGGGAATTCCAGTCATGTATAGGAAGCATTTTTCAATAACCCACAATTATGTTTGGTCTCGTGTAGAGTTATTTGTTTGACTGCCAACCTGTTTTATGGTGTTTTGCCAACTGTTATGAGATTAGTGCACAATCTCAAATTAAAAAAAGGAGGGAAAAAAACCCCTCTCAGATGTTTTATGAGCTCATCGGATGAGAATTCAAAAACAAAGAGCTTTGAAGAACTGAATACTGATTGTTTAAGGTAAACAGACACACTGTTCGGTAATGTGATTAGAGCTTCAGTGTCTTTTTGGACACTACTGTGTTACCTAACCATCTTCTTTCTAATCAGTAATCATATCCTTAAGGTTACGGCATGTTACAAATTGTCCTTATAAAAGAAATCCATAGAAAATGCAATACCTAACTCATATTTCAGAAGAAGGCACAGCAGGGTCATCCATTTATCTGTCTGTCAATCCAAACATTTCATCACAATGCAGTATGATGATTAAAAAAGAAAAAAGAGAAGTCGGGTTAAACTATTCAATTAGATACTTGATGCCAGTAAGTGGGATTTCCAGGGACATACTGTATACAAGTTCTCCCAGCCTGATTCCCAAAGTGCTTAACAATTCTTTCCTTCACTGATTTAAATACATAGCTTTGCAGCCTGCAGGCCTTTATCTAAGCTTTTCTATGGCTACGGGCCCCCTTCTCAGCTTTGCACTGATAATACTTTTAATTAATGCCGATAATGCCAGCTTTCAGGGAAAAACTCAGGCTATCAAAACAATGCAGCCTCTGATTTTCAATTAAGTTGTAACTAAGCAGATGAGTCAAAGAAAAAAGGATTTGGACATGCCTACTCTTTCTATGAACATGTCTATTCTCTCCTTTGACCTCACCTACTTCTTCCTGATCCACCCATACATAACCTCTAATCCATTCCAGGAGACCCATATACACAACTGCTGCATTTATTAGTTACATTATCCATTAGCTGCGTTTTCCATTCATGAACAGAAAGGCAAGATGTAAACTTCAATAAGAACAAGAACTTGTCAGTACTGACCTCTTGACTTTTTCAAGGTTCAGATTAGGTGCTATGTAATTTCTCTGTAATTTATCATAGGTAGAACTTAATCTATGCTTTGGTGTAATGTCCTTACGCCATTCATTGTTTTAATTTATCCATGAATTTAATGACATCAGTGCATTGTGAGGTATGCAAACATTGGTCTTTCCAGATTTAATTAACTATATATAAGAATTTGAGATAATTAACTGGAGAAGCAGGTGCCAAACCATATTTTAGCTCACAGTAGATGTGAAATACAGTCCAAGTTTTTTAATGCTCATAGTTGGGACCAAGAATTTATTTCCGGTGTCAAAACTGAGCTTGTCACACAAAAAAGTACAAGACTACCATTCCAATCTTATTCTTTGTTGTGGCAGCCTGGGTCAGAAGGGATAGTTAGATCTAGATTTTAGTTCTAGGTTTTACACTATTTAGATCTGAGAAATGCACTGCAAATTGGCCAGATATCTCTGTGATATTTGTCTAAACTGTGACTATCTGTAATCTGCTATCAATTTCAGAGATTTTCTCTTTGAAAACACGTTCAGTTTGTGGAGCTGAAATCAAGGGGGATAGAAAGAATAGACAAGCTACATTTTAGAGTTTCTCCATCAACACCTGTTCTACTCACCTGTTGGATCAAAACTGGCAATAACTTCAGGGTTGGTTTTTCACTGGAATCGAGAGGAATTTGGGGAAAAGGGGGATCAGTATGTGTGAAATATTTATCTTAGTTGTTTGTCTTACAGTATGTTCTGATAGCAACACAATGGATATTCAGTTGGATTTGGAACAAAGCTTCCTAGATTAGTTTTATCCATGTATGTATGTGCATGTGTGCATTTGATTGTGGAAACTGCCTTAGTGTTTACAAATGCTGGCATCTGATGGCGCAGATCAGAAGGAAAATTTAAGCCAAGTTTGTGGGGGGGGAGGGTTGGCACTGTGTTGCAATCAGGATTCTTTTCTAGGTGCCGCTGGAGCTGTCAGTCAAGCTATTCAATGTCTTCATTATTCTCTAGCGGCATGTTATGCTCCAGGGGAACACCGACAGGCAAAGTGTTACAACATGCCTTATAACTGCAGCAAGAACATAGTTCTCGACGGGTTCCAGCACAGGCTTTATGTGTTCTAGAGAGCTCTTCTTTTTCCTGGAACATTGAACCTAACATGTGACCTTCAGAAACCCTCAACAACAGTGGCAGATATATGCCGTATCAAGTTCTATTTTGAATAGGCAAGGGCGGCTCTTTCTGAAGTTGATGGCAGCTGGATGAGCTGGCAGGAGTAGGTTTTAAGGAGGTGTGTGCTGCATTTCCAATAGAGTCCTTTGAATTCCAGGTGTAGCTTGTTCATTTGATTTTTTTTTAAAATAATTTCATTAGAGATTACAATTATATAAAAAAAATACAAACTACAAAAATATCATAAACAGAAAAAATAGAAAGTATGGAAAAGAAAGAAAACCTCATAAAAAAGCAATTTTCCTTTTCAAGTATAAACAATTTGAGTAACTTACCACCATCTCTTAAAGTACAACAAATGCTCTCTTCTTTCCATATCTCAATATTTAACTTCAGGTAGTCCTCGAATTATAGCCATTCATTTACCAATTGTTTGAAGTCACAATGGCCCTGAAAAAAGTGACTTAAGACCAGTCCTCGCACTTGTGACCTTCACAGCATACCTGTGGTCACATGATTAAAATTCAGGTGCTTGGCAATTGGCATATATTTATGATGATTGCTGCATTCTGGGGTCATATAAATCACCATTTTGATCTTCCCAGTCAGCTTCTGACAAGCAAAGTCAATGAGAGAAGCTGCATTTGCTTAATAACAGTGTGATTCACTTAAGGCAGGGGTGTCAAACTGGCGGCCTGCAGTCCAGAGGCATCATCCGCAGGCCACACCCATCCCAGCTCCACCAAGGGGGAAAAAACATCATGATACATCATGTGACGGCAACATGACGCCATGAGTTTGACACATGTTATTTAAGAACTGCAGTCAAGCTTAACAACTATGGCAAAAAAGTTTTAAATTTTTGCTTAGCAATGGAAATTCTGATCCCAATTGTGGTCATAAGTCAAAAACAACCTATATAAAAATATCCAAAAACTTCATCATTCATTTCTTATCAGCAAAATCAATTATATCTATTACAACCTTGATCAAATAAGCCAACTCTATATTCCTTCCGTGCACTTGGTTTTTAATCCAATAAGAGCCTTGGTGGTGCAGGCTGCTAAATGCCTAGCTCTTAATTCCAGCTGCCTGTATTTAGTGCAGGCTCGAATCCCACCAGGCTCAAGGTTGACTCAGCCTTCCATCCTCTCAGGGTAGGTAAATTGAGGACCCAAGATTGTTGGGGGCAATAAGCTGACTTCGTAAAAATGCCGCTTAGTAATAAGCAGGCATATACAATGGAATGAAGGCTATTGCTGAGCACATTGGATTGTATCCCAAAAATTGTAAGCCGCCCTGAGTCTTCGGAGAAGGGCGACATATAAATGTAATTAAAAAAAAATAAAAAAATAAAATAAAATAATGTCCTAGAACTTTGTCCCAAATGAGCTTTTTCAAGAGGCAACTGGACTTTCTTGTTTTTTTTGAAGACGTTTTGCTTCTCATCCAAGAAGCTTCTTCAACTCTGACTGGATGGTGGGAAATGGAAGGATTTATATTGCTTACCAACAGCTGGTCATTTGCATTCTTTTAGAGAATCATTGAGGCCACCTGGAGGTTTATCAGTGTCCTCAGGGTCCCCTGAGTAATGCAAATGGGTGTGGAGCCTTCTTGGAACTGCTGAAAGGACTGTTGTAGACTGGAGCTAGATGATATTGCATCCCTCCTCCCTTGGATTTAGATGGCCGCTTTGACCCCACTTTCAAACTAGTGGTCCTCTCTATCCAAAATGTGGACTTTGCTATTGTCAAAAGAGTGGCCTTTGTCTTTTAAATGCAGATGGACTGCTGAATCCTGTCTAGATGAAACCCACAAAAGCCACACATTTGTGAAGTGATTGTTTTGTTTCCCCAATGTACAGATCTGCCAAAATGTTTCACTGCATTGTACTGCATATACTAAATTGCTCAGTTTGTGTCTCGGTATTTTATCCTTGGGGTGAACAAGCTTCTGCTTTAGTGTATTCTTGGGTTTAAAGTGTGCACATTTTTGACAGAGAGGATCGCTGGTTTGAAACAGTGGTCAAAGAGGCCATCTATGTTAAAATTGAACAGCCATTTCTCAAAAGAGCATCCTTAGTGCCTTCAAAAGTACAGACAATTTTTAGTTAAAATTTTTCCTAAGGAATCTTTCCATTTAAAAAGGCACAGTTCAGTGGCAACTGCCAAATTTGGTACAGTATGCAATTTCTCACTTTTGGGAGAAAACATATGTGCAAGCTAGTGTGTATGTGTGTGGTTGTGTGTGTGTAAGGAACAAGACACCACATTCTTTACCTTTATTACTTCCTCTTCCTGGTATCCCTTCATTAACTATAACTTCTCCCAAAGAATTCACAAGTCAGAGAAGCAGTAGAACGATGGAACCATGTAATGGACAGGGATGGTGTTTGCTGTCTTCTTCTTCTCCTTCTTCTTCTCCTTCTTTTTCTCCTTCTTCTTCCTCCTCCTCCTCCTCCTCTTCCTCCCTCCCCCTCCTCACATTTCAATTATTGATGAAGAGAATTGATATGGAGGAGAGGAACGGAAATCTCCTGAAATCACCTGAAAAGGGGCAGAGCTGGCTGACATAGCAATAGCAATAGCACTTAGACTTATATACTGCTTCACACTGCTTTACAACCCTCTCTAAGTGGTTTACAGAGTCAGCCTATTGCCCCAATAATCTGGGTCCTCATTTTACCCACCTCAGAAGGATGGGAGGCTGAATCAACTTCGAATTGGTCAGGATCGAACTGCCGAACTGCTGGCAGCCGGAAGTAGCTTACAGAACTGCATTCTAACTACTGTGCACCACAGCTCTTTTTTTTAATTATTTATTTATTTTTATTTTTTTTTAAATTACATTTATATGCCGCCCTTCTCCGAAGACTCAGGGCGGCTTACAATTTTTGGGATACAACCCAGTGTGCTCAGCAATAGCCTTCATTCCATTGTATATGCCTGCTTATTACTAAGCGGCATTTTTACAAGGTCAGCTAATTGCCCCCAACAATCTTGGGTCCTCAATTTACCTACCCCGAGAGGATGGAAGGCTGAATCAACCTCTTAGCCGTGAATCCTGAAAAAGAGAATTCCACTTTGCAGCATAATCACAATTATGTCACCTTCTGAGCTTTAAGAATAAAGTGAACATTCAATGGTTGCTTCCCACAATTAATAGTACAATTACATGATTCTTTGTCACAAGATTCTAGCACAGATGCAAAAAATCTCTTTTGTCATGATTTCAACCCAATACAGGTAACCACTGCAATCATTTTTACAACATAACTCCTATCCGCTTTCCATATTTAACATGGGTAACAGAGTATTTGCATCAAGTCAAAATTTGGCCTAATGAATTAAATTGTTAATGGTTTACATACCACAAACACAAGTTCTTGCAAAGATGGGGAGAATGAAACCAACTACCGTTAACCTGCTCAGCAGGTTTAATGTTCCCAACATTTTGGATGACAGCCATGGGAACATGTGCGTGAAACTGAAGAGAAAATAATTGTTACTAACTGATGCTGAACAGCATCTTTATCACAGATTTGTGTATTAAAAAACAGAGCTAATTGTGAAAGCTGGAATGATTGTGCTGTGTTATATGTTCAATCTTAACAATACAAAGCAATCCCCTCCCCCATTTTTTTCTTCTGTTTCCAAGGCGTGTGAAGAATGTAGTCACTTTTTGGGAAATAAATCATTTAGCGCTCTCTTACTAAAATAACATAAAAAGGGGACCCTACAGAGTTCACTCCATTAGTCATTGCCGACTATAGGGGGCAGTGCTCATCTCCATTTCAAGGCTACTGAGCCAGGGCTATCTGAAGACATTTCCATGGTCATGTGGCCAGCATGATATCACAGAACACTGTTATCTTCCTACCATAATGGTACCTATTTATCTACTCACATTGCATGCTTTCAAATTTCTAGGTTAGCAGGAGCTGGGGTGAGGACAGGAGCTCACTCTGTCATATGGCGCTCAGTTTTGAACCCGGGGTTGCCGGCTTTCCAGTCGACAAGCCCAGCATCTTAATTGCAGAACCATCATGCTGCCATCCCATAACATGTTTATAGTTTTAAATATATCGTCTTATATTATACACTGTATTTCCCTGATCTGATGCCCTCCAGATGAATTAGGATTATAATACTTATGGTGTCTTCTTCCATTTTATCTTGAAACTTAAATTCTTTTTTCCTGATGGTTGAAGTTAGTTTCAATCTTAGCTATGGATTGGATCAGTATCATGAGCCTTACCAATGAAAATGCAGTGTGGATATTATATGTTTCTGTTGATATGGAGAGTTGAATAAAAGCCTTGGCCATTGCTTTTTAACCTCATTCATCAAAAAAGAAGAAAGGATGTCAAAAGAGCAAGATTGAAGGATACTTAAGCAACTGAATTTCCAAGATCCTAATCATTTTGACCATCAGGAAAGTTTATTTGTCTCTGGATACTGAGTCAGTGTTTGCCCATTATGGCAGAAATGTTTTGTATTTCATACATGGCATCTGCCCACATACAAATAATTCCTTCAGATTTGGACACAACATGTTTGGCTAAGCAAAGGAAGATCAAAGAACTGAAAGGCAAATTTCTGTTCTTAAGGAGATTTTGGCTGTGTTCATAAGGCAGTTATGCATATTCAATTAGCCACAGTTTCTTCAATCCAATTCTGGATTGGATTGGATAATGTACTAAATCACAAACCACACAAGCTTGATTTCCTAATCTAAAATGCGTCTAGTGCATTGCAAAAACTAAATCAGATGTTAAACAGCACAGAAGAAATACTGCAAGAATATCTGGAAGAATAAGATGGAGATTGACAATAAAGTTGTGACAGTTTGATTTCTTCAACGAACTGAAGATTGTCATTTTATTTTTGCTGAAAAAAAACAGCTAGTAGGAAATAGAAAAAAGACATATACTCAGGTGACTAGGGGAACATCTTGGAGAGAAGCCTCTTGTCTTTTGGCTGAATGTGTTACTGCATGTAATGGGAGAAAGGGTTGTTTTTTTTAATTTAGTGTGCAATTGTGTGTTATCTGTTTTTCTTTTTCTTTTATGTATTTTCAGGTAGGCAGATTTTATTCTGTACATTTTGCTGGCAATGATTCAGTTTGGGATCAAGAGCTTCTTTTTCCATCCACTAAAGCATTACATCCACTTAAGTAATGCTTGTACTTCTTAATGAAGTTCATAGTCTAGAATTTGTTCTTCCCAATGTCATCTTTGCCACAAAATCTTTGCTTTGGGACCTTGGGGAGAGATATTTCCTATATTCAGTTTTGGGCAGGGCCATTCTTATTTGGTTCCCTCTTAAGAATCTTGGGGATTATAGTTTGCAAAGAAGATGAGGACTCTTGACATTCCTGATTTCTCTTCCTAATTGTTTGTGCGTGGTGTTTGCATCTACATATTGAACTTTGCGTTTATATGTTGAACTGAATCAAAGATTCTTAGCTCAAACAACTTTCATTGCAACCATTATTTTTGGACCTCTGGTGGATTCTTCATATATTTGAGTTGCAAAATGAGGATTGGAGTTGAGCAAGATGACACTACAAAATTGATTGTGATAAATATAACTTCATTTTTTTCCTGTGTGTCCATGTGTGAACTTATCACGCTTTGGTCTTTCCATTGCAAGCACATCACAAAAGATGCATGCATATTCCTTGCTAAGATAAAAATGAGTATTTTTTTGTGGCTGTGGGACATGTTTAATTTATTTTTGTGGAGGTAGAGGCCACAACAGACGTGTAATGTACATGTTAACTGGGCCAAAATGTTCTATTTCTTTTCTCAGAAAGTTATTTCTTAAATTGGCAAAGCTTGTTCTGAGGCTTATTTAGATCTTTGTTATTTAGAACTTGTTTTCTTATTAAATTCCCAGCTGAAAATAGAGGAAAATGGCAGGGCTGATTTTAGGCAACTGCTCTGTTAGAATTATGGAGAGGCCTTTGAAAAAACGGGTGCTGATTGCAGCCAGGGAACTGTAGTCCCAAAGGTGCTTTTTTAGGAGGCAACTGGACTATTCTATCAGAGCTGAAGAAGCTTCTTGGATGAGAAGCGAAATGTCTTCAAAAGAAACAACAAGGAAGTCCAGTTGCCTCCTGAAAAAGCACCTTTGGGACAACCATGACTGGATGACTGAGAATCTCTACAGAATTTCAGGGAACCGTAGGTTTATACCCCTGATATACAATGTAGAGATTTCATTTCTAGCCAAATTATTAAAAAAATACTATTTGTAATTATCATTAAGATTCAATTATTACAAAATTTTAAGACAACCAGAAAGTTGAGGAGTTCCCCCCTCCAGCTTCCTTCTTCTGTTTCCCTCCTCTGTTTGGGACCCCCTCCTTTGCAAGTGACTCCATTCCTCTCCCCAGCAAAGACAGGAGGTGGTTCTGTATTTGGTGAGGGAATGACAGCCAAACTCTGCTTGCCGTCTTCAGCAAGCATCCACCTGCTCTGCTGGTGCCTTTTAAACTCAAGTTCAGCTTACTCACCTCCTCTACGTTTTCCTTTGTTTAATTGCAGGTGATGATTCAAAAGAAGTCTTCACCTGTTTTACGGAGCTTTCATCTTCTCTCAGACAAAAGCAGGTTTGGGCTTGGTGCTTGATCTGCGGCATCGTTAGGTCCTTTGGTATTAAAGGGGTTGTGATGACCCCTGGGCTTTTAAGACTTTAGGGCTGAATTGATGTGCATGTATAAAATCCAAGCTTTGTTGTTTGGCACCGTTTTCTAGCATTTGTTATTCTTTCTTTTTTGTTCTTCTTCTTCTTAAGTTGGAAAATGATGAGGACTATAATATACATTACATTCTCCTACAGCTTGTTATTCATGCAGTCACGTGGTAAAGCGCAGACATCGGGTTGATTTATTTAGAATTTATGCTTCGGTGTGTCGCTTCGGGCCTAGAAGTCTGTGTGCGTGAGCTCAGATGCCCTTAACATTTGGCATATCTATTCTGTGAATCAATATAGTTTTATATAAATAAATATTTTCCTTCTGTGGAATGTCTCTGATTCTCTCCTGTTTAAGGAAACTTGGGTAAGGAGCATTGGACGATCCTGAGACTTCAGGGCAGGTTTTCTTAATCTGAGCATTCACAATTACTGAGAATTCTGTATTAGAATCCACATATCTGGAGGCTATCCATGTCTGGAAAAGCTATTGTAAAAAAGGTTATTGTCCAGAATAGGTAGGAGGACCAATGTATGAATGAACCGATTGGTTGACACCAGCATGGAACCAGAGGATGAATTGCAGAAGTTAAAACTACTGCACCTGAGCTGTAAAAATCCAGATGATCACTAGATGGCAGAAGAGTTTGTTTTCAAAAGAGTTTGTTTTCTATTGTGGGCTGGATTTTTGCAGCCCAGTCTGTAATGGTAATGAAAATAAGTGTGTAATTTAGAAACGGTAGTATGGCCAGGCCTCCCTCCCTTCTTCCCTCTCTCCCCCTCCCCTCCCTCCCACCCCCCCTCTCAGTTTACAAATAAAAACCATAAAGCGGTATAAAAAGCATATTTTTTTAAAAAAATCTGAGTTAAAAGCAGAACAGAAAACACAGTTAAAATTTGAAAGGTTAAAAAGCTAAGGAGGTGGAGGGAGTGCCCTCAGCCTATCAATCACCCCCAGGGTCACATATCACTTTTTATTAAAACTATATCAGTTTGGAAGGCTTCCAAACATGTAAGTATTACTCTCACTTTAAACTGTTATGTTCCATTTCTGTTTACAGTATCAAGAACAACTATTTTAATTGTCAGTGCACTGTAAGCTCTATGGAACAGTGTAGAAGTAAATAGAATCTTCTGGCACCTTCAGGATAGACATTCTGTGGCTTTCAAGATGCTGTTAGATTTTAACTACCAGCAGCCTCTGGAGAAGGGTAATAAAATCTGCATTTCACATGCTTTCCCCATTCTAGAGAAGAAGCAATAAAGGAAGAAATACAAAGTGAACCCAAAGGTGCTTATAATACTTTTCAAGCTATTGATATAAATATCACTGTATCATCAAGGAGTCTGAATTTTACAATCTCTGTGTTTTACAAACTGTCTTATGGCTCATGTGAGGTTTATCACATTAAACAAACACTTGCATTATGCTTGAAATGATTCCATCTGGAACAGTCCACATTGATATCTTCTAACTCTGTAGGTAAGGGTCACTTGCTTAATATGACATATTTGATTTTGGTTTCCGTTAATAATGAAAAATCAACAGATAGCTATCCTTTGACAGGTTTATGAAAATGCTTGACAGATTATGTCTGCTGTTTGCCAGATATATAAATAATACCTTTAGCTTGCTGGCTAAGGAAAAAGAATGGCAGGACAGTCAGCGAATCCTAGAATTGGAGAGATTATTTAGGACAATCAGTCTAATATCCTGACCAGTACATCCCAATTAAACCATCCCAGAGATGGTTGTCTACTAGCCTTCTCTTGAATATATGCAACAAGGAGAGTCTACCACTTCTTAGTCATTAATTAGGTCCTCAACACCAATAAGACCAAGGAGCTTATAGTGGACTATAGAAGGAACAGATCAGACATCCAGCCCTTGCTTATCAATGGAGACCGAGTGGAGCAAGTGGCCAGTTTTAAGTTTCTGGGTGTTACCCTAAAAGAGGACCTGACCTGGGGTGCCCACATTGCAGCCCTGGTCAAAAGGGCCCAGCAGAGATTATACTACCTGAGACTTCTCAGAAAACAACAACTCAATGAAAAACTGCTGGTGACCTTCTACTGCTGCACCATAGAGCATTTTAACATACTGCACCTCTGTATGGTTTGCCAATTGCACAGTGGCAGATAGGACAGCACTCCAGAGGGTTAACGTCATTGCCCAGAGGATCATTGGTTGCCCTCTCCCCTCTTTGGAAGAGCTTTATAGCTCCCGCTGCCTTAAGAAAGTTCAAAACATTCTCAAAGATCCATCGCATCCTGGGCATCCTTTTTTTTTGAACTATTACCATCTGGCAGATGGTACAGGTATAATAAAAACAAGGACAAATAGGCTGAAAAACAGCTATCTAGGGCAGTAACTCTACTGAATTCTACTGTATAGTGCAATATTAATGCAATATCAGGGGTTTTCAATTCAATTCATGGTTATAAGTTGAGGACTATCTGTACTGTATAGAATGGAATGGAGTGGAGTGCAATGGAATGGAATAGAACAGAACAGAACAGAACAGAATTCTTTATTGGCCAAGTATGATTGGACACACAAGCAATTTGCCTTGGTGCAAATGCTCTCAGTGTACATAAAAAAAAGATACATTCATCAAGAATCATAAGGTACAACACTTAATAATAGTCATAGGGTACAATAAGCAATCAAATCATACTAGGAAACAGTCAATATAAATCGTAGGGATACAAGCGACAAAGTCATATAGTCATAATTGTGGGGAGATGGGTGAAAGGAAGGATGGGAGGATTAATAGTAATAGTAATGCAAAGGATGTGTGTTTGAGTTTATTTTCATAGTCATAATGTACACTGAAGATGGCATTTAATTTCGTTGTATGAGGTACAAAGACAATAAAGTGAACTAAAACTAAACTAGCAGAGCAATGCTTTGGATCAACATGATGATCTCTAACATAAAGTGGATATGTAGAAAATTAGTCTAAATATTTACTGTGACTGTCTGGAGACCCATCTGAAGGAGCATTTCTGTTTTCTAGGAAGTAGTTAATCTGGTTTCAATGAAATAGCTAATGCAGATTATCTATTTTTTTCATGTTACGTTGTAATTTTGACTACTGTTTTCTGTAGATTATGCATTGGTTTTAAACTAGTAGACTGTGTACCAGTGATAGAACTCGGAAGTAGTCTACCACAATAGTGGTAGTCCTTGACTTACAACCATTCACTTAATGACCATTCACGGTTAGAGGCATTTTTTATTATAAGTTCTTGACTTACGACCACAATTGAGCCCCAAATTTCCATTGCTAAGTAAGGCAGTTGTTAAGGGAGTTGTGCCGTATTTAAAGAAATTTTATGACCTTAGCAAAATGGCACTGATAAAGTTACTTATTACCATTTTTCACATGTAAGACTATTGCAGCATCCCCATGGTGATGTGATCAAAATTCAAATGCTTGGCACCTGGCATGTACTTTAGATGGTTGTAATGTCCCTGAATTATGTCATCTTACCTGTTGTGACTTTCTGACAAGCAAAGTCAATGAGGAAACCATTTTCACTTGAAAACCGTGTTACTAACTTAAGAACTGCAGTGATTCATTTAACAACTGTGGTAAGAAAAGTCATAAAACGGGGCACAACTCACTTAACAACTGCCCTGGTTAGCAATAACATTTTGGGCTCAATTGTGGTCATAAGTCAAGGACTACCTGTATAATAACAAAATGCCTGTATACATAACCACTGTCTTTTTGGGGATGGCAGACCTCATGACACTTTGAAAGAGTGATTGTAGGACTTAAGGAATAAACAAATAAAAAATGAGAACCACTATTTATAATGCAAGGACTGCGATGGCTCTGTGGTTAAAGATGCTAAACTTGTCAGATGGAAAGCTGATAGCCTGCGTTCGAGACCTGAGCACCGTGCAATGGGTTGGGCTCCTGTTACTTGCCCCTGCTCCTGCCCACCTAGCAGTTTGAAAGCATGCAAATGCAAGTAGATAAATAGGTACCGCTTTGTTGGGAATGTAACAGCTTTCCACAGAATGGGACAATTCATCATGGTGTCAGGGCTCCAGAAGAACCCAACTCCAATCAAAAACTCAAAAACAGGCATTTTCTCAAAAGTTCTTTTATTAGAGTAGGTATACATCTGGGAAAACCCAAATCTGAGAGTTCTGGGTTTTCCCTTAGTAATTCAAAAGCCCAAAACCAAACCCCTGCACCCATCAGTCCATCACATGGTCCAATCACCATCCACTCCAGCTAGAGACATCCCTTCAACCACTCCTCCGCCAGGTGCAGGAATAACATAACCTTGACCGAAGAGAAGTATGCTATTATGTCTAATTACCAACACTCTGCAATTCCCCCCTCCTACTTTCCCAGGCACAGGAATGTGGCAGCATGGAAGCTTCTGGTACTAATATGGCTTCCAAAGCTGACACATAGCCAACTCATCGCAGTCAACGCACCATGGCCAACTCACTGTGGCAAACTTGCCACAGGACAATTTTCCAATAATAATAAAATAAAGAAAATCAATCCAGAAATATAAGAGTTACAATAATTTCAATGAAAACATGGTCATCAATAATAAAAGTAACTGAATGAAATGATTAGTACAGCATTGAATTGTCCCGCAGTGAGTTTGCTGTGGTGAGTTGGTTGTGGCGAGTTGTATTAGACTCACCTTTCGTGCACCTCGGCATGTAGTCATGCTGGTCACATGACCACGGAATGTTTTTGGACAATGTTGTCTCCCTCAGCTAAGAAACAGAGATGAGCACTCTCCTAGAGTCAGACTCTACAAGAGAGGGGAAACCTTTATTTATAAAGCAGTAATAATAGTGGGCGTTCTTGTAAACAACGTTATAAATATCTTTGCACAATGTTCTATTTGTCTTTGCCACTACAGTATTTCCATTTTAAAATCAGGAGTACTCATGTTTTCCTGCACTGCGTTCTTTGCACCAAAATGTCACTAGATAAGTGGGCATTTTCAGAGTTATGAATCTGGAATGGAAATTGAGGCATAGAACTTTTATTGCAGAATTCTCTTTTTGAGAGCAAGACTCAAATTCCTACCCAGTGAGACTAGCTAGGGTAACCATATCCAGAGAATACTTTGAACCAATAAACGGATTTCAAAACTGCATCTTATTGTTAAAGTTCTTCTCAGGCCACTCAAAGCAGGAAAACTTTCCAATATATTATTGTAGCTTACCCTCCACCTGAGCTGGTCAGAGACATGTATCTAATACCTGCAGAAAATAGAAAAGAAATTGAGAAAACTCTAGCAAGTTACCAAAAGATTTCAGGGAGATCTTTGAATAGGAAAGCAACTAATACCATGACCTTTATAGTGATAAGGACAGATATTTTTAAATTCATGAACTGGATACATCTATTGTGCTCAGCCATAATGTCTTTCTGGTTTATTGTGTAGCATTACAGGTAAATTATGGATTATGCAATTATGGATTATTCCGCAAAGTATGATTGAAATAATTTAGTGTTAAAGTGCAATTCAGCCCTTGATTTCAATGGCAACTTTGAGCAGAAAGTTCTGGAAATCTTGTTGCCGATGTAAATTAAGTCCCACAAATAAACAAATTAGCAAGTTAAACTCATGCAAAGTTGGAGATTTTAAAAAGTAATGTATATTATTTTTGTGGAGGTTGGCTTTTTTCAGGATATATTGGTAACCTGATTCTTATAGCCATCCTACCATGAACTATCAATATATTTCAATATTAACCTCTGCTTTTTTCCCTTTATACTTTGCTCTTCCCAAAATAAAATAATCAAAATAAAATAGGAATATTCCTTCCAAACTTATAAATAAATACAAATTTTCAAAAAAAATTGTTTGACTATCATGAAATATTTAATTAAAAGTATTTGTTAAAATCTTGCTCATCATACTACAAGATTAAAAAATATACCAGCAAAGTAAAGAACTTTGGAAAATAATTATGATGAGCCACATAAAAATTATACAGATCTGACCATCTTTCTTACAATTAATATTGAAACACAGACCTAAGAAATCCTGGTTTTAAAAGTAAGAACCATTCAGCTAATGCCCATACATTTTGTTTATGTATAAAATGTTCAGTATTTTTCCCCCTCCCTTGATAAACAGTATGTCAAGGGTAAGAATTATTTCAATCTGTATCTGCCATAATGAGAGCACTCCAAATTAATCAAGAATAATAGACATGGATTAACATGAGGTTTTAAGAAAGTCCTCATGAATATGGACTTTAAGAAGGAATCATTCTCTTAGCGTGCTTTAATCATGTCAATTGTGCTACATGAATGCTTAAATCAGGTTTAATGGATTGTGGAGTTTCTGTCTCTGAATTAGTTTCTTTTTCTTTGCAATTACATATCAGATTCCTGAAACCCTCCTTCTGCAAAATGCCCTTCTGCAACCTCTGGTTACATTGAATAACAGCCCAAACTTTAAGAAAAATGGTTTTACATGCAGTTACAGAAACTCTCTCTTTCTCTTACCTCTATTTTATTTAGAAAACTTAGTACGCAAGCACCAAGTAAAATAGCTGCTCCCTATTAAAAAATCGCCCTATTATTTAAAATGCAAAGGAAACCCTGTTTTCAATTATCATCTGGTCAGTCCTGTGACTTTTTTTTTCAATGTAAAAAGGAGTCAACATATTAACAGGCTTAAAAAGCTAATTGATGCTGTTTTCTTAGTTATCACTTAGTAGGAGCTTGGTCCTGAAGATAAGCAGGATATATAAGCCAGCAAGGGAAACACAAATTGTATTTTACCATTCCTAGGGATATTTTTATTGTTTTCATTTTTTTAAAGTTATGTGTTGCACTGCCTTAATAAATATACTAAAGCAGACCAGTCAAACTCAGCTGAACCATGTGGTTACTGCCCAAGGCTCCATAACAAGCAAAAACAATCCTCAGTACAGTCTGAAACTCATCAGAATGAAAGGATAATCATGGACAAAACTCAGAACGTCCTAAAAGATTTAAAATACAGGCATTTCAAAATATATCTTGAAGCTGTACACCAATGCATGAATATGCACAGACTCCTACCACAAGTCAACAAGTTAATCAGCCAGCATCGTAATAATAGCCTTAGTATTTACCCAGTCTCAACAACATTAACAACAGCTCTGTGTCAAATCTTGCAATACATAAATATGCATACACCTTTGTGTTACCTGTCTGCAAAATAAAGCAGAGTACAGGTGTGACCCACCCAAATGAACTTTAACTTCCCCATAGCAAAGACTGTTTAGAAACAGCAGTTACTCAACAACTAGATTGGCAGACATACAGCTGCAAACAAGCTTTTTCTTCCTGGCTACATGAGCTTAACGGTTGTTTTCTTCCCCAGACTGTTCTCTCCTATCACTCCATCCGGTCAAAATCAACAGCACTAAAGAATGATGTGTGGTTCTTAGAATAGTTGAAACCTCCAAGTTGCTCAAAATGGACATATTTTGTGTTGATCTTGCTTTTATTCAGAACTTGGAACCTGCAACATGGTTGTGTCAGGCACAAATACCCATAAATGACTCTTTCATAGCCTCCTTATATTGTTCAGGGGGACTACTAAAAATGTATGCAACAATAAAAGATTTACTTACTTCTTGGTGAAAGCAGAAAAAGGAGTATTCCACATGGACAGAGCATCCATTTGCTCACAAGAAGCTCCAGAATAATAAATTTAGTGGCATTTCTGGTGAAAACATAGGAGCATAATGCTTTGTAGACTGAGGACTGCCCCTGAAAAACATTGCAGGGGCCATATTACAAATCTAAATTTGAACAAAATCTACATCTGATTTAAACTTCCTTAAACTGGAAGAAGTTACATTAATTTAATTTTAAAATTACCTACTCCCTGCCTTTGATGTTCAGGTGCTTATGAGAGAGGAGCCAAGATGATGACACGCTATCAAGCCTCTGAAATAGGTCCCCAGCTTGCATTAGGTCTTACCACTTCTGGTTTAACTTATGCCCCCAAGATGCCACCCAAGCACTAGAAAAGAATCTGGACCAGCCCTAGCAACTTTACTGGAATCCAAAAATCTAACAAGCTAGAAGAACAGATGAGGATCGGCTCTTACCTCCCCATTGCAGAGAAAACTAATAATGTGAATAATGAATCCATGGCCCCTTTCACTCCAAAGTCTGCAATAATACAGGACCCATCCATAAGGCAGAGTACCTACTCAACTTGCCAACAGTTCTACCCAAATCATCTCCCAGAGCAGAGAGATAACCTGCTGGAGGAAGCTTCAGGTACCCCCTGTAACAACTATATCACTAAACCTTTCCAAGAGTTTGCCTTCTTGTGCAGGTACTTGTGATAAGGAAGTGGTCTTTTCCCCCTTCTCCTTCTTCCCCTTCCCCCCCCTCCTCCTCTTGTGCTTCTTATTTTACAATGCATATTAGTTACAAAAAAAGTCTAATACCTGCAAATATATTTAAAAAAAATATTCTTGTTGGCAAGGAAGCCTGCTATATCATCGTTATGAAGTGATGTCACTGTTCCTCCAATCTCCCCATGCTTGATTGCCGATGAATTAATGGATAAAAAAAAAACCTGCACTGCGTGTTCCTTCTTCTAACGCCAGATGGTGCTATGTTGCTGGTTGAATTTTACAATGTAATTTGCCAGGCTGATTATTTAAAACGAGTCTGTGTGAAATTCATATTTTCTTTTTATTTCTCACAGTAGCATTGGATCAGAAAGAAATAAGATTCGAGAGTCTTCTTGTCCACCCTCTCCCTCTGTTCCTCCCTCAGATGTTCATTCATAACATTGTCTTCCTCAAAATAATGGCTGATTTTTCCAAAGAGTAGATGATGCTATTCCTCTCTTTGATTATAAACTTCAGAAGGATCCGAAACTATCATTCAATTTATTTCTGTAATCCTTGCAAAGAAACCCACATATATTGTACATGTTGTACTTTTGAACAATGCCACAAAAGGCTTTTAAAGTTCTGTCTTTTACCCGAAAAAATATCTTATCTTTTTCCCTTGGGATCTGAAAATTATAAGAATGCCTTGTCAGAAAACAGGAACTACCTCAGAGATTCAAGAATTCTGATCTTGATTCAATGGCAATGCTATTTGATTTGAGCCATTTGAGATTCAAGGTAGGTTTACACAAAAAAGTTTGTCCGTAATAAAGACTTTCAAAGTGCCCATTCTACCTCAGTTTTTAGCAGACTGGAATGAATAGCAGGGATCATTGGCCCAATAATAATCCTGTGAAAATTCAGGTGGACATCTTCATAAATTTACCGTAATACATTTCTCTTGTAGGATAGAGACAGCAGAGACAACTAAGATAGTTTAGCAACTTCCAAGTTCTCTACTAAAAGTTGCATGGAAAAATGTGCTGAATCAATGCATAAAGTGTCCTACTCCAATTTAAGTATATAAGCTATCAAAATGATATTTTAAAAATAAACATTTACCTTTTCATTTAATTTTATAGGATGCCAGGAGCATTCCCAGAACTAGCTTAACCCCATGTAGAATGGCCTTCATTTAATTGGAATTGATCGTGTGACAATTGAGCTTGCTGGCAAGTCTTTATGGCCACAGGTGAGGAACAGGGAGCGAGATACAGTAAAGCCACAAAGACAGAGGGTGGCCTGGAGAAAGTGGCATCTGTAGCTTCATCACTCTATTGTTATTTTTAGAACAATAAACATTTGGACCAGTGTCCCAAAGATGCTTTTTCAAGAGGCAACTGGACTTTCTGCTTTTTCTTTGAAGACATTTCGCTTCTATCCAAGTAGCTTCTTCAGTTATTCGGGCCAGTGCTGGTAAGCATTAACTGGGCACCCATTCACTCTCTGTCAAGAGTCAAAATGAGTTGAGGAGCTTTTAAAAGTAAGATCATCCTTGAGCCCATGTTTAGCATGGCAAGAGTTGAATTTAATTCTCAAATGTTTAGATAGGCCAGCACAGGAGTGTAACATTCCATTAGCCCAAGAAAGAGAAAATGTATGGCTTGTGGCCAGCCTTATTAAAGAAGTGAGAAGGTAAATGAAACCCAAAGGAATGTTAGTCTCACCACCCTGGGAAGTTTTGATAGGCAGAGAGATTCATTCTCATGAATTCTCATGAGTTGGGTGCTCATGTCAATGTCAGAGATTCTGGTATGTTCTTGCAACTTATACAATCACTGTTGTATCTAAATAGAGGTGTTAGCACCAACATGAAGAGTCCACACAACATCTGTAACCAAGAATCCAGTAACCCATAGCTGGATAATTAAAATACCCAGAATGGATTGTGTGATTTTTCACTTTTATGAATATTTTCTAGAAGAAATGCATGAGATAGAAATATAAGATTAGTAAACCTCTTTGCTCTAGATCATCTGAACTGAAAACTGAAATTGTAATACTCTGTTTTCAGTATCCAATATATGATGAAGCAGAACCTAACACCTAGAGCAGAACATTAACTGAGCTGATTGAAACATGAAGTAATTGCACCTAATGATTCTTTCCAAATATACGACCTGTCTCCAGTAAAAATATCAGGGACATCAGAAGACATTGAAGCTCTGACATATCTCTGATGGTTCATTGATTTAGTTATTTAGTTGTAATTCTTGTACATCATTGTACTTCACAAAGACTCTTAGCAACTAATAAAATATTTATAGGATGTCCGCCATAATAAAATTACCTAATTACATCAAATTAAAATACCCACTAAAATAAAAGAATATTTTCAGTCATAAAAAGATTATCACAGACACTGTATCATCCAATCAAGCCCCCCAAACTCTTCAGAAATGTTCCATCTTTAACAGCTTGTAAAGCATGCTGTTTTTTCAAACCTGGTAACTTTTAAGATATGTAGAATTACAACATATCGACTGAGGAACTGTGGGAGTTCAAGTCCATACATTTTAAAAGTGACCAAGTAATATACTTTCCAGGGAGAGATTATTTCACAATGAGAAACCATGCCACTTGGTCTTGTCTTCCTTCATCTTGTGTTAGTGGGGATCACCAAATATATATCTATATATATCTATTTATCTCTATCTTATCTGATCTGCCTGCCTGCCTGCCTGCCTGCAAATTTATAATGCCTCAGACATCAAGCCTGAATACTTAATTCTGGATCAGCATTCCATATCCGGGTTGGGCTGCTGGGGTTCGCAGGGGTTTGGGAGAGCCCCTAGCTAAGATTCTGTGCATTTCGGAGAAGCCCCAAATGCCATTCCTGGCTGGTCCCGCCCATCCTGCCCTGCCCCTCCCAGAAGTCCCCACGCGACCTGTTTTGGATGCAGGTAAATGCAGGGTGTGCGCGGAAGCTCGGGGAGGGCGAAAAACAGGCCTCCCGGAAGTTTGGGAAGGCCGGGAATTGGCCTGTTTCCGGCTTCCAGAGAGCCTCTGGAGTCTGGGGAGGCCATTTTTGCCCTCCTGGAGGCTCAAGGAAAGCCTTTGGAGCCCGGGGAGGGCAAAAAACCTCCCACAGTGCAGGAGGCTGACTAGGCACCTGGGTGCGCCCCTGGGTGGGTGTGGGCATGCCGGGCAGAGAATCCTTTGCTAAAATTTTTGAAGCCCACATTTGTCCATATCTAATATGCTACATCTTTTGAAATTATTTATTTATTTATTTATTTATTTGACTTATATGCGCCCCTCCCAAGGACTCGGGCTTACAAATTAAAAACAACACAACAATATATTAGATAAAACCAGATTAAACAAATCAAGCCGAATTAACACTAAAATCCCAAAATTAAAACTCTAAAAACCACCCCACCCCAGGGTCACAGCCCGGGTTGATTAAACAACCAGGTCTTCAGATTGCGACAGAAGGTGTGGAGGTCAGGGGCCAGGCGGAGCTCCAGGGGAAGTTGATTCCAGAGGTCAGGGGCCGCGACAGAGTAGGTCCGTCGTCGGGGGACCGCCAGCCGGCACTGCCCGGCCGACGGGACCCCAAGGAGCCCCTGTCTGTGGGTTCGCACAGGGCGGTTAGTGTTCGATACAGCATATTAGATACAGAAATATACAGAAAGATAAAGAAGATACAGCATATTAGATACAGAAATTAGATACATGCATTTTATTTATTGATTTATGTAAAATGTTCCACTTTAAAATTCCACATTCCACATTTTAGTGCCGATCAAACACATTGTGAGAAATGTTTCTTTGTGTTGAATATTATGTATTGAGGGGTCCTTGGTGCTCTCTGAATCTGCTTGTTTTCTTGCAGATGTTTCATTGTCTTAAATAGATAACACCATCAGTGCTACTGCTAATATATTATGCATTAAGTTTCTCCACTAGTTACACTTTGATGACGATATTTATGGTGGTAGCTTAGCGGTTATAACAGGAAGTCCTTGATTTATGATCGTAATGTTCTGAGTTGTGATGGTTGTAAAGTAGATTGTTCATGTGTCCAACCTAATTTTACTATCTTTTTTTGTGGCAGTTATTAAACCAATGTCATAGTCATTAAGTGAACCAATGGTTTGCTATGGAAGTAAATATTAGTTTTTGGCAAAAATGTAAAATGTGGCTAATTTGGCTGCTTGTTCTACAAAAGGCCATTCATGTGGGCTGATTGCTGAGCGCTTGAAATGCGGCTGCAGGACTGCCGGGATGGTGATGGCTGTCCAAACAGGGTCATAAGTATACCCAGTGACGTTCATTACAACTTTGAATGGTCGCTAAGTGACTGGTCATAAGTTGAGGACTATCTGTACTGTATAGAACAGAATGGAGTGGAGTGGAGTGGAATGGAATGGAATGGAATGGAATAGAATAGAATAGAACAACAGAACAGAACAGAACAGAATTCTTTATTGGCCAAGTATGATTGGACACACAACAAATTTGTCTTGGTGCAAATGCTCTCAGTGTACATAAAAGAAAAAATACATTCATCAAGAATCATAAGGTGCAACACTTAATAATAGTCATAGGGTACAATAAGCAATCAAATCATACTAGGAAACAGTCAATATAAATCGTAGGGATACAAGCGACAAAGTCATATAGTCATAATTGTGGGGAGATGGGTGAAAGGAAGGATGGGAGGATTAATAGTAATAGTAATGCAGACTTAGTAAATAGTTTGACAGTGTTGAGGGAATATAAGTATATATAAGACATGGCCTTTGATGTACTAAATAGGATGTACTAAATAGGAAATTCCTGATAATGCCTTGCAAATGGTCAGCAAATTTTCCCATTCATTTTTCTACATGTGCACATTTGAACTATGTGAAGAAAACAGTCAAGTCAAGTCAAGCTCTTGTTCCCTAAATAAAATTACAATAAGATGACTTTTCTTACTTTGGCATTTCGTATGGCTTCATAAGTTATTTTGTGACCAGAGTTGATTTTTATTCTGTGAGAAGTTTGTAGTGATACTCAGGTCTTTTCTCAGTGATGACAATTTACATCTCTTTTATCTGACAGTGCCATTTAAATATATATCATTTTTGGTAATGCTTGTACAGTCATCTTATAGGAAAGCAGTTCCATAAAAATATAATAGTAAATAAATCTGTTGTTTATCTCTCTCCAGTCTTTGGAACATATTGCATCTTTTTTATGTAATATGATTTTTTTTTCATAAAATAAATATCATCTTCAACTCAAGCAGATGATAAAATCTAGAAAATTATTTATTTTGCATGACTCTTTGGTTGTTTGTTAACTTCTTCCTTCCCTTTGTGCATAGGAATTTTCTTGGTTAAATTGGAGATTGTTGCACCTATGATACATAAATATTTAAGTCGAAGAACTAATTAAATAATTGTTAGGACAAAAAATATAGTCTGAATGAAATTATGCCTTGGGTGGAGATAAATATTTACCTGGACAAGTATGCTTTACTTCCCAGTAAAAGAAAGTAGCTAGGATGATGAATTTTAGTAATATTTCTTACTGTCAAGAGAACACTGGTTGCTTATTTAGAGAATCTTGGCAGCTTTGACTCTTCTTCATCCATGATTCCAGTTCCAGAGATGGGAAAATTGAAGGTTTATGATAGACGTTTCTAAAACATCCTTAATTCCATTCACTGGAAGTCAGACAAGCCCCAACTTTTAAGACTATGACTTTTAAGTCTTATAGGATGACAGATTGGTTTCAGTCAAAAAAAAATTAAAATAGCCATGATAAATGATCATTTGGTAGAGATTTGTGTATATGATTTCTTCAAGTCATATCTTATTTAGGGGCCATTCAGCTCTATCATCTATTTGTCCTTTCCCCAAACAGATGCTCTCCCAGTTTACTAGATGGGACATATGAGAATTATACTAGTCCAAATACATTTTGTTTGTTTGTTTGTCTGTTTACTTTAGATCCTACATTTTTTATTTTCTTTATAAACAAAGAAGCGAGCATACCTAGTACTACTTCTCCTCCTATTTTCCACACGACAATAACAATAACAACCCTGTGAGGTAATTTGGGCTGAAAGAGAGCGATTGGCCCAAAGTCATCCAGCTGGTTTTCATGCCTAAGGCAAGCTTAGAACTCATGGACTTCTGGTTTCAAGCTTATTGCCTTAATCACTACATCAAACTCGGCACTCAGTTGGGAAATCTGTTTTATTACAATAAATATCACTTCTCTATTATCTTAACTTGTGTCCGGCACAAGGAATAAGGACCATTTGAAAGGTTGCAGCATAGACAATTTATTGAAGCCTATATCCAAGAATCTAGTCAACTAATGGTCAGCACTAAATTGGCACTAGATAAGTGTCAATAAATTTCATGGGGGGAGGGCTTGGATCTTTTGTGACAATTAATAGTGTATTTAATTCTGTCCCCCAGATGTCTCTGATTCTACATCTTGGACAGAATAGCTATTAAACTCTATTTATTACTTTAATACCTCAATTTAATAATTGGGACAGGGAACAGGAGCTCATCCCATTACATAAAATGCTCGGAACTCAAAACCAGACTATCAGGTTTCCAGCTGAGAAACTCCATCTTTCCGACCAACCAAATTAGCAATCCTCATCGAATTAAAATGATCAGCCATAGTGGTTCAATGCACATTCATTCTCTGCTGTCCCTAAACTATCTTCAGTGATAACCCCAATTGAAATAGTGCCAATCAGTGGATAATTTATCAGTGGATAATTGATCATGGCATGTTCAGAGGAAGAGCAATAGAGAGCTATCTTCATAGAGATGAAAGCTCCAGTTGCTGCAGGTATTTCAAGGGAATGATTAGGGGGCAGGGTTTTTCAAGGATTTCAAGGGAAATCAGCAACAGCGCAATGCAGCATGCAGCCTCCTGCCACGAGTGGCGGCACTGGCGTGATGAGCCATACGACGTTGGCTGCAAGTGACTGCAGAAGTCAGGCAGCAGCGAGACAGGTGTAGGGGTGTGGGAGGCCTGGCTGCAGTGGTTCTAAGGTAAGCAGGTAAGACATGTCCCAAAAATAAGACCTGGTGCAATAAGACCAGGCCTTATTTTGGGGGAAACGTGGCATATATATTCTTTGACTTATAACTGGTTGCTTTGTGATTAAAGTTACGATGGCTGTCCCACAAAAGGTATTTATGACTTTGTTCCTACATTATTATATTTGCCCACTCCCCAAGATTATATGAACCCATTTTGGGTATTCAGCCTCTACCGTGTTTCCCCGAAAATAAGACACTGTCTTATATTTTTTTGACTCCCAAAAACACACTAGGTCTTATTTTCGGGGTAGGTCTTATATATTTATGGTGCCAAATAGTGGGTGTGAGTGTGTAGGGGGTGTTTATGGTGCAGGGTTGCTCCCTGAAAAGTCTTCCTGGAACTGGAGATTTACACTAGGTCTTATTTTCAGGGTAGGTCTTATATTAGGGCAGGTTTAGAAAATAGTGCTAGGTCTTACTTTCGGGGTAGGTCTTATTTTCGGGGAAACACAGTATCTGCAACATCCTGTGGTCATCTGACCACAATTTAATTTTTTTTTGCCCCAAACAGTTTTTTTTCCTGATTTTTGGAAAAAAATCTCCATAATGAATAATGGGTTCACTTAATGACTGCTATGTTTGCTTAATGACCACTGCAAAAGAAAGCATAAATCCATTTGACCATGTGATGACCTGCTTTATGACTGGCACAACTTACAACTGTAATTGTTAGGCTCTATTATGGTCATAAGTAGAGACTACATACACTATAAATTGGTTTCACTATTTTCTTTGCTAAAATATGCAAGTTTTTTTTTCATAGTAAAAGCAGACAAGCAATCCCTCCTAAATTGTTCAGGATAATTAATGCATGTGTGAAAATCTTTGCTGAAATTAGGAAGCAATTGATTTCAATATAATTATTCAGAATTGCAGTAAAAGAAAGCATGTAAGCATTTTTGGACAGAGGGCAGGTGATTCACCATTACTCTTCTAACTGTCAAAGGTTGTTTGTAAGTGAGATCATAAGATGTTGACTGTATGGTTGAATGGCTTGTTTGAAGAAAAATGTGCGATCTTTGAATAAAGATATTAATGGTGTGACAAAAAAGGTAAGATAAAATACTTATTTCACTAGGGTGTATATCTGTAGTCATGTACTAACAAGTTAAATGTCTGAAGCGGCTGTAAGGAATGAGGCATTTTCCTTGTGGATATTTGTTCCAAAAACATATATAACAAAGAATAATTCATTTTTGCATTAGTTCATCTCTTCTGTAAAAGAAATCAAAACACCTTCTAATAATAGCCAGATGCAATCCTGAAACATTAATTTGGAAGAATCTCCCACTGAATTCAGGGGGAATAATTTTTTAGTAGATGTGCTTAAGATTGCAACAGTGTTTAGCAATTCTCTTCCTTCCAAAGATCTTATTAACTTCTCACTGCATTCATATACAGCATAAATAAACTATGTAAACCCCCTGTTTCCTGTAAATTATTCATGAAAATATTGTGTACACAGTATTGTGAATTATGGGTAGAATTTGAAATTAAAATTTTCAGTGAAATGAATAACTAATTTCATGATCCCCAAACTTTGTCTTTTCACTGAGAGACCATAAAAATTTAAAAGATTTTGATTGGGGGGGTACATTGCATCACTGACCACTAGCCCTCCTGGATTCATGGAGCATAGAGACTTATCTCCTTTGAGTACTTGCTAGGGAATTCTAGGAGTTGAGGACCACGTAGATCTTAGTTGGTGAGGTGGAGAACACATCTCTAGAGTTAGGAAGGCAACTCCTTGTTTTTCTGCTTATTGTTGAATTCCAGGAAGTCAGTGGAGAAAACATCCTTTAGGATGTCTATGGAGATTCCCAATCATCCAGGTTGTCCCAAATGTGCTTTTTTCAAGAAGGAACTGGACTGTCTGCTCTTCCTTTGAAAATGTTTTGCTTCTCATCCAAGAAGCTTCTTCAGCTGGAAAAAGCACCTTTGGGACATCCTTTAGGATTCTCATCTTCTGTGTCTTAATGTAAGCGCGCTCACCTTTCAAGATACTGTAGGTTGAAACAATGAATGAGGTTGGATTTGTTTGTCATGCTCTGTTTCAGACTGTTAGCATTCTAAAAGCAACAAGCTTCATTTGAAGATAGGCCACTATCTGATTTTCAACCAATTAAACAGAAAGCTAAAGCATTTTAAGTACAAGGAGTGCAGTAAGAAATTTGGGGCATCCATGACATCTGATAGGGTGGGGATATTACCCAGTGATGACAGCTCAGATTTAAAAGAAAATTCTATGGTGTATAAAGAATGTTATTCTCAACTCAAACATCCAGCTGCATATTTCAAGAGGATCTCAATTGCTCTCTTCCCCTCCCTTTGAAACATATGCAAGCTTTCAATTATATATACCCTCCTATAGTCAGTCCAACTCTCAAAGCCAAGGAAAGCTTATTGTGGTAATCAGCTATTTATTTACTGAATAAATTACTTGAAAGGTAAGATAAATTGAAATGCCAGGTGTTGGCTTTCCCTTCTGTTTCCAACTTGGCCACCTTCATTAGAAGCTAATCTCAATGTCACGCTGCTGTTGGATGAAAATTTCCTCTAGGCATTAAAAGATGAATTTGAGATCTTTGTAGAAATGTGTTTGGAGATTATTAAGGTTATGCAGAGAATATCCCTTCTTCTCCTTCACAGCTGCTGGCAAGTTGCTTTTGTCTACTCATCTTCCCACCCATATTCTTGATTCTTTGATTTCTTCCAAACATGTTGTGCATCTAGTTAGGTCTCCATGGATGTATGCAGCCCCTTCTACATTGAGTGAGCTAAGAGGACTTTGTGGGAAGTTTGAAGAAAAGCACTTTTTGGGGTTGGTTGGTTGATTGTTCATCAAAGGAACAAGAAGGGAGAAGGATCACCTGTTGTGCCATGTTTGTCAAGAACCACACTGCAAAGTATACCTGTACAGGTAGTCCTCAATTTAATTACCGTTTGTTTAATGATAGTTCAAAGTTACATTATTTGCTGGAGGAAGAGATGATAGCAATAGCACTTAGACTTAAATACCATTTTATAGTGCTTTACAGTTCTCTCTAGGCGGTTTACAGAGTCAGCATATTGCCCCCAACAATCTGGGTCCTCATTTTACCCACCTCAGAAGGCTAGAAGGCTGAGTCAACCTTGAGCCTGGTGGGATTTGAACTGCCAAATTGCAGGCAGCCGGCAGTCTACAGAGATAATCTGCAGTTCTGCACTCTAAGCACTGCACCACTGTGGCTCATGATGATTTAAGGACCATGAGCAATAACTTTGCCTACTTGCAATCTCCTGAGAAATAAAATAAACACTGATTTGATAGTCTCATTTGTGAGATGCTTAACCCAAATTCCTGAGTTAGAAGTTGCAAACCAAGTTATGCATAGCCTCTACAGGTGAGAACCATTATATAAAGTAACTGGTAATTCTATCTCTTCATTTAATTTGGTGTATACATGCAAAACAACCATTAATAATTCCCAAAGGCTTTATAGACTTCAATCAGTATTTCCCATTGGTATTTTAATATTTGTTGTAGTAACGACATTTTCTTCTAAAGTCAGGGTTAGGACGACTCCCTTTGCTTTTTTCTTACTAAAATAGTCTTTAATCACTTCTTTTGACGTAAAATTGGCCAGAAGTATAAAAAAATAAAATATTTCCAGAGGTGCTGTCAGGAGGCTCAGCTTCTCACATAGACATTTTAACTGGAAATATTGGGGAACTGCTCACCAGAAGTTCTATGCGGTTCTCCATCAATTGTATAGCTTCCTAAGGCCAGAAGTGCAGAGATGGGAAAAAAAGATGAAAGCATCATCAATCAAATGTTTGTGGTTCCCCAGCAATACAGGCAAGAGACTTTTGTATTATCCCCATCTGATCTTTTTAACTATTGATGGTGGCAATTAAATCAGAGACGTTATGTGTTAAACATGGGCAGTGTTTAGTGACTGAATCAGTCATCTTTTCTGCATTTGTAGAGTGGCTGGGCCATGGTCTATGGCAAGGGTCTTCAAACTTGGCAAGTTTAAGACTTGTGGACTTCAACTCCCAGAATTCCTGAGCTAACATGACTGGAGGAGGAATTCTGGGAGTTGAAGTCCACAAGTCTTAAAGTGGTCAAGTTTGAAGTCCCCTGGTCTATAGGGTAAAGTCCTGATTTTATCCCGCAAGGGTTTTTTTAGGGAAGGGCATGGGAGACACTGCTGATTTATAGAGAACACACATACTGTACCTCTGTAATTTAGATCATTGTTCTGTCTTTTTGTCTCAGGTGTTTCAAGGCTATCCTGCACCCTAGATATTGTGTGATTTATTTACTCTTCAAAGTGGTGTGAAATCACACATTCATTTACCTGCAGTGGTTCAAAATGTCATTGGAGCTGCCAAAAAAAGAGAGAAGTAAATAGAAAAAATGATGGGTTGCCTGTGTCATCAGGGATTACCATCCTTGTTCTCAAATATCTGCTCAGTCATTGAGCTGTATTTCTTTATTGGCATGCAGAGAGCTGTTGGTAATAACAGAGGGAACTTAAAATTGCACAGAAGCCTAAAATAATATTTCCTGGTATGTAAAGACAATATGTTCTCTGTTTCCTTGGAATCATATTATCCCACAAAATACAATTCTGTGGTACCAGAAATCCAGTACGATGTAAACATTTAAGCCCAAGCACTGTACCCTAGATAGTCCCTTCTCATTATCATCACATTAGTAATCTTACAAATTCAGTCTCACTACATGTTTATGGAACAAAAATCTAGTAAGCAATTACCTCATCTAGGCTGTGGCTATGAAAAAGGTACCCTAGATTGCAATTTGAAAAAAAAATGGGACTCTGATTATATTAGAATACTGCATTGTCAATTAGATTGCCAATAATAAAAGGGGATGCAAGGGTAGGGATAATTTGCCCACTTATTATGGGAAGTGACATACCTCTGCTAGAGTAGCTTAATGCAGGAGAACTTCAACAACCTCTGATGATTGCAAAGGGTTCTTTGCAATTCAATTGAGCTTATTTGATGCATCTCACTGGTGGAATCCTTGGATCCCCAGGAAGATACATTGTTGCTTTGCTTCCTTCATTTAAATAAACTCTGCGTGAATTAATTTCCATTCTCAACTGCAGATCCAATTTCACCTAAACAACGTTTGCAAGGATACTTAACAATCAGCTGTTACAATGAAATTAAATTGAGCAATTATGAGGGCATTACAGCAGGGTAACCTTCCCCATCCCAATACATTCCAGATGTGATGGAAATTCTAGGAGTTGTAGCCTTATCACATCTGCACAGCACCAGGTTGGAGGAGCCTGGAAAAGAGGCTTTCTCTCTCTCTTTGGGTTGAAGGACACAGGAAAGACATCCAGTCTAGATGTCTATGACACCAAAATAAGGTCTCTGCAAAGCATTAAAAACAGCGCACTTCCACATCAGTAAAGCAAAATGGGGAAGTAGCTGAGAAGCAGTCCTCTGAAGTTTTGCAAAAGGCCCCAAATCTTCAATTCTTCATTTCTGGTAATGTATTTTACAAACACTTCTTGGGACTCCTTTGAACATACCTAGTAAAATGACCTTCAAATTTTAAGAAGGCAGAATCAAAATGAGCAGGGGAGGGATTCAAATTTCTTAACAACTGGTTCCGTGGGTGTGGCCTAATTTGTGGGTGTGGCCTGGTGGTCATGTGACTGGCTGGGTGGCTAGGTGGTCATGTGACTGGCAAATCAAATATAAGTGGTTCTCACTTAATGGCCAGTTGCTTAGCAAGTGTTCTAATTTATGACTGACCTCCCCAGAGGTACTTGACCTGTTTTTGGAGTTTTGACAGCCATGCGCACACAAACACACACACACACACACACACTTATGACCAGTTACAGCATCCCACACAGTCATGTGACTGAGGTTTTCTATGTTTTTTGCCAGTTTTCAACAATTCCTTCTGGTTAAAAATGCCCATTGGGGAAAAGGGACTTTTTAAACAACCAGTGTTTGCTTAATGACCACAAGGTTCACTTAACAACCATGGTGTTTGCCTAACCCGGGGTCTGCAACCTTAAACAGTCAAAAAGCCATTTTTCTATTTTCTTTTAAACAGATCTTTCTCTCTCTCTTTCTCCCCCACCTCATCTTTCTCTCTCATTTCCCTTTTTCTTTCTCCCTTCCTCTTTCTCATCTCTCTCTCTCATTTCTCCTCTCATCACTCTTTTTCTTTCTCTCTTCTCATCTCTCTTTTCTCTCTCCCTCTTTCTCATCTCTTTCTCTCTCTCATCTCTCCCTCTCTCTCTCTGTCTCTTCTCTCTCTCTCTCTTTCCCTCCCTCCCTCTTCCTCTCCCTGTCCCTGGGGGGGAAGAAACATCCGAACTGGTGCTGGGTGGTGGGAATCTGACGAACCAGTACTGAAGGCCAGATGGCTGACAGGGAGTGGGACAATCCCACAGTCTCCCCAAAAACAACGCTTCTGGTGAGGAGGAAGAGAAGCACATTGGGAGGAGACTTGTGGATATCAGAGGGGTGGTGAGTGCTTCATGGCTCCTGAGGGGGTTGAGCCTCCCTGCTCCCAACATCTTCACATGAGGGCATCGCTGGCAGCTGCTTCCTGCTTCTCTGCAGCCATGCTAACAGCATTCAACCTGGCTGCTTCCCTCCTTCTTCTCGGCCTCATACATACAGAGCAAACACTCACACATCTCACAGTGCTGGTGGGATGTGCCCACACAACGACTCCTTGCAGAAGATCCTCCCGGCACCATGTGTGCATGCTCTACCCAAGGAGGAGGAGAAGAATTTTCTTCCTCTCTTCCCCTCACAGCAGAGCTGCTGGGAAAGCAGTTCCTATGGCCTAGCTGCCCCTTTATGGTCCCCCCTCCGCGTCGAAGTACCTTAAAGGGACAGGCTGCAGCGGCTGCCTTCGTGCTGCAAAGGGAGGAAGAAAAGTTCGGCAACTCTTCTCCTTCTCAGGCATACACACAAAGCACGCCGTGAATACATTGTATGTGCACGCCACCGGAGGGACTCACCCATGCACAGAAGGTCCCAGCCTCACGTGTCCATGCTCTGTCTGAATGCCCAAGAAGGAGGAGAAGACTTGGCAAATTTTTCTTCCTCCCTGCCTTCTGACACACTGGCCAGGCAGGTGAGCAGTGTCATGTGGGGCAAGTGTCCTCCCAGCCAGCACAGCCATGGGCTCCGACCTCATACAAATGCAAGTTTGCGGACACCCCAGGATTCCCAGCTTTGGCTGCAAGAACTGCAGACAGCCATCCCCACCACACACTTCCTCCTCCTGCTGCACCATGCAAGGCAGGAGGCCCGACAGAAAGCATCTGGCCCAAAGACACAGACCTCCATGACGGAGCCCTTCCCAAGGAACAAAGCAAGAACTTACTGATCCATCCCAAAGGGGAGCTTCAGACTGGCGGTGGTGGCACTTTGGGAGGACAGCCCTCGGGGCCCTGGGAAATCATCTTGTGCAGCACAGCAAGATTTACTTTAGCAACCAGGAGTTGCTGCTTTGGGTTCTGCAAGTTCCCCTCCCTTCGGGAAACGGCTCCGGGTGGCAGAGAGGAACAGGGTTCAACCTGACTGCTTCTCTGCCACCCGGAGCCATTTTCTGATGGGGACTTGCAGGACCCAAAGCTAAATTTGGGAGCGACTGCTGTTGACATCAAATACTAACTGCCCTGTACGAAGTCACAGACAGGGACTCCTTGGGGTCCCATCAGCCGGGCAATGCCAACTGGCGATCCCCCGACGACGTGCCTATTCTGTCGCGGTCCCCGAACTCTGGAACCAACTTCCTGGGGCTGCTTGGCCCTGACCTCGCACCTTCCGCCATGACCTGAAGACCTGGTTATTTGACCAATCCGGGCTGTGAGGTGGTGGTTTTAGATTTTGGTGGATTTTAAGTTTTGTATTAATTGGGACCATTAGTTTAATTCTTTTTAAATATTTATTGTGCTTTTTATTGTAAGCCTTGAGTCTTCGGAGATGGGCGCATATAATCCCATAATAAATAAATCAAATAAATAAATAAATAAATAAATAAATAAATAAATAAATAAATTTCACTGTGCCGAAAAGAGACTCGCTCTCCCAGGTAGACCAGCGGGGAGAGAAGCAGCTGCTGACCTGGCCAGAACTGACACAGAGCTGCTCCATGTGTTCTCCAGGAAAGACAAAGGGG
>CM019155.1:11229695-11249622 GCA_009733165.1 Naja naja | reverse complement strand
CTGCGATACAACCGATGTTTGTGCTTCTATCTTTACCAGTTCCCTTTCACATCAGTTGCTTGCCAATTGTGTGGTTATGCAGTCAGGCAAATATACACAAACTTTCTCATTTTGCTTTAAAATAAATTCATCTGAGATGTTTCAATGTTTGCAAATCCTCCCTACTATCCCAAAACATGTCCCAAGAATAGGTGATCTTTCTATTTTCTTTTTTTCTTCTGCAACAAACCAGTCAGATATTATATTTTCATTTTCTTTTCAGAGGGATTGCTTTTAGATGGGGAAGCTGTTAGTGGTTCCTTTTTCCCCCCTTCCTTTTCATGGAGGGAGAGAAAAAATGAGAAGATTTTTGTTGCTCAGCCAAATAGTTGTCAGCATCCTTTTCAGTGCATCTGTTTTGTTCTTAAGATGCCCTTCTATCTCCTTCCTCCAGCAACTAAAGCAACATAAATCAAAGTTATAATGAAATGTGGAATTATCAGCATGCTGTCCTTTCACCCCTGTAATTAGCAATAGGCTTTAAAATCCAATAGAAGAATGGAGACTCAGCAACTTAACAATATTTCTTTATAAATGGTCCTTGACTTACGACTATAATGGAGCCTGTCTACCATGGTTGTAAGTTGTGATGGTCATAAAATGGGTCATCCACATGACCTACCTAATTTACAACCTTTTTGGGAGAGGGGAATCGTTAAGCAAATCAGTTGTTTGCTATGGGCTGCTTTTACTGAAATGGAAAATGCTGGTTTTTGGCAAAACCACTGTAAACTGTGGTCATGTGATCTACTGGATTCTTGCAAACAACCATAAATGTGGGCTGGTTGCCAAGCACCCAACATGCAGTCACATGACCATGGGGGAGTGGCCATCAGAACTTCAGGTGCATCCTACGTACCCCTGGGAGGTCCATTGGAACTTTGATTGCCAATTGATCGGACTTAAGTTGAAGATAATTATCTGTATAATAATTGCTCAGATTTTTTTGGGCGGGGGGATGACTTCCAAAATATATATACATTTACATAGAGGGGGTCATAGAGTATTAGCTATTTATTTCTTTTTTATATGGAGTGGGGAGAGTGGATGGGTTTTGTTGATTAAGGAGGGATTCAATTGAATGCCATTTTAGCATGCTCCCATTGGTCAGCTAGAAGGAAATACTGATTGACATGTGGCATTTCCTGTTAGTTTTTGGTATTTCCAGGTGTGCAGCAACACAGTCATAGATTTGCCTTCAAAAGTTTGGAAGGATGGAGAAGTGGAAATAATTCATGGTAGAAATATTCAAGGTGGGATTGCCAGCTAGAATATGATTTGTAGCATGTTAAATAGGTGGTGCAATAGCTCAGTATTTAAGACTAGAAAGCCAGCAGCGCAGGTTTGAGGCCCAACTGCCAAACGAAGGGCTGACCTCCTGTCCTTACCTGCTCCTGCTAACCCAGCAGTTGGAAAGCATGCAAATGTGAGTAGATGAATAGGTACAACTTCAGTGGGAAAGTAACAGTGCTTCATGATGTCATGCTGGCATGACTGTGGAAACGTCTTTGGCTGGCACTGGCTCAATGGCTTTGAAATGGAGATGAGCAATGTCCCCTCTGGTTGGCAACAAGTAGCAGAGTAAAATCCGTAGGGACTCCTACCATGTCAAATTCTAACTTCAAAATCATTAGATTGGGAAAAAAACCTTGTTAATATTTATGAGTAATTTGGCTTGTGGTTTAATTCTATTTTAGGTAATTATTTATTGTATTGGTTTTAATCTGTGAGCCGCCCCGAGTCCGTTCGGGAGAGGGGCGGCATACAAGTCAAATAAATAAATAAATAAATAAATAAATAAATAAATAAATAAATAAATAAATAAATAATATTTATGATCTATGTAATACAGTAGTGTTTGACACCATTCGTTTAGTGACCATATCAGAGGCTGATATGTGATTGGCTAGTTCAATGTGTTGAAAACATTGAACTAACCAACCATATAAACCTGTGAATCCTGGCTTAGTCATAATTACATGCCAGTTGCAAGCATCCAAATTTTGATACATGACTGTAGGGATGCTGCAATGATTGTAAGTGTGAAAAACGGTCATAAGTCACTTTTTTTCAATTCTATTGTATCCAGTCACAATGAATGGTTGTAAATCAAGAACTACCTGTATCTTCTTTTGGGCTTTTGGTGATTTGCAGAGAGAAGAAGTCCAGAATCTAAAATTAAGTTTCACTGCTTTTATTTCAATAACAAACAAGCATTACAAGAGAGCAAGCACAGACCTTTGTTAATTGCCTGCATGCAGAAATAGGTTGCATATTATTTAGTATAAAAATCTTTAGCCTCATCTGAGCTAGATGGCTTGTCTATAATTAAAAAACCAGAAGATAGACCGAAGTGGAAAGACAGTGAGAAGGAGAATCTGTTTCCAATGGTTTGTTGGTGATGGTCTGTCAGAAATTCAACCATGCCACAGATGCTTTTGATATTTTTGTGGATTTTTGTGGTCAACCCACCTAGTCCCTATTAGTCCTTCTAGGTTAACCAGGCAGGAAAAAGATGGCTAACTTTACTTTACTGTAAGGCTACATTAACAGAATCTTGCAAGTCTGAAAGTCCAAATCTCACACTTTCACTTTTAACAATCTGATCCTTTAGGGCAGGTCCATTCTATGTTTCTTTCTCTGACTATTAAGTCACTGGTGACTCCTGCCTCACTTGTGTGATTATTTCTTCAGCAACATTTCTTCCTTTTATTCCTCAAGGTCATCCCCATGTGCTATTACAATTTTTGATTAGTCCAGTGGAAGTTTCTGCTTCATGGTCCTAATTATACATCCAAGAGGGTTGAAATCCTAATCTTGTTCCTCATCAATACAGCTCATCTTCTCTGGTCCATCTGCTAGATTCTGTGGTTTATGTTGCTTTCTCATCATTCCCGTATTAGCCAGGTTAATTTAAAATATACCACTGTATAAACAAGTTAAATAACCGCTACTATATTATTTGGGTAATTTCACCTATGGCTCTAATTAGAAAAGCAGAGGGACAAGGAGAACTAGAAGTTTGATCCAGGCTTTAGTTAAGACATAGGCTTGCAGGGCATAATTATGTAAGCTGTTTACTTGTTTATCTAATTAGCGCCATGGGTGAAATTACCTAAGAATCTCTTTAGGCCAAAGAGTACCAATGTGTAACAACAGGATAACAGGATCCAAAAGAGGCCAATGACGGTCTTTCTGATCACTCAACAACCCTATATAAACCTAGTGCAAATCCATAATAATTGCCTGCCCCTTGATAATAGGGTACAAGCCTCCACAGAGCCATTTTGTTAGCTGGAGGGGTGGTGGAGGATGGAAATTCCCAGAAATGAGCAATCATAACTTTTAAGCTTGAGAATCCTATGGCGGTTCCCTTCTCTAAAAAATGAAAGAAGGAGAAGGAAGATGAAGAAGTAGCCCAGGAATGCATAAGGTGCAAGATCTGTGGGATTATTCTAAACTGGTGAACACCCCGGGCATTCTGGAAAGGTTTCCTTACCTTCAGTGCATTTCAGAGGTTTATACATGGGTGAAAATGAGTCCTGCCCCACTACCTTCTTGCTTGGGGAATGCAAGGCGGGTAATTAAGAAGTCATAAGGCACAGGTGTGCCAGGTGAAGTTTGGTAGCTCGCTTTTGATCTCAGTTGAGATGCTCTGGGGATTTAACTTCTTAAACACAAGAGGAATAAATAAATAATAAGGACTTTTTTTCAAGCTGGAGGAATCTCTTCTCAAGGCTGAAGCATGCAGTTAGAAACATCTTGGATGTCCCAGCTGGGATGCAGAAGATCATGGGAGACAACCATTTGCAGCCAGATGTTCTCCAAATATCTTCAACCATAGCTTCAAAGGCCATGATGTCTGAGGATGTCATTGTCCAAACATCTGGAAGGTTCCCTGTTGGCATAGTAGTTTATAGCTTAGTCCATATGTGTCCAAGCTTGCCTGGGTAATATTGAATGAAGGTAAATTGTCAGGTCACATATAAAATATATAATATAGTTATAGATCAGGGGTGTCAAACTCAAGGCGTGCGGGCCAAATCCGGCCTGTGGGTTGCTTAGATCTGGCCCACAGGGCTGCCCTGAAAACAGTGAAGGACTGTCCTGTGGAGCCTCTGCAAGTGAAAACTGACCTCGGGAGGTTGTGACAGTTTCCTGCAACTCTCTGCCAGTGAAAACGGAGCTCGGGAGGGCTGCGGGTGGCCCACCCAAGGTCTGTTTTTGCTTGCAGAGGTTTGCAGAAGGCCATTTCAGCCTCCTGAGCTCCGTTTTTGCTGGCAGAGCACTTGGGCCACCACAGGCGTCCCCGACACAAGTGATGTTGAGCTGCCATGCCCACCTGGCCCCCACGGCCAAACGCAACCCTGATGTGGCCCTCAATGAAATCGACTTTAACACCAAGTTTGTTATAGATAAATCACATAATAAAGTTAAAAGTTTACATATCTAGCTCCCTGGAGAATTGTATAATGACATGAAAGGTGGAAGGAAAGAGAAAAAGAGCATAGAGGAATTCCTTTATAATGGTGATAAGTACATTATTGGAAGACCCGAAGGACCAGCTTACGGATAGATCATCATGGAGAAAATCTATCTCTGTGGTTGCTAAGAGTCAACATTGACTTGATGGCATGTAATCATTTTATGTGAAGTCCTAGCTCTCTGCGGAACTCTCTGACGCTGGGAAAGATTGGAAGGAAATAGTTCCACTATTAGTGGAAGCAAAGAATCAAGTTGGGACAGATTATTATGAAGAATATAACACACATAAAATTTGATTAGAATTTTCAGCCTTTACTTCCTGTAAAACTCTTCTGTCTTTACTTTCCAATCCTGAACTGTTTGGTGGTATTCCAATTCGTTCATGACCCTTTCTTGATGCCCTTATGTCCAATTTTCCTTCCTAAAACATTTGTACAATTCCCTGATCAAAGCCATTGTGTATTTGGTTAAAGTATAGATAAAATCTATCAGGCTCAATCTTTTTATGAGAAATAATGCCACATATTTACATATTTACAGTTTACACTTTTACACATTCGGTTTGTGCTTTACACCAAATTTTTAATAATATTAAAGATAAAAAATAAAATTGAAATGTTTTATCATCATTATAAAAATCTGCTCCTTGTTTCTTAATTTAATTCATTTCCATGATGTCTCTGTTCTTTCAAGAGCATATATAGTGGAAAGGTATCAAAAAGGTAAATAAGATGGATCAAAAGTCCACTCATTTTTTAAAAATATTTTATTGATTTTCTATTGTTTACATATTTTTAGTGTTTAATAAACATCGTGTTGTCTGGGTTATTTAATTTGCTTAACAATATCGATTACATTCTTAGTCTCCACTTCTTTTTTCCATCCACTGGTAAAATAAAGTCCATATTTGATAATATTCTGTGTCTTTTTTCTGTTTAATCTTCAGTGTAAGTCTGTCCATTTCTGCACAATCTAGTATCTTCCTAATTATCTCTTCATCTTGGAATGTTTCTTCATTTTTCCAATATTTTCCAGTATTCATATTCACACATTTTTAATGTGTGTTGTGCAACAGACAATAAAAAAGATGGATTCAATCACAGCTAACATCCTGATGTTTTGACAGACCCAACACTTTGTCTTCCTCCTCTGATTAGTTTGTTGCCTTATTGTTAAAGTTTGGTCTGGAGGTCCCTCTCTGCTACATGGAACTTATATTTTTGTTTGCAAATTATTTTGTAATTTGCAGAATACTATGTTCACAAACAGCCATAGCCTGAATGTTATTGGCACTTCTGTAATTGAGGGAATGGTACAGTTCTAGTAGATTAAGAACTGCATTAATTAAACATCCCTCATGGTCTTATTGGCTCATGAATTTTAAAATAAGCAGGCACAATTAAGACAGCGATAAATTCTTATCTCTGATTTGTTTCTCAAATATGCCAGTAAAAATTTATGATAACTTCCATAAATAATGAGTGTCCACTTTTACTTTCAAGTAAAACTTTTTCCAAGTCTGTTAAAACACTTCTACATTACTGTATACATTACTGCCTTAACAACAACAATTCTCCACCTACTCCTTTTCCTCCCTCTTTCTCTCCCTGTCCTGTCTTCTCCAGCATTGAGGAACAAGAAGGAGCCAAATGTAAACCAGATTTTCTGTATTTAAGATCTCTGAGCTGTTTTTTCTGATATATTCAGAAAATTGGCGCACTGTGACTTAAGGGTCTAGAACAGGGGTGGCGAACAAGTTTGACACAAAGAGCCAAAATTTTAAACTGTGAGAGTCAGAGAGCCACCACGCCGCTGGCCCGTGCAGTTGTTTCCGAGGATGGGAGCGGGATGGCGAGCGGGACTACGGCTCGGAAATCTCTCCTCAGAGATCCCTCCTCAGAAGCAGCATAACAAAATCCAAACTTGGCAAAGAGCCACAGTATACAAAATAATGATAAGAGGCAAAGAGCCGCATTCATTTTGGCGGAAGCATGCGCTCGAGAGCCGCGTGTTCGCCACCCCTGGTCTAGAACTTAGAGAAATAGTTCTAGTTTCTAGTTTTTTTCTGACATAGTTTTTCTATTCTAAAACATAATCTCTCTTTTTATTCATAGGACAATCTTCCTTTGATTCTTCATCAAAATGCATTTGAAGGAGGAAAGACATAAAGCTGACTTCTCTGTCAGAAGTCATTTCAAGGAGCTGGTATGCATATATTAACTATCCTTGCTAACGAAATCTGCAGCACTATATAAACACTCCAGCCAATTTTCAGATGCTAATTGCTTTGCCACTTTGCTCTCAAAATAGTAAAAAGCCTCACCCACGTTCTGGACTGAAGCTGAACCTTTAATGAGCAATTTAAAAAAAGTGTGATAGTGTGCCTGATTTAAATATAAAGTATATTGTATAAAGTATAGTAAACCGGAATCCAGACAGATTTTGTTCATCTTCGGCAAGTTTTACCTGATGCATTTTGTCAACCTTACCCAAAATAAACTCCTGTAGATTCAATGGCCGGATTCCTCCAGAGAGTTCCCAAAATGCTCCAGTGAACTGGGCACTATGATTCATAAATGGCATTTGTATATTAAAACACTTTTTGCTGTCCTGCAGTGTCTACTGATGGACTGCATTTTTATTTTGCTTTAAAAAGCCATGTAGGAGAATATGCTCCCAAATTATATCTTTTTGTTGTAGCGTAGCAATAGCAGTTTCATTAATTGGGTAAAAAAATTCCATAGATTGCCGTTGAACACTAACTAGGAAAAGAACTTATCAACAAACCTTTCTGCAAATGTCTTTATCTTTGTTACCCTATTTCAATGCTTACTAGAGATAGACAATATATAGGTAGTCCTCAACTTATGATTACAATTGGGACCAGAAATTTTTTTGCTAAGCAAGTTGGCTACTTTTTTTGCCATGGTTTTGCCAGTGAATCACAGCAGTTAGGCGAATTGTGTGGTTTTAAGCGAATCTGGCTTTCCCCATTGATTTTGCTTGTTGGAAACTGCCTGGGAAGGTCACAAATGGTGATGCCATGACCCTGGGATACTACAGCTCTTGTAAATACATGCCAGTTTCCACACACACCTGAAGTTTTTGTCAAGCACTCCAATTTTGATCCCATGATCATGGGGATGCTGCAACAGAAGTAAGTCATTTTTTCAGTGCTGTTGTAAGTTCAAAAGGTCAGTAAACAAATGGTTGTAAGTCAAGGACTACCTGTATATTCTCTAGATCAGGAGGGGGCATTTAATTTTCCCAAGGGATCTATGAGAAACTGAGACTTTTGTGGAGATCCGAACAATAGGGCTGTAAAAGTGTAGAGGCACGCATGTATGGACATGCATAAATTGAAAACCAAAATAGCAGTCACTTCAACATAAAAGTAATACAGTTGTATTGCATGCAGGGCATACAATTATTTGCATTTAATTTCTAATTTCCAATGGACCTCATGCAGGCTGGACAGTGGCAGCCAAAGGGCTGGATGTGGCTTCAGGGGCCGTAAAATGTCCAGGTCTGCTCTTGGATTCCAGTTACCAACTGGTTGGCAGGCAGAATCCTAGATTAGAGTTCTTTTCTCTTACACTTGCATATAAGAGAATACTCTTATATATACTTTCCCTTATATGGATCATTTTTATTATTCCAAAATTGGAATAGCAAGGTGGATTTATCTTTCATAGCATAACCACAGAAGTCTACAATATACATAAAGCTGGATAACAGCAGTTTTGTTTTAGTCAATTTGGGGCATTCCTTTATCACAATGAGCCAAACTTACATCTTACATTTCTATGTTTTCCTTCTGCCGTTCTAAATAATACCTGGTGATTGTGACAAAGCATTTACCAGCTAATTCTATCTATTCTTTTTCCTAAAAAAGGGAGGGGGTGGCTACAAGAAAACTGAAGTTTGGGATTTGAATAAGATGATGCATATTTAAAAATGAGTTTTATGCAAAACCAATTAAAACTACAAGGAATTGGAATAGGATGGTGGCCTTGTTTTCAGGTCCAAACACATTATAAAAAAGATAAGGATCAATTTGGTTTCTGTAGAACACAGCAAGAATTAGATAAAATATTACAAGGGGTTGAAAAAAGATGACTAGTAAAATATATAATTACCTGTTGGATTACAAAATGGAAGAGGAAACTTGTTAAAGAAAATATGATAACTTGGGCTAAAAATTTGGGCCATAGCATTGATTTGGAACAGTGGAAACGCATTTGGCCGGTAAATTATAAGCTAACATTGTCGGTTTCCTACAAAGAGAACTTATATAAAATGTTTACCGTTGGCACCTCCCCACAGCGAGAATAGCTAAAATGTTCCCAGATATGACAGCCAAATGCTAGAGATGTAACCATAGTCAGGGAATGTATTTTCACATGTGGTGGATGTGTCCTCAAGCACGGAGATACTGGCTTAAAATTAAATCCTGGTTGGAGGAGCTAACAGAACAGAGAATCAAACTCAAACCAGAAATCTTCCTTCTAGGCATGTTAGTGCCAAGTCTGAATAAAAAACACCAATATTTAATGCTCCATATTATAACTGCTGCTAGAATTTCCTCCGCCCCAAATTGGAAACAGGCTATGACCCCTTCAGAAACCACAATAATTAATAAGATACGAATGCGCCGAGATGGACAGACTGACGAAGCTATTGAAAAATAAGGAAGAAGGAGAATACTATAAGATATGGGATATTTGGTACGAATGAATAAAGAAAAGACACAAAGGCGTCAAATGATATTATATGAGGAATCATAAAGTAATAAGGTTTATGTGTAAATAAATGTATATATGTATAAGTGTATATATGTATAAAATGCTTAGAATGATGAAGAATGAAGAATTAAATATAGAGATGGATAACACAGTAATAGAGGATATCTACAAATATAAACACTGCTATAGTATCGTTGCAAAATGTGGAAATTTGTTTTTAATTGTTGAAATGTTGAATAAACAAAAAAAGCATTTTAACAACATTTTTAGATGTCTGCACAAATTTTGAAGTCAAAGTTGGTGCAGATTTCTAAAAAAACAACTTGATATGCATATTTTGTAATGTGCATCAGCTAGATCAAAAAAGATCTTGCATTATGTGAGCCTAATCTGATATAATCACATTTGAATTTTGGATAAATGTCCTAATAAATATTCATATTATTGATTGATTATGTATCATCATGTTTTCGACTCCTAGTGACCACTTAGATATTCATCTCTCTCTCTCTCTCCCCCCCTCTCTCCACACACACACACACACACACACAATTTACAAGCACAGTATATGGATAATAAATATTCATGTTTTATTTAAAAACAGAGCATTCACAGATAAAACATTGTTATTCATTCTACAAGATAATATCCAAATATAGAGAGCAACCTTTGCATAGAAAATAATTGATTATTTGCCAGTCCTTTTAAAAAACATATTGATGTAAACTTTATACCAATGCACAGAAAGCATGTTTTCAGCAGACAATGGATGAGTGGTTGAAAGCATAATGTTATTACATAATAATTTGCTTTTTTTTGCTTTCTTCACTCCTTTCAGGAGTTGCAAGATCTAGTTTATAAGTGTCTGTGAATGAATGAAAGACCAGAATACTTGGCTGTGGGATTACAAAGGATTCTGTGTATTGGTTTTGAAGTCAAAGGTACATTTAGGTCAGAGGTGTCAAACTCGATTTCACTGAGGGCCACATTAGGATTGTGTTTGATGGAGGGCCTGCTGGGCCCATGGTGGGGGTGGCTGGGGGTGGGCATGGCCAGGGTTGGGCATGGCCATGGTGAGCGTAACATGGGACTCTGGGGGCACCTGTGGTGGCCAAGTTCTAATGCAGGACTTCCCTGAGACCCTCCCTCATTCTCTTTATAATCTTCCTTCCTTCCTTCCTTCCTTCCTTCCTTCCTTCCTTCCTTCCTTCCTTCCTTCCTTCCTTCCTTCTTTTTCTTTCCTTCTTCCTTCTCCTTTCTTCTTCCTTCCCCTCTTTCCTTATTTTTCCTTCCTTGCTCTCTTCCCAGCTTCCTTTCTTTTTCTCTGTCTTTCCTCTTTCCCTTTCTCCTTTCCTGTCCCTTCTTGCATGCTCAAATGCAAAAGGGGAAACATTTTTCTTTTTGTTTTGTTTTTAGTTGGTTGTGATAGGCCTCTGCCAGCAAAAATGGATCCTGACCCCCCCCCCATGCCTCATTTTCACTGGCAGAGGGCTGCAGGAGGCCGTCACAGCAAAAACGGGGCATGGAGGCCCATGCACACACCCCTGAGCTCCATTTTTGCTGACAGAGGCACCGTGGGCTGGTCCTTTGCTGTTTGGCCAGATCTATGCACTTCATGGGCCCAATCCGGCCCACAGGCCTTGAGTTAAAATTCAATCCCTAGACCTCCCATAAGCGTGGAACAGTCTAAATCAATCCAGGACAAAACTATAGTTCCTAGAATTCCATGGGGGAAGGTTGCAAGCCATTCTTGACCATCAAGGATGCTTGTCAATAATGAGTTTGGGGTGATCCTTTAGTGATGTATTTTTTTATTAGTTTAACCTAGATTAAAAAAGTATTAAATTATTCAAGTAATAAAATAAAGCATAAAAGCAACAGTGGATTTCTGACTGATACATTTTTTGCTGTCCTGTTATTTCCTATTTTGCTGATGATTGCTCTGGGTCCTCTGGAATCTGTTCTGATAGGAACTCTGGTAGAAGGGGTGAAAGGAGTTCCTCCGAAAGGACTGCGGGCTTCTATTGTCTAGTTCAGCCCAGCCTATCTTAGGAGAGACTGAAGCACCCCTCCCCACTACTGGATGCTTTTCACAGCTCACAGAGAACGGGCATACCAGGTAGGTACCAACACCCTTTTCCTATTTTGCTGATGATTGCTCTTTAGGGACGCAGTGGCTCAGTGGCTAAGATGCTGAGCTTCTCGATCAGAATGGTTGGCAGTTCAGTGGTTCGAATCCCTCGCGCTGTGTAATGGAATGAGCTCCCGTTACTTGTCCCAGCTTCTGCCAACCTAGCAGTTCGAAAGCATGTAAAAATGCAAGCAGAAAAATAGGGACCATCTTTGATGGGAAGGTAACAGTGTTCCATGCGCCTTCAGAATGTAGTCATGTGTTGGAGGTTTAGTCCTGCTGGCCACATGACCACAGAGACGTCTTTGGATAGAGCTGGCTCTTCGGCTTTGAAATGGAGATGAGCACTGCCCCCTTTAGTCGGGAACTACTAGCACGTATGCGCAGGGAACCTTTACCTTTAACTTCTCTTTCTCTCCCCTTCCTTCTCTAAAGGTAGTCCTCGACTTACAATCATTCCTTTAGTGAACACTCAATATTATGACACTGAAAAAATGACAACATGCATTTGCAGCATCATATGTTCATGTGATCAGAATTGAGGTGTTTGGCAACCGGCATGTATTTGTGATGGTTGCAGCATCCCAGGGTCATGTGATTGCTATTTTTCTGCCTTCCTAGCTGGCTTCCAACAATCAAAGTCAACGAGGGAACCCGGATTCACTTAATAATTGCACAATGCACTTAAACAAATATAGTGAAACTCTTAACAACAGTTGCAAAATGGTTTAAAATCGAGTGTGATTCATTTAACAACCACTTTGCTTAGCTATAAAAAAGCCCCAGTTATGGTTGTAAGTCAAGGATTACCTATATTTTGACACGGGAAGTATTTTTCATTGCTCCTGAATAATTTCCTCCCTCACCTGGGAATGGCAACAATAGGTTTGGCTGCAGATACCATGCTGTGGGGGCTTCTCAACATTCTATAATGCTCATCACTGTGCCAATGGTAGAATTATAGTTATGTAGCAAAAGCCTGAATGGCTATATCACAATCAGATATGCTATGGGTGTTGCATATAATAAATACATATACCAAGTTGGCACTATGACCCCTCTATAAGAGAAGAACAGACTTAAGAATAGGTACTCCAGACTGTCCTGAGAACAACAACCTGATTTGAACTGTCATAGTAATTTTTTTTCTTTAAAATACAATGCATTTGTAAAAGGAAAAGATACCCATTTAAAAGAAAAAAGAAAGCTATGATATGTCAGTTTTTAAGAGTAAAAAGTCATATTGCTCCTGAATGGCTTTTTCTTCTTGTGCCCAACATGATTTTAGGGAAATCTAGTAACAATGCAAACACAGCATTGCTTTTCCAAAATCTGTAATAATTAATTCACAACATTTTTTTTTACTATTCCTGCAATGGTAGTTCTTTCTGTTGCCAAAGCCACCACAAAATGCAGAGGTGAATTTTTCCTATCTCGGTGATAACAAAATCAAACGAGCTTGACACAATTACAAATAACTCAGTCAGACATAACATTAATTAAAGCAATTTGTCCACTTCCAAGGGTGAAAAATCAAGAGTGTCAAATCCTCCCTGTCAAGAGAAAAGCAAACATCTGAAACTCACATTCCACAACTTTTGACTGTTACAATCAAGACCAATTTCAACTAGTAAAAAGACCCAAAGTTTATGTTTACATTACATACTCCTTGTCTCAGATCTTGATAAAAGGTGAAAATAGTCATTTAGCATATCAGGTGCAAAATGATGCCCCTTGCACAGAACCCTGGAGAGTCATGTCAAGATGAAGCTTTTTGAAAGGGGAGAAAGAGATGAAAAGCTTGAAATTTGTTATATGGGATAAAACCTGTTGTTTAGTCCTTGCTGTGCTCGGATAGCGATAGGCTCATCTCATAAAGTCAAGAATTAGTAAAAACGTACAGCTTTTTAAAGGAGCAAAATAAATTTTGCTCAGTGGGCAATATTAAAGCTACATAAAAAATTAAATACCAACTGCAAGGAAAGCTTTGTTTTTACCTGTTTGCCTGGTTCCCTGTTTTTCCACCTGTTCAAATGAAAGATTCTTGGAATATCACAATATGCAAATCTCATTGATGATGAACAAATATGCCCTTTCATCTCTTGGTTGCTTTGATGTCATGACACTGAAAGCTTTTAGCACCACCACAACCTACCAGACATATGAATCTTATCTGATTTATAAACAGATAAGATGGTTAAACAGATTGTATCTAAAAATGTTTCATAAAATTCAGTTATGAAAAGGAAAAAAATATGGGGGAAAGGAGACCAGACCACAAAAATGATGAGGTCAAAGAATATTTCAAACGTTTGATAGAACATTGCCTGCAGGCCTATAGGTGCTCGTGAGTTTATATAACTGTTGAAATACGATTAGCTTGTGCTCTTTGGTTAGTGTGATATACCCTGACCTAGGCACTTCCAGATAAAGTCCTTGACTTGTGACTGCAATTGAGCCCAACATTTTTATTGCTGAGCAAGACAATTGTTAACTGAGTTTCTGCCCATTTTATAACCATTTTTGCCACATTTGTTAAACGAATAGCTGCATAATGAATCATACGATGGTTAGCAAATCTGGAGTCCCCCATTGTCTTTGCTTGTTGAGACATTACAACAGTCGTATGTGTGAAAAAGTCATAATTCACTTTTTTTACAGCCATTGTAACTCCAAACAACTGCTAAACGAAAGGTTGTAAGTCAAGGACTATTTATTTTATTTTTTATTTTATTTTTATTCATATTTATATCCTGCCCTTCTCCGGAGACGCAGGGCGGCTTACAATTTTTGGGATACAACCCAATGCACTCAGCAATAGCCTTCCTTCCATTGTATATGCCTGCTTATTACCAAGCGGCATTTTTACAAAGTCAGCTTATTGCCGTCAACAATCTTGGGTCCTCACTTTACCTCCGAGAGGATGGAAGGCTGAGTCAACCTTGAGCCTGGTGGGATTCAAGCCTGCAATAATTACAGGCAGCTGGAACTAAGTGCTAGGCTATTAACAGCCTGCACCACCAAGGACTACTTACATGTGTATTTTGCATCCCCAAATTCTCAGCCTTGGCTTCTCTGACAGGGGAAGATCTGGATTTGAAGTCTGTATCTCTGGAAACTGCTCTTTTTGGAAACATTGAATAAGGCCAGAAACATTCTCATTCTGGTGCCACCTGGTACGCTTTTTGTTCTCTTTGAGATATTCCTTCACCTAAGTAGGTGACTTTGCAAATCTCATAATTCATCCTAGGAACTGAGAAGATTAAGGCTGAATATTTACAAGCTTGTTGAAACCTCTTCACTGTACTTCAAAATGGATGTGTCATCTGGCTTTGCTTTCAAACTTCCATGTTTGCTAAGAAATAGACAGGATCAGGCCCAAAACCTCTAACCCCAGGACTTAGAGAAATAGTTAAATGCAGACCTTCGTCTTCAGGGCAACGTTGAAGGAACAATCCCAATGTTTCCCTTTTACTATTTTTATGACCTCAAATGCTGCTGCTAATGCTGTTCTCCATCCTTTTTTTTATCTGCCCAGGTCAAATACTTGTCACTGCAGACACCCTAGTTAATATTCAACCCAAAATTAATAGATTAGATAAGTATTACATGCTTTTAGTGCCAATTAATTTAGTGACATGGATTTTCTGCTTTTCTCTCTCCCTCCCTCCCAGCTTTTATCAAGATAGCTTTGTAGCACTGGGGCTGTGTCAGCTCAGCCTCTTCCAGAAGGCCTTTGTGCTACAATTACCAACCATTGGATTGGGTTGACACAAGTAATCCCCTTTGGATCCCCCCAGCCATGTGATGTCAGTAAGAGGTCCTTCAAACAGGGCTATTAAAAAACACATTAAACATGCTCCTCATTGTATGGTTTATGTGAGCTTATGCTAGAATAACAACGGTGCTGTGGCATTTGTTTGAAAATGAAAGGATTATACAGCCTTTTGTAAAACGAGGAATTTAGTATTTTGGGAGGGGCGGGAGAATGGTGACTTATTTTCTGTTTATGTACCTAAGAAACCTTTGATAAGTCAGCTTCTGTCACTAGTTCTTAGTCCACTTGTAATTTCTTGTATCAACCAAGTTGAAATGCATACTGCTCCCAATCGTTTGTGTCAAGCAACGAACAACGTAGGCGGCGGTACTTATTGAGAGATTACAGCAAAAAGAGGGACAGGAGTCTTTTGGAATCTATAAGTAATTCATCTTTAAAGAGCATTTGGGAATCAGTCTGTATCCCTTAATTGTCATATAGATGATCTCAGCTTTCAGTTTATGTCAGAAACAAATTGAGAGAGAGAGAAAAAAAAGGAAGACCAGCAGTGGCAGCTCCTAATATGTTTTTCCCTCCCTAAACTAAATAACTCAATCAACAGTCCAGTAATATGAAAGAAATAGAGATTCCCAAAGAAATCAGGCGTTGATTTCTTTTTAAGTACGCCTTTAGAAGGATGCTAAATACTTTGGGATTTTTTTTTAAGAAGAATTGGAGGATTTGGACAGATCAAAGTAGCACTGGGACAAAACAGATTCTGCCTTATCCTGGCTCCCTTCAGAAGCAGCCTTCAGTTTGGAGAAAGCTGCCTTAAGAACTAGCGTAAGTTCCTGTATGTACTGCTGCCTATTACAATATCACAGTAGTAGTCCTCACTTAGCAACAACTCCGACTTGCGATAACACTGAATGAGTGGTGCTCATGATGGGTCCTTGTAGTTGCAGCCATTGCAATGTCTCCATGGTCACATGACTGTCATATGGCGCTTGCAATTATGATGTTGCAGCATCCTGTGGTCAGCATTTGTGGAGTCCCCCACTGCCAGCTTCACTGCCAGCTTCCAACAAACAATGTCAGTGAAAGAGCCAGTAGAAAGTTGCAAATGATGACTGCATGACATCGTGCTTAATGATGGTACAAGATTCACTTAATGATGGTAACTAAATGTGCCAGAACTGCTGTCACTTAAGTCTCATGGTTACATGACATGCTTTACAACTGTGTTGTAATTTCTGGCCCCAATTGCTGTTGTTAACCAAGGACTGTCTTTATGAGAGCAGCACCTTCCACCGTTGCCATGACTGCCTACCAATTAGAAGTTAACGGTTGGTGACCCCGCAGGCATCCAAAACAGAGATGGCAAAACACCATCAACAAAGATACGCAAGCCACAGGCCTGCACCCTAGAGATGCAGCTGATTGTGCAAAGTGGCGTCTGATAATCAAAAATGTGGACCCTACACCTGTGGGAATATGCTAGGAGGAGGAGGAGGAAGAAGAAGAAGAAGAAGAAGAAGAAGAAGAAGAAGAAGAAGAAGAAGAAGAAGAAGAAGAAGAAGAAGAAGAAGAAGAAGGGGAGGGGGAGGGGGAAGAAGAGGAGGAGGAAGAGGAAGAAGAAGAGGAAGAGGAAGAGGAAGAAGAAGAAGGAGAAATGGTATAGGGCCTCCTGCTTGTGCAGGGGGTTGGACTAGATGACCTACAAGGTCCCTTCCAACTCTGTTATTCGATTCTAAAAGAAGATCAGGGAGCATATGCTGGCACTATTGTTATGTTTTTATCCCATCTTTCTCAGGTGGGCTGAGAAAGAGTGACTGCTCTCAAATCACCCATCTGGCTTTCATTCCTAATGGAGGACAGAAATTCACAATCCTCTAGTTTCTAAACCATACCTTAAACACACCAAACTGACAATCTAATCCTAATCTAATCTAATCTAATCTAATCTAATCTAATCCACAGTATTTATCAAAACAACAGATATACCAAAACAGTAACTACTATAGTACATATCTGTATTATTATAGATGCATGATTCATATCATATGGTATAGGATACCATTTTTACAGCAATTTTGGTTACTTTTGCTAGCTGCCCTGCTTGCAAAAATGGCTATTAATATATTTTAGCTCTTCTGCCTATTTCATTCAAAGACTGACCATAGAGGTATCATCATAGTTAAATAAATATGTATCAGATATCAGAATCCTGTGCTGAAATGAATGTATTTGGTATGTGCAATCACAACTGTAATAAACTGGAAGTTTTGATTAGGGATGAAATTTGTTCAAATTTCAATGATGTCTATAACACACATTGATTATTGCACAAAGTACTATTAATATATCAGCTAACCTACACTCACTTATCAGGTGGCCAAGTATTTTTACCAAGATATACAACTGTGCAAAACTTTTAATTAGATATACTGTTTTTATCGTCCTATTATTATTTTTCCTCTTCCCTAATAACTAATTGCTGTTGTTTATGGAGTTAGGCAACTGGACTTTTCTTTTTTCTTGAAGATATTATTATCCAAGAAACTTCTTCCGTTTCTGAAGAACAACGGAACTGAAGAAGTTTCTTGGATGAGAAGTAAAATATCTTCGAAGAAAAAGAAAGTAAGCCCAGTTGCCTTTTGTAAAAGCATTTTTGGGACAGCCATGAACTAGATGACTGAGGATCTCCATAGATAATTGCTTATTAAATTATTTCTCTTTTTATTGTACTCTTTTATTGTAAAGGCGGGTAATAAAGCTATTGGGTTAGGTTTGATCTAGCTTGCTTTTCCTCATTTTTGTGGCTTGGAATATGATTAACAATCCATATAGTCTTAAAATATATAAAATAATTAATAACTTGTTTTCCTGTTCACTTTTTATCCTTTAGCTTCTTACCTTTTCATCTTTTGGCTATAAATTACTGCTTATTGATAAATACCACAATGGTGAAATCTAAAAGTCGCCCTCATAGAATGTGATAAATGAATGGTAACTGCATCATAGCAATGACTATTACAGTTCTAATTTACATGAGAATTGCATAGAACATCACCTTGCGAAAATATGTTGGTTAAAGTTTTGTGTAGTTGATATTGCTTAATTGCTACCTTCTGAGAAGGTGCAGGTCAGTTGTTTCAAAGCTTCAGTGAGTGAGAAGTCTGAGATAGTCACACAAGATTTATGCTTACAGGATTTCACGATCCTGATTTGTAAAAGTCTGATCTTCTGGCATTGCATCCAACCTATGTAAGTTGTCCTTATTCCAAATGTTGACACATTTGTGAAATGAGCCAGCTGTGTGATGTTGTTGAGCTATAAGGAGAACAAAAAAGAAAAAGAAAAGAAAAGCACCTGCGGTTAACCTTCTTTGTAAATCTTGGCATGTCAACTTGCTGTTATTATTATTTTTTTTTTGTCTTAGCACCTGACAATATTGCAAAATCTTCCTGAAACCACAATGACCACATGGATTCTGCTCACGGTGCTCCCTGATTTTGTCTCAAATCTTTGAAGGTTTGATCGGGATGGGTTGTTTTTACTGGGAACAAGCTAAGATACTGGAAGAGGTTTTCAACTACAACTCAACAGCTTCCAGTGCATTTAAATCTACTGAAGGCAATGACAAAACATTTATCTGGTATAGAATAGAATAGAGTAGAGTAGAGTAGAGTAGAGTAGAGTAGAGTAGAGTAGAGTAGAGTAGAATAGAGTAGAATAGAATAGAATAGAATAGAATAGAATAGAATAGAATAGAAATACGATATAGAATAGAACGGCCTTGGTGGCTCAGGCTGTTAAATGCCTAGCACTTAATTCCAGCTGCCTGCAATTACTGCAGGCTCTGAATCCCACCAGGCTCAAGGTTGACTCAGCCTCCATCCTCCGGTAGTAAATTGAGGACCCAAGATTGTTGGGGGCAATTAGCTGACTTGTAAAATGCAGCTTAGTAATAAGCAGGCATATACAATGGAATGAAGGCTATTGCTGAGCACACTGGGTTGCATCCCAAAAATTGTAAGCCCCCTGAGTCTCCGGAGAAGGGCGCATATAAATGTAATTAAAAAAAATAGAATAGAATATAGAGCAGAATAGAATAGGAATAGAATAGAATGTAGAACAGAACAGAACAGAACAGAACAAAACAGAACAGAATAGAATAGAATAGGAATAGAATCAGTGGTGGGATTCAAAATTTTTTACTACCAGTTCTGTGGGCATGGCTAGGTGGTCATGGCGTGGCTTGGTGGGTGCGGCAGGGGAAGGATACTGTAAAACCTCCATTCCCTCCCCACCCCACTAACCTGCTTCCCAGCTCCGTTCTCCTGTGCAGGGCAACAAAAGAAGACCCAGCTGATCAGCCGGGACTCAATGGGAGGCAGAGAATAGATGGGGGTGGGGCCAGTCAGTCAGAGGCGGTATTTGCCGGTTCTTTGAACTACTCAAAATTTCCACTACCGGTTCTCCAGAACTGGTCAGAACCTGCTGAATACCCACCTCTGAATAGAATAGAATATAGAACAGAACAGAGATAGAAGGGACGTTGGAGGCCTTCTAGTCCAGGGGTGTCAGCAAGGCCTGCGGGCTGGATCTGGTCCACGGGGTGCTTAGAACTCCCTTGGGGCCAGCCTGGAAACAGCAAAGGACCACGGTGCCCCTGCCAGCGAAAACAGAGCTGGGGGCGTGGCTGTATTTTCCGTTCCATTTTTTGGCCGTGACAGCCTCCTGCAGGCCACTGCCAGCAAAATGGAG
>CM019155.1:11164155-11228695 GCA_009733165.1 Naja naja | reverse complement strand
CCCCAGCCACACACACACATACCGGCCCTCCGGGTCAAACACAACCCTGATGTGGCCCTCAGTGAAATTGAGTTTGACATCTTTGTTCTAGTCCAACCCTCCTGCTCAAGCAGGAGATCCTATACCATCCCAGACAAGTGGCTGTCCAGTCTCTTCTTAAAAACCTCCAGTGATGGAGCACCCATGATTTCTGGAGGCCAGTTGTTCCACTGGTTAATTCTCTTCACTGTTAGAAAATTTCTCCTTAAGTTCAAGCTTCTCTCCTTGATTAATTTCCATCCATTGTTTCTTGTCTTGCCCTCTGATGCTTTGGAAAACAAGTTGACTCCCGCTTCTCTTTGTGGCAGGCCCTCAAATGTACTGGAATACTGCTATCATGTCACCCCTCATCCTTCTTTTCTCTAAACTATCCAAACCCAAATCCTGCAACCGTTCTTCATATGTTTTAGACTCCTGGCCTTTAATGATCTTAGTTGCTCTTCTCGGCACTGTTTCCAAAGTGGGCAATGTGGATTTATGGGAATTTTGGAAGTTCCAAGGATTCAGAATTAGACAAGCCAATTTCAGATTTCAAAAAACTTTTCAAATCATTCACCACCTGATTAATTCTCAAATATGCACTCCAAATTTTGGTTTTGAATTGCAACTTGCAGCACCTGATCTCTGATTTTGATATTAACATCAACATTTGTTGACTTTATAAGGGTGTTTCATCCTTTTTTTTTCATGGAAGATAAGGATATTTCCTATTGGTCTTAAGTGAGAAAAGTATTGGCCAAATAAATTGAATACTTAGGTTCCAGATAATAATTGTTAAATTTCAATTAGTGCTGCCAATTGCTGTCAAATGTCAACTGTCACATGTAAAAGAGTGACAAAAACAGTATTCGATAGAAGTCAGTGCTGGAGTGAATATCAAATCTACAGACAATGAATATTTCAAGAATAAATGCTCTCAAAATTCTTGAAATGGAAATTAGAAAATTCTTCACTTGGGTAAGGATTAATATTCATTTGAAGTACAATTTATGTCTTCAGACCAGCTAATTATTATTCTAAAAACAGCTTCCAAATAAGAAGCAAAGTGCTAGAATTAAACAAACAATTGGCATTCATGTCAATCAGCAGTGATCTCAATGGTCAATCAGACCACTCCTAATATTTCTGGAGGGATGGAAGGTCACCAGGTAAGCAGGATCACATCAAACTTATGAATAGAATTATTTTTATTTTAAACTGGGAATTTTAGTCCTTACACTATAACTTCCATCTGTTCCCTCCTTCTGCAGATATTCATATGTTCAGTTTTCACTGTCATAGCCAGAGGGGAAATGAAAGCCTTCCTAGCAGTTCTGAAGCCAATTAAGTCAAATGTATAAACATTTGGGGAAAAGTTACAGAATGGGTCTGTTTATATTGGCCTTCCCCATCTTATTACTTTCTAGATGTACTGAACTGCATCACATTGGCCCTGATCCCACAATCTGCTTAAGGGGGTATAATATGTCACCAAAATAGATTGATTGGCCCAGCCAATCAATCCACAAAGGATAGAGATTTAGGCTTGGCAGACCCAACCTTCTCAGTGATAGGGAAGCATCACTTAGGTTCTCTGCTTTATTTATTTATTAAATGTATAGGCCATCCATCTCACAATTCAGCAACTCTGGGCGGCTTACAGCAGCGTAAAAGGAAGTATAAATAAACTTTAAAACATTAAAAAAATTAACAGGAAACTGGGTAAAGTAGGAACCAGAAGACGAATAGGATAGGGATAGGATATTCCTTTTAATCCACTGACCAACTCCATTGGAGAATGTTCTTATCAGGACTCCAAGCCAGTTGTCATAGTCAGGGTTTGAGGCCCTTCTGCAATATCCAAGAAGATGGGGGCAGATCTCACCTCTAATGGCATGGTGTTCCAAAAACTGGGAGGCATGACAGAAATGGGTCTTTTTCTCCTGGACTCTACTGACCAACGGAATCTGCAGCGAGACTCTTCTGCCAGAACAAGTGGGTGAGATGGTTCAGTAGACTTCTATCTCTGGTGTGCTGTTCCATTTCCAAGTTACTTTGGGATCAAATGTAAATTTCCAAGCTCTTCCTTCAATTCTGATGTGCTGTTTATGTCACCAGGAGATTCTAACTGCAGGAACTGAAATGTAAGCTGTCCAAAGATCTTCTGGAACTGGGGGTGGTGGTGGCTTCAAATCAAATCAGATTAAATCAAATCAGATCAATCATTAATCTGGAGATGTTTGCCACGAAATATGTGAACTGAAAAACAAAACAAAACAAGTTGACATTTAGTTGGAGACCTGAGAATTGTATGAGTGTATTACAGATGGGAGGCCCTTGTTACCCATTCATGTACCTTCCCACTTTTTAGATATAATCATAGTTTTCTCTGAGTTCAAAGTGTAGTTGCACAGCATTCAACACAGCTGTTCCAACTGAGTTGTGGGCTTTGGGCCAGAGGTTTCTATAAAACACCTTTAGAACATGCCTATCCCTTCTTAGAACATTTCTCGATGTTCGCTGTTTTAAATTCTCACCAAACCTGTTCTTTTCTTTTGAACCATAAATAGTCATGGCACATCAACCTTGAGGCAGTTGGATCTGCCTTTGAAAACCAATGCTAAGGACATTTAAGGCCTTATTTTCAGCTTGTAGGAGTTCATATCAGAAATGCCACTGAAATACGTTCTCCTTTTATTTTTCAAAGTGACGGTTGAATCTAATATGCATTAAAATAAAGCCATAATGAATATATGTTGTTCATTAATATATTAGTTGTCATTTTTGTAGTTTCTTTTGCACTTTAAAAAAAATTAAACTAAAAGGAAAAAACCCTAAAAACTTAAAAATAAACTCACCTAAGGAAAAAAGATTAGTCAGAAAGTTCTGTGGTTTCTTCTGTACCAGTGCAGCATAAAGGTCTTGATCCACACTCTAATAACAATCTTCAATTTTGGGCCCCAATTTAACAATGCAGCCACTATGGTGGGAATGAAGATTTGATCAAGAATAACCAAACCAGCTTTGTTGGCTTTGCAATAAAATTTGGTTTAATGATCCACAGCTGATAGAGAATGGGGTCCTAACCATATTTTGCATTGTATAAAGTTTACTACTGGAAAGCAGTTTGTTCTTAAAAAGCAATTTTCACTCCTTGTAAAGCCTGAATTAGAGGCACCAAGCACAAACCCAATAGATTGTAAGTTCTAGTTCTGCATTAGGCACAAAGCTAACTGGGTGACCTTGGACAAGTCATTCTTTCTCAGCCCCTGGAAGAAGGTAACAGCAAACCCCTTCCAAAAGTATTATCAAGAACACTGCAGAGACTTGTCCAGACAGTTACTAAGACTGGCTCAGATGCACACAAAGTGTGTGTACAAAAATATTTTATTTATTTATTTGATTAGTCAATTGCTTACAAGATAATAGGTGTAAGTATAAACATAGTTATGAATACATGGATACATATAAGAAAATAAAAGAAACAATAGGACAGGGATGGTAGGCACTTTGGTGCGCTTATGCATGCCTCCTACAGACCTCTTAGGAAAGGGGTGAGGTCAATAGTAGACAGTCTAAGGTTAAAGTTTTTGGGGTTTGGGGAAGAAACCACAGAGTCAGGTAGAGTATTCCAGACATTGACCACTCTGTTGCTGAAGTCGTATTTCCTGCAATCAAGTTTGGTGCGGTTAACCATGAGTTTGTATCTATTGTGTGCTCTTGTATTGTTATGGTTGAAGCTGAAGTATTCATTGACAGGTAGGACATTGCAATGTATGTTTTATATACTATACTTAGATCAGACTGAAGGCGTAGTTCTAGGTTTTCTAGGTCTAGAACCTCAAGTCTGGTGGCATAAGGTATTCTGCAATGAGTAGAGGAGTGGAGAACTCTTCTTGTGAAATATTTCTGGACTTTCTCTACTGTGTTAATATCAGATACGTAATGTGGGTTCCAGACTGGTGAGCTGTATTTAAGTATTGGTCTAAAATATGCTCTAGTTAGTAGTGTGATATTACCAGAGAAAAAGCTACATAGGATTAGGTTAACAACTCTTAATGCCTTTTTGGCTATGTAGTTACAGTGGGCTCTAGCACTTAGATAATTTGAGATGAGTACTCCAAGGTCCTTGACAGAGTTTGGATCATCAACAAGGTTTTGACTATTCAGCTTGTATTTGTATTTGTATTGCATCTGTTCACATGTATGTGCACACATAAGTACATTCTCACCATCTGTAATGAATAGGGAAGGACTGTAAGCCTGGTGTTAGGTCTATAATGTATGTGTGGAATGTAATTGGTGTGTATCCATCACACCAGAAAGAGCTCAACTTAATTTCTTTTTAAGATCCCATTTTTTTGGCCCTCTTTCTTAACATCAATGTTTTCTTTGTTTTGTTTTAGGGAGCTTGTAATTGTCCTACATTGAACTAATGATTTATTCTCTCAGCGTTTCAAAAACCTTCTCCATTTTTCATGAGTAGAAGCAAGACCTCTGTCAACAAAATGAATAACTAGCTAACAGAAAGCTGTTTAAATGACATCAATTTCCCCACTTTCTTATTTGCTAAGACATTACATTTTCTTAGTATTAACAAAACAATCATACTATTTTAATGCATTTTAAAGTATGGTGCTTCTTTTAAAATGTGATCAGTGTGTCATTTTAAGGAAGTGAAGTTGATGAGTAGTTATAGTGCAGTTTTGATTTGTCCTTTTTACTTCATTTTTCTCTGGATTACAGATTTTTTTTTATGTTGAGCATGGAAGGAAGCTTAAAACCCATTAGGTTAATCCATAAATGGATATATTTTACGTTGCCTTAGTGGAAGAGGAACTGTAGCAAAATTGAGAGAATATGGTAAAAATTTAGCCAGTACCTGATCAGTGGCCATGGACAAGAATAGTCCTCATGGAGCTAAAACACTAAGATGGTATCTTAAACAAATGTCAGCCAAAATACACATTGTAGAGGAAGACATAGAGAGAATAAACTCTACTAGCTGAGGCTCAGAAAACTTTCTCCCATATCTTAAAGGAAATAAGCAGTTACTTTGTTAACTGGCCTTAGAATTGAGTCCTAAAGTTACCTTAATGTAGAAAAGAGACACAGAAGCTGGAAGCATTAAACCATTGTTTGCTAGATGTGAAATTGAGACTATCTGGTGTTTTTTTTCTCTTCCTCCTCTTTATAGCTTATTTTCTCTAATAGTAAGAATTTGAAGGAACAAGGAAAGATTGCATGGTCACAGCAGCCAAAAGACATGCCATAAATTGTCACATTCTCTTGCACGGTCCAAAAAAAGATCAATCCACAGATAGATTGTCATGGAGAAATTCCATGATTGCTAGGAGCTGAAGATGACTTGATGTCACATAATCAATCAAAAATCCTAATTAGAGAAAGTCATATACCTCTATTTCTATGGAGATGACTTTATGAAAGAATAGATGAAGCATTGTGGGAAGAGAAATACCAGCACAGTCATAGGAACAGGGAAAACATCAGAAAGAAAACAATCGTGCCTTGATTCTATTTGGTATAAAAGGAGGCAATGGAAAAAACTAGAAGGTGCTCAAGATTCTGTTATTGTACCTCATAGTAACAAATTCCTAGAATCCTTGCAGTGTTTGTTTCATGACCAGGCCTATCTCAAAGAGCTTACAGAAATAAACTGTAGACTATCAAAGCTGTAAATGTTGCTCATGAGACTAATGGGATTGAACTTGGTTGTATCTGTGTAATAGTATGTGGGGATGACCTTGGGAGACAGGAGGAAGAGCTGCAGACAGGGCAATGGGCATGTAACAGATAGAAGCCATGGTGGCGCAATGGTTAGAATGCAGTATTGGAGGCAGACTTTGCCCACTGTCAGGAGTTCGATTGTCACCAGCTCAAAGTTGACTCAGCCTTCTATCCTTCTGAGATCGGTAAAATGAGAAGCCAGATTGTTGGGTACAATATGCTGACCCTGTAAACTGCTTAGAGAGGGCTGTAAAGCACTATGAAGCTGTATATAAATCTAAATGCTAAGTGCTATATCTCAGCCCACAGGAGGAGAAAAAATGTAGAAAGCATTTCAGAAGGGACCTTTCCTAGTTTTCTGGAGAGTAAAAGGAAAGGAGCAGAGAAATACTTTCAGTCTTGCAAAATTCTATAAAGGTAACCTTATAATAAAACTAAAACTAGTACTCATAATTGTGCTTCTAGCTCAAAGGAGTTACAAGCCAGTTTGGTGTAGTGATTAAGGTGCCAGGTTAGAAACCAGGAGACTGTGAGTTCTAGTCTGACCTTAGGCATTTAACTGCTCAGTCCCTCTCTTTCAGTCCAAATAACTTCAGTTATTGTTGTAGGCAAAATGGGAGGAGGAAAGAGTATTGGGTATGTTTGCCACCTTGAGTTATTTATAAAAAATAATAAAAGTAGGATTTTAAAAAATCTAACTAGCAAGCACCTCTCTGTTAATAAAATAATCATTACTATCAGTTCAAATTTGCTGTAAAAAATTGAGGGATCTTCCAATACAGATTAGACTAAGAAAAACTTTATTGTCACTTTAAATGTATATTAATTGGCATACAGTAAAATGAAATTTCATTGCATATAGCTCTCAAAGTGTCTCCACCTCCAATATACACTATATAAACATGACAAAAATATAAATAAATAAATAAATAAGTATGCATATACCCATATATATTATATGATACATAAAAACAACACAGTTTAGTCCAGATATATACATGTACATGGCGAGAAAAACGAATCTTGCAAGTTTACTAGAGGGATGGCATAGGGAACAAAGCTGTTACAGAATCTGATAGTCCTGCTATAGATAATTTAAAACCTCCTTTCAGAGGGGAGCAACAGAAGCAGACCATGAAGTAGGTGTGTGAGGTCTCTAACAATGCTTTTAGCTCTAAACAGCTCTTATAAGCAGCATCCCGAAGGACGGGAAGCAAGCTTCCTATAATCTTCTCAGCTGTCCTCACCACTCTCTGTATGGACTTTCTATCTGAGGCATTGCAGCCACCAAACCAAACAGGAATGCAGTTTGTTAAAACACTCTCAATTGTGCCTCTATAAAAAGTGGCCAGGATAGAAAGATAAAGATTGTGGAAGAACAGCACAGTGATGCCAAGGAGAGAAAATTAGGTTGTGCTACCAAATCCGTGCCCCTGTAACATTAGGCTGTGGTCCATACTATGTAGCCATGTTTCCGTTTAGTACAGTTGAAAAGACTGAAATCTTTGTAACATAAGGGAATACTCAGTGCAGATAGTCCCATGGAAGCAGGGAAGATTTTACATGCTGAAGGCAAGATGCACTTCCTTTTAGAGATACACATGGCAGATTTTGGAGCTCCGTCTTAGTCAAGTTTATATGGCAAACAAGACAATCCCATGTTATTTCGTCATGTCAATGATAGCCTTTCTAGCTCTGAACAGGTAAAAAGATTCTCCCACCTACACAATCAGCTGTTGGAGCTGGCCCTTCTAAAGCAAATATTATTGTCCATTGTACAATGCAACTCAGGTACATCAATATGCACAAATGCATCCCTGAATCAAAATAAAAGGTTAAATGAAGTACATCGACATGTTCTGACATGGCCCACATGTTTCATGTGGAAGCATATTCCAAGGCTTTAAGGAAGTATTGACATGAAAAAAGATATTATTTTATTCCCACTGATACTGATGGGTTATCATGCTATAGTTACAATTTTTTTCACACCCTAATTATAAATTATTCATCTTAAATATTTGATGGAGATATACATTCATTTATTGAATCTGCTGCCTTTAAAATTGTTGCTTAAAACTCTTGCGCTCTGCAATTTTAAGGAGATCTTGATGTGAAAATGTTCAATAGAGTCATCCTTTGTGGGTAGATTTCACTCATTTTGTATCATACAATGTAAAATATTACAGTATAATCAGCTATTAAGTATAATCAGCTAAGTTTGCACAAAACACCAAGATTTCTCTGATGGTTTCCAAGACACATTCACTGGTTTCATTGAACTTGGTAAACCCAAAGCAAATAAACAATGATACTGTATGAAACCAGCACAGATATATGCAGTGCCTTGATAACATTCTGATACAGAAACATTATTTTATTAATGGTTGATCCATCTGTTATAATCTATGACATTTGTGTCCTCCCTTTACTGGATTTGTGCATACTTCTAAGCCAGGTTTTTAATCATAGCATGATGAACATGCCATACTGACTGTTTCTTTAAAACACCTGTTGAGTTTTAAACCATTGCTTACAAACCACAGTGGCTGGGTTCATCAGAAAACTGAACAGTGGCATAGCACAATATATGGAACCAATAAATTCCCATTGCTTGCTATCTGCTCCTTCTGAGTAGTGTAGGAAGTTAGCACCCACCACTCTCCTAGAAAAATGAAATATACTGGGAAATATTAAAAAGGCAGAATATTAAAAGAGTAGAAACTCAGAAGCAGAAACTCACCTCAGAGAGGCAGAAACTAGCCCCCTCCCACCTTTGCTAATGGGCCATTAAGGCCTAGGCCAGAGTATTCTATATAATAAAGGCCTCTACCCATCTCACCACCTGGCCTGGGAAGATTGTATCAGCCAACACTCAGGTGAAGCCATGTGGTTCAGACAAAGTCTACAAAGTTAGTTAAGATCTCCACCCCGGGAGTCTGACAGCCAATGGGATGCATTTCTAGCACAGGAACAGGAAACATTAAGGTGGGGCCCAACAGAGGTTATAAAACTAAGGGTCTCTCAGCATCTCAGCCCTTTACCTTCTTTCTTCATCCAGGGCCATTAACCCATCTTTCTAAACAGTCTCCATATTTCCAGTGTCTTTCTTCCCCACTTGGAACTGAACCCAGAAGGATAATTCTTTCAACAGTAGAAATGCCAAAAATTGAATCAGCCAATGATGATTCTTTATGTACAACTATTGTTTACTCTTTCTAGAATGCCTAGATATGTTCAGTTGGAGCAGAGGTAATTCATATACTCTTATTCTTCCTATTTTCTGCTCTAGGAGTTGAGCAGCCATTGGAAAGAAAATATTTAATGTGCAGTTGTGGGAAGGGATTGATGTGAGCGGCACCATTTGAGCCTCACAGTAATTTACCTGATGGGTGAGCTATTATCTACAGGTGAGCTTGACTTAAGACTATAATTGGGGCCTGACTATTGTGGTTGTTAGTTGTGATGGTCATAAAGTGGGCCATCTGATTTTATGACATTTTTTGCTACAATTGTTGAACAAATCACTGTGGTTGTTAAGTTAATCACTTAGTTTCTTCCACTTACTTTGCTTGTCAGAAGGCAACTGAGAAGGTTACAAAAATGGCAATCACATGTCCTGGGATACTTCAATCATTGTAGTAATTTTACTCCATGCCAATTTCCAAGCACCTGAATTTTAATCGTATGACCAAGTGGATGCTACAATGGCCTAAGTGTGAGAACTGGCTGTAAGAAACTTTTTTTTTTCAGTGCCCTTGTAATTCATTACATTCAGTGCTAGACAAATGGTTGTGCCAGAATATATTCATGACCTGGAATAGAGCATGGTAACAAGGTTAGCCAATGAATAGGCATAGCAACTAAATCAGCCAATGAGGACAGTTTGGAAACTGAAACTATAAGTAGCCTAGGCTGGAAACTGAAACTAGAAGTAGCTTAGGTGTGACTCTGTTAAGCTCTGCAACTCTGAAGCTATGTTGAGCTCTGAGTCTGTCTATTGAAAATGAAACTGCTTCTCTCCTCTGCTTGCCTGCTGAACTAAAGTGAAACTGATCTCTGTTCTCTGTGCTACTGAAGTTACTTGCAACATGTTTCTGTCTGAGTTTGCTCCATGTTGGAAAAGTCTACAACTGATTTGTAAAATCTACTTATGTTTATAAAGACATTCTCAGCCTGTCAGACATTAAATGAAGCATCAGCCACCTGTGTTTATTTTTCTGGCACTGAATTAATGCTGCAAAACTCTGAATAGGTTGTGAGTCAAGGATTTCTGGTAACTCACAAAAACCAAACCTATTTGAATCCCTTCAAAGGGCTTCAATTGTTTTTAAGAATATAAAGGGTTCCTGAGACAAAAATATTTGTGAAATACTGCACTTGTACATTCATTACAAGTGGTTTTTGACTTACAACCATTCGTTTAGTGAGTGTTTGAAGTTGCAACAACACTGAGAAAAAGTGCCTTATGACTGTATTTCTCACTTAATGACTGTTGCAGCATCTCCATGGTCACATGATCAAAATTCAGGTGCTTGGCAACTGGCATGTGTTTATGATGCCTGCAGTGTTCAGGATCATGTGATAATCTTTTGCGACATTTTGACAAAGCAAAGTCAATGGAGAAGCCAGATTCACATAACCATGTTATTCACTTAATGACTGGATTGATTCATTTAACAACTCTAGCAGGAATAGTCATAAAATGGGGGCAAAACTCACGTAACAACATGGAAATGTTGAGCTCCGTTATGGGTCTAAGGCGAAAACTACCTGTGTTATATCCTACACACAACAAAAGTAAACTCTGACTTTTAAAAAGCTAGAAAAAAACACCTATCCTTCTTGAATTTCCCTCTGGATAAAAGGCAGAGACAATAATATTAAATCTACCTGCACCCCAAATTCTAAAAGGATATGTTTGGCCTCACTTGAAATTCCTAAAAATGCTGTTTGTGAATAATAGAATTCTTCATTCCCCAAATGGGTTTGGACAGATAAGGAATTTGTCTCCAGTGCATAAGTTCTCCCATAATCAACAAGTGATAAATCATGATCATCATAATAAAATACAACCATCATAATCATAAAATATAACAGTGATAGTCATAGGATACCAACAGAGGTGGTATTCAGCGGGTTCTGACCAGTTCTGGAGAAATGGTAGCGGAAATTTTGAATAGTTCAGAGAACTGCCAAATATCACCTCTGACTGGCCGCACCCCATCTATTCTCAGCCTCCCAAGTCCCAGCTGATTGGCTGGGTCTTCTTTTGTTGCCCTGCACAGGAGAACGGAGCTGGAAAGCAGGTTAGTGGGGTGGGGAGGGAATGGGATTTTGCAGTAACCTTCCCCCAGGAGTGGGGAGGGAATGGAGATTTTACAGTATCCTTCCCCTACCATGCCCACCAAGCCATGCCCACAGAACTGGTAGTAATTTTTTTTGAATCCCACCACTGGATACTAAATAATCAACACAAATCATAATAGGATAGCAATAGCAATAGCACTTAGACTTATATACCACTTTACAGTGCTTTACAGCCCTCTCTAAGCGGTTTACAGAGTCAGCCTATTGCTCCCAACAATTCGGGTCCTCATTTTACCGACCTTGGAAGTATGGAAGGCTGAGTCAACTTTGAGCCTGGTGGGATTCGATCTGCCAAATTGCAGTAGGAGTAGCTTGCAGTACTGCACTCTAACTACTGCGCCACTGAGACTCCTTTAGGATACTAAATGAAAGCAAATAACATAAATCACGAGATACAAACAACATAGTTATAGTTATAAGAAGCTAAAGAAATAGGCAATAGGAAAGATGAGAAGGATAATAGTAATAATAATACAGCCCTACTAGGTGGTTCGACATCCCAGGGTATAAGATGGTGTTGTGGGAATTAGTTGTTTAACAGAGTGATGCATGGGGGAAAAACTGACCTTGTGTCTAATTGTTCTGGTGTTCAGTGCCCTATAGTGTTATTTTGAAGGTAGAAGTGGAAACAGTTTATGTCCAGGATGTGAAGGGTCTGTAGATATTTTCATAGCCCTCTTTCTGGCTCGTGTAGTATACAGGTCCTCAGTGGAAGGCAGGCTGGTTGCAGTTATTTTTTTTTGCAGTCCTAATTATCTAAGTCTTTTGAATACTTTTGAAATCACCTGCATTTTTACTATAAGGAGGAAGACATCTTGAAAGAGGCCAACAGTAACCAGAAGAAGTGAACAGTTTCCAAGAAGAGACTGTTTCAGTTCTTAATTTTGCCTTTTGAGAATAATATAAGAAAGGAATTTTTGCCTAGGTGCAAGATACACACACATTTTTCTATCAGCTGTGGCACGTTTAAACTCTCTGCATATTTCATCAGATACTCTGCTTATTTCAGTACTTTAAAAAAGATTTAATCAAAAGCTACAAGTTTAGACTTGTCTGGACTTTACTTTTGTTTGGAGTTGGCAATGCTCTGAATTTGACTATGGTTAATAATTTTAATTGCTTACCTGTTCGAAGCAGGCACATTCATTTTTTTTAACTGTTTATGAAAAAGAAATCCTCTGTAAGGAAATTTAAGATGGTTCGAATTCACTGAATCATTCTGATTTTGATTAATGTACACCCAATCCCTTTATCTTTCATATTATTTTATTTTGAGATCATTTTAAAAAATCATTTGGAAATTGAATGTTGTCTCCTGTTATTTTGTGAAGTTTGCAGCACAATCCCAATTCCTGATCAATCAGAGGGCTCCTTGGTAAGGTAGGTGGGTAGGATGAAATCAAACTACTTGATCTGATTGAGCCTGCCTGTGAATTTTTATGACAAAAGTTCATATTCACCATGACAAATGTTCATGAACCTTTTCCTAATCTAAAACTTTCTATTATTTATTTGGGCATTATTTGAAGTCAACCAAATGCCCAGCTAAATGGTGGTCTCTGAGCTTGGTTGTTTTCTGGAAGACATTTCATTATTCAACTAAGTAACTGATGATGTTACCTGGTTTGGTAGTGAAACATCTGCAAGAAAACAACCAACCAAAGACCCCAATAGTTCTACTCTGGGCCTCAAATATTCTGCTTTAATCAAGAGGATTTAACAAATATGCCCATTTGAAAGAAAATCTACATCTGGCATGGAAACTTTCTGAACCATAATTAATATTTCAGAGAATTGTTGGAATACATAGACAAGATGAGTTTCAGATATTTAACTTAGTTCTTCATAAAATGTGTTCAGGGGTGAAGGCAATAAGGATATTGCCCAGAAGTTAATTACAGAAGATCTGGCTTTTTGTCTACAGTGCTTTAAGCAAAGGAGACTAAAATAATAAGACTGAAGACTTTTATACAATTCTACCTCAATAACAGAAAAATTCACAAGTATGATACAATTCATGGAACCAGGTAAGAATATAGTGTTGAATGTGTGTTTGGAAAATATGGCATTAATTTCACCTTATCTATCACCCTTGCTATCCTGGTATCGAATAAACAGAACACTAAAAATGGAACTATTTCTTTATTCATTCAGCTCTGTAGCTTCTGAAACTATACTTCTGAAACTTTGCAGTTTTCTTTATCTTGGAAACCCCACCCCCCTCAAAAGAAGAGAGAGTAAGAAAGAAAAGGAAGTGAAGAACTTAGCTTCATAATTAAAAAAACTTTGCTTGTTAAAGAGCTACTGTGCTGTCTTTTTAACATGTTTCAGTTGTCTTAGCTGGACTATTTTTAACCAGTATGTAATTTTCATAATTACCTTGCTAGTTATGCCAATCAAAAAATTTAAAAAGCCCAGCTTTTTTTATGTCTGTTGATTTCCTATGCTAGTTAATGGAAGATTCCCACTTCCAAAGCAGATTTTGATCCAGAGATGGTCGTAAGTCCAAAGAGGAAAAATGATACTGAATCTCTATCACGTCCAGCTATTCATCTTCATTGTAAGTTAATTACTTAATTGGGTTCTGAATTAAATCATATTGAAGATATGGCAATCTAAATTCTATTCAGTAGACTCCATTAGATTAAGATCACCTTCACCAACATAGTCTCCTCCAAATACTTGGGACTTCATGTAGCCAAACCCATGTTGGATATGAATTATGAGGACCATAGTCTGAGCATATCTAGAGATACCAATCAAATTTCCAGCTAGAAAAGCTACTAGTTGAGCACAGGTTGTCCTCAACTTACAATCATTCATTTAGTAACCATTTAAAGTTACAACGGCATTGAAAAAAAGCAACTTATGATGAGTTTTCACACTTATGACTGGATTCTCATGGTCTTGTGATCAAAATTCAGAAGCTTGGCAACTGACTCATATTTATGACAATTGTGCTGTCCCAGGGTCATGTGATTTTCATTTGTAACCTTCCCAGCTGGCTTCCAACAAGCAAAGTCAATAGGGGAAGCTAGATGCACTTAATGATTCGCTTAACAATTTCAGTGATTCACTTAACAACTGAGGCAAAAATGGGGGCAGAGCTCACAATGGAAATTTTGGGCTCAATTCTTGTTGCAAGCTGAGGACTACCTGTAGCTTAAAATCAATTTCTGCATTCTAAATTGTCCACTTTAAACATAGTGGCTCAAATAAACCATTTGCACTGAAATATAGTTCTGTTCCGGAGATATGATCCATATAAGTGATGATAATACAAATTTATCTGAAGCAATTTTTATTCACGAGGAACTGGGCAGAGTTGATTCAAGCAGATTTCCTTGTCTGGAAGTCTCTGTAAGCCGTATTTATTTTACTTCATTGGTTCATTCCATCCTTTGTTTCTTTTTGTTGTCATTGTTCAAATCCTGCCCATCACTGTATTAAGGGAAATGTGTACCAATTGCAAAATCCAAGTTTTTCCTGATGATTACCTATATATAACTCATCATATGGCTTTGATGTGGTCTATCTGCATTGAGAATGGGTGGCTTTCTGCTTATTTTAGATTGGCTAATCACACTGTGGTTTCTTTACCATTGTTTATGATGCCTTGTTGCAATAGACATACTAACATTTCATGGATGTAATTTACAAAGAATGTTAGTTCTCTTGTGAAATATTCCAATGCCCATTTTTCCTGTATCTTATTTAAAATAACAAGTTTCCACACTCAAGGGAAGACTAATAATTTGCTCCATAGAAGATCTCTAAAGAATAAAGGAACTATTGTTCTTCTATTTATTGAGGTATTATTTATTTGTTCACTACATTTTAATATTATGTCGTACTCTAAAACAATCACAAATGGTTTATATATAAACAAGATCAGAAGTTCTTTAAAATTATACCAACCACTGAAGAGTTTTTTTATTGTAATGTGAAAAATAATTACTATGCAACAAGCTCAGATGAGATTCAGATCAAAGACAGAATGCTTCAAAAGGATAACCTAAATAACCACCATCTATCCTAAATCAGTGGGGAACAGAAGGGTTCATACTAGGTTGAACAATTGATAGACAGATTTCACTTGGAGATACCAGGAACTCTCGCTAGGTAATACTATATAGATCAAAACCTCAAAGATCTGTTGGTAAAACCTGCAATGTTTGGACAATTGGTGATACACTTTTGTAAAAGTGACTTTTGTTTGCTGAATCAGACTCAGCAAATATTCTGTACTGTTTTTTAAAAAATATATGCCATCTACACCCGCAGCCTTACATTCTTAGAACATTTGTAACTTCCTTTTCATCTTTTTGTTCCTTGAACATGAACATTTACAGTATTATTTTTCAATCCCACTCTTTGAGAAATCAGAATAATTCCTATACAAATCCCTAAAATGCTGCTTCTACTTCCCCCACTAGTTTCATCCCTCCTCCTCCTCTTCTTCTTCTTCTTCTTCTTCTTCTTCTTCTTCTTCTTCTTCTTCTTCTTCTTCTTCTTCTTCTTCTTCTTCTTCTTCTCTCCTCCTCCTCCTCCTCCTCCTCCTCCTCCTCCTCCTCCTCCTCCTCCTCCTCCTCTCTTCTTCTTCTTCTTCTTCTTCTTCTTCTTCTTCTTCTTCTTCTTCTTCTTCTTCTTCTTCCAATCTATTCTATAAAAATCATACCTTCATTCTGAGCTCCTCCTTCCTCTTAGTTTCACAGACATACAACATAAATATTAATTAATTAATTTATCTTATTTACCATTTATTTCTCTTATATACCAATCCACAAGTTTCCATATGACATGGTCATCACTAGATACTGATTTCCAAAACTCACCATGGGTTCCAACAGGTGTTTACAGGGAGAGAGAATAAAAATTATAAGGAGCCTCTGTGGTGCAGTGGTTAGAGTGCAGTATTGCAAGCTACTTCTGCAGCCAGCTGTCTACAATTTGGCAGTTCAAATCCCATCATGCTCAAGGTTGACTCCGCCAAACATCCTTCTGAGGTGGGTAAAATGAGGACCCAAATTGTTGGGGACAATATGCTGACTCTGTAAATGGCTTAGAGAGGGCTGCAAAGCACTATAAAGCAGTATATAAGTGCTATTGCTATTGCTATGCTGGCCAAAGCCCTGTGTCCAAACCCCACCTGTTCTTTATCTGCTTGGTATATGTTTGTAGAAAAACATTTGTGCCTTGATCACCTGATCCTGGCCTTCATCTTGATTTTTTTTATCATCCCTCCGCAATTGCCCCAGTCAGGGGTGGGCTTCAAAAATTTTAGCAACAGGTTCTCTGTCTGGTCGCTGGGTGGGAATGGTCATGGTGGGCGTGGCCTAATCAGCCTCCTGCACCATGGCGGGGTGTTTTTTCCCTCCTGGGCTCCAGAGGCTTTCCTTGAGCCTCCAGGAGGGTGAAAACAGCCTCCCTGGGCTCTGGAGGCTCTTTGGAAGCCAGAAACAGGCTTATTTTTGGCCTTCCCGAACCTCTGTGTGTGCCCTCCACTTACCTGCATCCAAAACAGACTGCATGGGGACTCCTGGGAGCGGTGAGGCAGAGTGGGTGGGGCCAGCCAGGAGTGGGATTTGGAGGTTCTCTGAACTGCACAGAATCTTAGTTAGGGGCTCTCCTGAACCCCTGCAAACCCCCAGCACCCTATCCCTGCTTTTTAGCTGTAGAGAAGATATAGACTTTTTTTTTAAATTACATTTATATACCGCCCTTCTCCAAAGACTCAGGGCAGCTTACAATTTTTGGGATACAACCCAGTGTGCTCAGCAATAGCCTTCATTCCATTGTATATGCCTGCTTATTACTAAGCGGCATTTTTACAAAGCCATCTTATTGCCCCCAACAATCTTGGGTCCTCAATTTACCTACCCCGAGAGGATGGAAGGCTGAGTCAACCTTGAGTCTGGTGGGATAATAATTGCAGGCAGCTGGAATTAAGTGCTAGGCATTTAACAGCCTGCACCACCAAGGCTCTGTTAGACTTAGTTCTAACAGTTCCATATACAGCATTCCTCTTAATTGTAAGGACAGAAGTGGTCAATTCTGGTTGATTTTGACATTATACCACAAATTTTATCCCAAATATTCTTACATATCTCTAATCCATATCCATACCATAGTGCAATTGTGCCCACTTCTCTAAGCTGAGAGGTATATGCAGTATAATAACTTGTGCTCATATACTTATGCAAATTTATAGAGTATTTTCATAATATTTAGAATTTAAAGAATATTTATATTCATATTTAATTTAGTATTTAAATTTTATAAGCCATCCGGAGTCCCTTCAATAATAAGATAAATGAAACTAAATAAAATGAATAGGATTTTTGCCCTAATAATATCTACCTCTTGAAAAGCAATTCCCAGTACATCCCTGGCTAAGACTGACTATCTGAAAAAACAGTTGACCTAAATCACATGGAACTTTAGGAAAAAAAGGGCCCTAATTTATTACAAGGCTCAAGAGATGAAGGCAAAAAATACATCCTTTTAGAACCAATTGGAACAACTGCTTCATATTATTTCTTAAGAGATCTAACAGAGAAATGCACAGAGAGGAATGGTGTAAATATAGCGAAGCTATTAGGCTGCAAAATTTCAAATGATCACTAGATGGCAATGAAGAATTGCTGAGGACTCCAAGAGTTTGTTGCCATCTAGTGACTATTTGGAGACCTGCAGACTATAAGCACGGTGTCCCCAGAAGGCTCATTGCTGTATGTAGTTGGAGCAATGCTACAGCACTGCAGAACAATTTTGCTTGTATTTCCCCTGAAGTTTCCCTTTTGATTGACGTTCATCTCTTCAAATTCCTATGCAGCATGTCTTCGAAACCTGCAAATAATTCAACGTAGGTTGTTTTTGTTTGTATGGAGTTGATTTTTTTTAATTACATTTATATGCCACCCTTCTCCGGAGACTCAGGGCGGCTTACAATTTTTTGGGATGCAACCCAATGCGCTCAGCAATAGCCTTCCTTCCATTGTATATGCCTGCTTATTACTAAGCGGCATTTTTACAAAGTCAGCTAATTGCCCCCAACAATCTTGGGTCCTCAATTTACCTACCCCGAGAGGATGGAAGGCTGAGTCAACCTTGAGCCTGGTGGGATTCAAACCTACAGCAGTTGTAGGCAGCTGGAACTTAAGTGCAGGCAATTAACAGCCTGAGCCACCAAGGCCCTTATATTTGTCTTTCAGACTCCTTTACCATTGGAATCTGAAAAGACCGTAAAGTCAAATTTCCTTAGAAACAATCAATGTACTTTACCCTTGATTGAAGTCCTTTAAAAAAAAAAGAAAAAGAAAAAGAAAGCAGAAGATCAACTAAATGAATCCTGGATTTAGAGGGCAAACAAATTAGCAGGAATTATTGTGAAGTCTTGTTTATAATCCTTGGTTCCTGGGAGCCAGGAAATTTTACCACATTGCTATATTCCATGTTGAGACATTAAAGGGCGGTTTTTGAATTCTAACAGGGGAATGTGAAGGGTGTGGAGGCAAGTTGACCAAACAGATTGTGACTCTTCCTATTGAGCTTTTAAACCCCTGGACTAGTGGAGGAGAAATCTTGTAAGAAAAGCAAACGAAGGTCCTGTAAACCAAACCTTCTTAACAGATGTACAATTCACTTTGCCCAAGTAGGTATTTGATCTGCTGTGGCAGGCAGGGAATAGATTTTTCCTTTAGCCCTTGTTTGCTTAAGGGAGGCTTAAAGCTTATGCAAAAATTGGCACCTAAGTATAAAATAGTTTGCTGTGCTGCAAAATCTGGCCTTGTCATGATCAAAGACAGCTTTGAGGGGTTTAGAATCTTTGTTTATAATCAAGCTGCCATTGGACCATTGGTTACCATTCTGTCGTAAAAAGAAAAACAACTTAAATGAACATGGCTGGATCTCGGTGAATGGTGCCACTTCCAGAAATGCCTATGGAGATCCTCAGCGATCCAGCTCATGGTTATTCCAAAGATACTTTTCCCCGCACCCCCAAGAGGCAACTGAACTTTCTGTTTTTCTTTGAAGACATTTCGCTTCTCATCCAAGAAGCTTCTTCAGCTCTGACTGGATGGATGGTGGGGAATGGAAGGATTTATACTCCTTGCAGACAGCTGAACATTTGCGACCTGCTAAAAGAATGCAAATGTCCAGCTGTCTGCAAGGAGTATCAATAGGGAGGTTCTTAGGTAGCAGGGTCTGAACATCAAGATGGCAGTGCCAACCACATGGTCAAAGTCTGCCCTATTGTGACACACATACAAAGGTGGCACAAGGAGGGAACCAACCTATAACTAAGGAGAATTTTCCTGACAATTCCAATTAATGACTTGTCTTCAGAAGTTGTGGGTGATCCAACACTGGAAGTTTTTAAGTAGAGATTGGACAACCCCTTGTCTGAAATGGCATAGGGTTTCCTGCTTGAGTAGTGGCTGGACTATAAGACCCCCAAAGTCTCTTCCAACTCTGTTATTCTGCTATTTTGTTATTTTGGCAGAACTTTGATTGCATGATTGCATGGTTGAGGCAATCACCATGGCTTGTTTGACTCAGGTTTCACCCATACCCAACCTGAATGTGGAATACAAAAGAGCCCAGCCAGCCTAGTAAGTGGGGAATTGGCCTTGAGTTCTCTCAACTCTGGCAACTTTAAGATGTGCTGGCTGAGGAATTCTGGGAATTGAAGTCCACAGTTCTGAGAGTGCCTAAAGTTGGGGAACATTTAAAGAGATAGACCATGCCACCAGCCAAACCAACATCCTACACAGCACAATAGTATCAGTGATTAGAAGAATAGGACGTTTCTCAGTTCATAAAAATAAAACTCAGCAGAAAGCCAATCTGAATTAAGTTTTTTAAAACATGCAACTAGAACCAAAAGGCTTGGTTTGAGAGTTGCTAGTGGACAAGCAGGATACAAACAAAATACAAGCATATGGAAACATAGGATCCTGGAGGGACTTCTTTCTCCACCAAACAGATAATTTAGTGATACATCATGAACCACATCCATTTATTCCTTTTAGCTTTACTTCATGTACAGTAGGTAAAGTATGGCTAAAAATTTTTTTGCAGCTGGGAGCACAGAAGAAAAGGCCAAAATGTCATATTCTCCCATTTCACCTTAAAAAAAAGATTTTTTTAAAAATTAAAATAAAAAGAAATTCATTAAAATTTATTATAGAATAAAAATACAGAAGGAAATAAAAGTTGAAAAGCTAAAAGAAAAAAAGAGAAGGGCGCAAAGAGAAAAAAAGTAGTGAATTCCAATTTTTTTTTACTGCAGTAGAATAAAAAAAGATACAATTATAACCTCAATTTTGTGCTTTACATTTTCCAACATTTCAAGCCATTTCTATAACAATAAAACCATTCCAATTATCATCATCTAAAATCAAAGTTTCATTTCCCCCCCAGGATCAAGCAAAAAGTCCAGAAGCGGTTTCCATATAGAAACGAAACCAATTAAATTCTTCTCTTAATTAAAATTATCAATTTTGACATCTCCAACTCCATCACTTCCACCATCTATTCTTCCATTGTGGGAACCATTTCACCCGCAAATATTCAGCAATTGAAACTGGTACACATTAACAACAGAGAGATGCTTCTGCAGTGCTTTTACTACCTTGGTCCAAAATTCCTGCCTAGAAAGAAATTTTGCAAGAAATGCACTGGATTTATCACTGAACATCTTTGATGTTTGCTTTAATGTGTTCTGATACTGTTGGGAAAGGCAGCTTAGAGCTCTTTTTTTAAAAAAATTCATATTTATATGCCGCCCTTCTCCGGAGACTCAGGGCGACTTACAATTTTTGGAGCACAACCCAATGTGCTCAGCAATAGCCTTCATTCCATTGTATATGCCTGCTTATTACTAAGCGGCATTTTTACAAAGTCAGCTTATTGCCCCCAACAATCTTGGGTCCTCAATTTACCTACCCTGAGAGGATGGAAGGCTGAGTCAACCTTGAGCCTGGTGGGATTCGAGCCTGCACTAATTGCAGGCAGCTGGAACTTAAGTGCCAGGCATTTAACAGCCTGCACCACCAAGGCCCTTCAAGCTCTCAGCGAGAGGCATGAAGGAGACCTTGAGGAGGTGACAAAAAAAAGTCAAAATGAATTCATTGCATGTGGGCATTGATTGCAGGGCTCTGGCCACATCTTTGACCCACGAATGTTACACATACAGTGACTCGAATAATCCAGACCATGGTTAACTTGAAGTTGAAATCAATGGGGACTAAGGCTAGCTAATGCTAAGTATCAAAGACAGAAGTGAAAGACATAGACTTCCTGTAATGCTAAGCTTAGGCTGGGCTTTAGGACTACGATGGTTCTTTTCTTGCAAAGAAACCAAAATTGCAGATGTTCATGAAAGTTACTGACAAAATAAATAACATTTGCTAGACCAATACTTGAATACAGCTCATCAGTCTGGAACCCACATTACATATTTGATATTAATACAGTTGAGAAAGTCCGGAAATATTTCACAAGAAGAGTTCTCCACTCCTGTACTCATTGCAGAATACCTCATGCCACCAGCCTTGAAATTCTAGACCTAGAAAACCTAGAACTACACCGCCTTCGGTACGATTTAAGTATAGTATATAAAACCATACATTGCAATGTCCTACCTGTTAATGAATACTTCAGCTTCAACCATAACAATACAAAAGCACACAACAGATACAAACTCAAGGTAAACCGCACCAAATTGAAAATACGACTTCAGCAACAGAGTGGTCAATGTCTGGAATACTCTACCTGGCTCTGTAGTTTCTTCCCCAAACCCCCAAAATTTTAACCTTAGACTGTCTACTATTGACCTCACCCCTTTCCTAAGAGGTCTGTAGGGGGCGTGCATAAGCGCACCAACATGCCTACCGTCCCTGTCCTATTGTTTATTTTTTATTTTTTATTTTTATTTTATATTTTATATTTATTTTATTTTTTATTTTTTATTTTTATTTTTATTTTTTATTTTTTATTTTTATGTATCCATTTCATGTATTCATAACTATGTTTATACTTATACCTGTTATCTTATAATCGCATAAATAAATAAATAAATAAATAAATAAATAAATAAATAGGTTAACCTGAAGTGGAAATCACCAGGAACCAAGGCTAATTAATGCCTCATTTGTTCACAAGTGAAGCGATCCTGTGCTTAGCCTGGATTGCAGTGGTTTTTCCCCATCAGGGAACCTAGATTGTGACCAGATGATTAGAATTCATGAATTCCCTCCCCCATCTCCTTGTAAGGTTTAAGAAAGAAAAGAGACTATGAAACTAAAATGATATTAATCTAAAACAAACGGCCTCTTTCAGATTCATGCTGGGGAAGCGAATTCACTAGGGTACATGTGAGTATCTGCTCACAGAACCTCAATAAATAATGAATGACGATTATGAATGGCAAGGCCCAGTTTGCTGAATTCAAGACATTTTATTTGAGGCCATTAGCTCACTTTCTTTCATTTGTCATTTGGAGGCCGATCTGCCTTAGAAAGTAGCCGGGATGCCAGCAGGAGCTATTTTTCTTCCTGTCTGCTTTAGAAAAAAAAAATACTTTCTCTTTGGCTTAAGCCAAATTCTCCCTAATGCTTTTTAAAGAAAGCAGAGCCTTAAAGATCAAAGATATTCAGCCAACACCTGTGCTAACAGTATTTTCAATTGCTATTGAGCATTCCTTGTAAAGCTGTTTTTAAAATGCAGGTGCTTTTTTAGTCTAATATATGGAATTCAAATGAATCCATAAAGGATGCAAACTGCGCATCTTCGACATATCTTTTGACTGTGCTTACATAAAAGTGGAGTCTATTTAATCATAAATCCAGTACAAAGAATAGGGAGGGGGAAAATCAAAGATTTTTCTACCGGTCTTTGTTGGTTGATGTTATATTTGTTCGGAAACATTTTAAACTAGGAATAGCCAGCTGGTGTCCTATGATTTGGATGTAGCCTGTGATGAATTTCTTTCTGAACCCAGGTGGTTTTACACATTTTTAATTGAAGGGTGGCACAAGATTTTCTATAGCTTTGCTTGTATAGAAAATACTTCAACTGTGGTGAAAGAGAATTTTTAAAAATAATAATAAAAGAAGCTGTTGACTTCTTTGAGGATAAGGGGAATAGCTTACAATAGAGTACTGTGTCTTAACCAAATTATGCAAGTGGATGATGTATCTTCTCTTTTACTTTTACATCAAATCTCTTGAATGTTTAAGTAGGACTAATACAGTTGGACTGCAAAACTCTTGAAGATCTCTAGGGGGAAGTGAAGATAAACAGAAACCCCCAACTGTGCTGCCCTCTAGTGGCCATACACATACGAAGTCCAAACCTAGTGGCTATACTGTGATTTAACAAACACTGGAGAGATTTAGTTATTCCTACAATTTGCTCTTTTCCTTATGGCTTTTCTTGATGTGATAAAAATGACTGGTATCCTATACTCACACAAGTGTGAGAAATCTGTATTATTGAATTACAACTCCCAGAAGCCTCAGTCAACATGGCCAACAGACAAGGATAAAGAAAGTTGTAGTTCACCAGTAACTGGACAGGCTTTCTATTTCTGGAATAAAAGAAGGAGATTCTTTCATTAAATTCTGAACCCAATCTTTTGTGTTCTAAATTTTAACCCTACTTTACAAAACCCCAATAGTGGCCAAGATTCCTGCTCTGAATATATTTAGATTTTTGGTCTTAATATTTTTTACCATAAACTCCTCCAAATCGTTCCTTCCAATCCTTTTCTTTGCTTTCCATATAACTGATTGTTTGATTGTGTACCACCAAGTTGATGTTGACCCTTAGTGACCACATGGCTAGATTTTCTGCATGATGACCTGTCCTTAGCTTGTTCTTCCAATCATGCTCTCATTGCCATCGTGACTGGGTCAATCCATTTCGTTGTGCTTCATCCTCTTCTCTTTTCTATTATTCCATATTATTACCTTACAATTTGTTGCAACGGTGTTTATGCTCTTTTTTGTTTTCACTGGGACAGGCTTTTTAACTTTTACAATCTCCTAGGCACTAGTATGCTTGAATTTGGGTTACCCTTTTTAGATTATGGAATTGATTTCCCTAAGCTCCAACTTTGCATAGACAAATTGTACTCTTCTGCTGTTTTCCATTTCTCCTGTGCCAGTGTTTGGATTCAAAATTTTTTACTACCAGTTCTGTGGGTTTGGCTTGGTGGGCGTGACAGGGGAAGGATACCATAAAATCTCCATTCTCTCCCCCCTCCTGGGGGAAGGTTACTGCAAAATCCCATTCCCTCCCCACCCCACTAACCTGCTTTCCAGCTCTGTTCTTCTGTGCAGGACAACCAAAGAAGACCCAGCCAATCAGCTGGGACACGGGAGGCAGAGAAGAGATGAGGGTGGAGCCAGTCAGAGGTGGTATTTGCTGGTTCTCTGAATTACTCAAAATTTCCTCTACCGGTTCTCCAGAACTGGTCAGAACCTGCTGAATACCACCTCTGATTCTGTGTTGAAAAAAATAAATCCAGCTGTGGTTTTTATGAATTCCCATGCACCTTGGGGTTTTTCCCATTATTTTCTATTGATATAGAATCACACTCTTCATTGCTTCAAGTTTATTAAAATCTTTACCCCTCATAGTTACATGGTTGAGTATATCCAGTTTTAGTATCCCCAACTTTTCCCCAGTGTCACATTTCTACTTCAAATGCAAATCCCTATTCACTGTCATTAAGTCAACCATAGCTGCTTTTTTATATTGTATTTTTATTCTTTGCCAATGTAAAAAACTAACATAATTTTCTATTGTTTTAATATGGCATATACACCAATATAATATTTTTTCAAATAAAAATTTCCCCTACTTTTTGAAGGAGAACATCATCATTGGCAGAGATTCTATTTCAACATATTTTGGGGTAATTGAACTTCCTATTAATGTCCTTCATACCTCTGTGAGGTGCTACAATTCTCTTCTCTCTTCTCTTCCACCCACATTTTATCCTTTGTTAGGTAGACAATACTAGACTCCAACAACATTTTCATTTGTTTGTCCATATTTTAAAAATCCAAATATAATACTATTCAGCTGGATTTCTGAGCAAATCTGAATATTTCTAAAATATATCACATCAGTCAAACATCTCAGGAAAAAGTTCCATATCCGTATTTGACTTGGAGAGATTCATAAAGATGATGCAATGTTGATACTGTTCAACCCTGAGCTACAAATATTCTATCAGTAATACTGACACAATATGATCCAGCAACCCATCTGCAGCCAATACTCCAGATTCCATAGTTTCATAAGTTTCTATGCCATCTTCAGGAATCATTTTATAAAAAATATATTAATTTAAAGGTTAACCAGGGCTGCCCTAAGGGCCCTAGTCTTCAAGACATTTAAGACTTTGCATGTTAACTTAAGCTGAAAAATGAACAAATCAGCAAGGGACAGTCAATGATCATACCAAGTAGAAAGTTCATGAATTTATTTTAAACAATAAGGTCAGAAATCAATGACATAACCTACTTGGACCCCAGAAACTGTATCTTTGCCTTTTAAAAATCAACCATGGACATTCTGATTCAAGACTCACACAATTCATTAAGACCATGTATAAATAATTGTCTAAGTGAGATGGAATTCTGTGGTTGTTGGATACCCAAAGTGAGGTATTTGTCCTTTTGTCAATTTGTCCTTTTGTCAATTTGTCCTTTTTGTGAGACTTAGTTTCATCTGATACAGTCTGAGGAAACACATATGGTTGACTTGCCCTTCCCCAACAGTTTGATTGAATACAGGAAACAATCTGTGCTTCACTGAAAAAGAAATTATATTATCCACATGAGTCTATTCCTGTTGAGACCAATCTAATACAGGGCCATAGGTATTAGTTATATCATTAATTGTGTTGAATTAATGTAACACACGAACAGGAATTGCCTTTGAAAGCTCTTCAAAATTGCAGGAGGTTTAGAAAGCAATCCCAAGAAGTCGATGGATAGCAGTAGATCAGGATTTTGATCTAAAGTTGCCAACTTGGCAACTTTAAGACGTGTGGAATTCTACAAGTTGAAATCTCCACATCTTAAAGTTGTCAAGTTTGAGAAACTTTACGATGGACTGTACTATGGACACTGATCCACTTGAAAAGACTATACTGGCTACTTGTTTGTTTCTGCGCATGACTTAAAGAGTTGGTACAGGTATAATTCAACTTACAACCATTTGTTCTGTGACCATTTGAAATGATAATCTCTTACAACCATTTGTTCTGTGACCATTTGAAGTGATAATCTCTGCTGCAGCCTCCCCATAGTCACATGATCAAAATTTAGGCACCCTAATCCTGGGGTCATGTGATCACCATCTTCCCAGCCGACTTCCAAGAAGCAAACTCTGTTGGAGAAGCCAGTTTCATTTAACAACTGTGTTACTAACTGAACAACTTCAGGGATTCACTTAACGACTGTAGCAAACAAGATTGTAAAATGGGGCAAGTCACATAACTGTTTTGTTTAGCTATGGTTCAATGATGGCATAAGGCGAGGACTTCCTGTAATCACCTTTAAAATCTTAAAACCTTTAGATCTTACGGACTGCATTAAAAGGTGCTTTGCCTTTCTCTGTTAGATATTTATTTGTTTTCTCTAGCTTTGACTTTAAAAGAAAAAATAAATAAACCTTACATTGAACTGAAATGATTTAAAATTATCCTGAGTGATGTGTAGGAGAAAGTCAAAGTGAAATATAAATACATTTATAGATATGGATATAGAGTTGTGGAAAACATACCAATAGAGGGCAGAAGCAGCATTTGACAATACGTATCACTTTCTCCCCATCTTGGCAATTCACATCTTTTGTTTCTCTGTCTTTCAAAAAAGGAGCTTGTCTTGTATAAGAGCTGTATAAGATGTGCCAAATTGCAAATATGACTAAACCCCAATCGACTCATCAGTTATCTTTCAAGATTCATTTAAAATCTGACTTGCTCAATGCTTATTATCATCAGAATGGATTGTGAACATTTATTTTCAAGGTTACTGCTCTGCTGTTGCTGTTTTATAGAATTCAGGTATTTTGAAGGAACGGAGAGAAGACTGGATAAATATATCTGAGGGATCCTGGGTGCTCTTTGAGCTTGCTTGTTTTGTTGAAGACATTTCATTACCCAAACTAGGTAATATCATGTGTGCCTAAGTGTATCTTCTTTGCATTCTTGTCTTATAAGTATGATGGCTCAGGGACGCGGTGGCTTACTGGCTAAGACGCTAAGCTTGTCAATCAGAAAGGTTGGCAGTTCGGCGGTTCAAATCACTAGCACTGTGTAATGGAGTGACCTCTGGTAACTTACCCCAGCTTCTGCCAACCTAGCAGTTTGAAAGCATGTAAAAATGCAAATAGAAGAATAGGGACCACTCTGGTGGGAAGGTAACAGCGTTAGTCATGCTGGCCACATGACCATGGAGACATATTTGGACAGCGCTGGCTCTTCGGCTTTGAAACGGAGATGAGCACCGCCCCCTAGAGCCGGAAACGACTAGCACGTATGTGCGAGTGGAACCTTTACCTTAGGTAATATCATCTGTGCCTAAGTGTATCTTTTTTGCACTCTGTGCTTTGATGTAACATGAAGATTATGTCAAAAGAAAGAAAGCAACATGGATCATACGATACAACAGTCATGGGGATTACAAAAGAACATTGGAGGAAATATCTGGCTCACTTGTGCAAATATATCCATAGATATTAACTCACAATATTTGAGGCATGGCATAATTTAAGCGTAGACAAGTAAATTTCCAAATTAATGCATAATCTTTTATTCCATGACTGTTGCTTCTTCAACCACTGACTGGGCTGCAGCTCTTCCTCTCCCAAATAGGACTATATCTCAACTGATATTTAGAATTTTATTTGAGATTTGTGAACATTACTTTTCCCAGGATGAATAGCAGCTCTTAAACACACTCACCTGCCAGTCTGACATGATTAATACAACTCTGATGGCTGGATCACATAGGTGAGATATTTCCAGTGACAGGGCTAGTACACATAACATGTAACCAGAGGTAGTTTTCAGCAGGTTCTGACCAGTTCTGGAGAATTGGTAGCGGAAATTTTGAGTAGTTTGGAGAATCCGCAAATGCTACCTCTGACTGGCCCCACCCCCATCTATTCTCTGCCTCCCAAGTCCCAGCTGATTGGCTGGGTCTTTTTTTGTTGCCCTGCACAGGAGAACGGAGCTAGAAAGCAGGTTAGTGGGGTGGGGAGGGATTGGGAATCTGTAGCAACCTTCTCCCAGGAGTGGGGAGGGAATGGAGATTTTCCAGTATCCTTCCCCTATCACACCCACCAAGCTATGCCACGCCCACAGAACCAGTAGCAAAAATTTCAGTGATGGGATTCAGATTTCTTTACTACTGGTTCTGTGGGTGTGGCTTGGTGGGAGTGGCAGGGGAAGGATACTGAAAAATCTCCAGTGATATTTGTTGGTTCTCTGAACTACTCAAAATTTCCACTACCGGTTCTCCAGAACTGGTCAGAACTTGCTGGATACCACCTCTGCCACCACTGCATGTAACCATAATTTAGGCTGATATTCTCTTCATGTGATATGCTTAGTATTATCTGTGGAATAGAGTGTTACGAAACAAGGTATTTAAAAATGGCTTACCACGATGGGTGTCCATATAAGGATCTGGCCAAAAGGAAATATATGCATGAAGACATATTATCATGCCATTAGAGCAATTAAAGTGCAAGTAGTCCTCAACTTATCACCACAATTGAATCCAACATTTCTGTTGCTAAGGGAGGCAGTTGCTAAGTGAATTTTGCCCCATTTTGCAACCTTTCTTGCCACAGTTGCTAAGTGAATCACTGCAGTTGTTAAGTTAGTGACATGGTTGTTAAGTGAACCTGGCTTCCTTATTGAATTTGCTTGTCAGAAGGTGGCAAAAGGGGATCACATGACCCCAGGGCACTGCAACCGTCATAAATATGAATCAGTTGCCAAGCAGCTGAATTTTGTTCACACGACTATGGAGGATGCTGCAATTGTTGTAAGTGTGAAAAATGGTCATCAGTCACTTTTTTCAGTGCTGTTGTAACTTCGAACAGTCACTAAATGAATGGTTGGTTGTAAATCGAGGACTATCTGTACTTGCACCGAAGACCCTGACATGATTACCTAAGGACACCATTTATTCAGTGGCATCACAATGCCATTTTGGTGTAATTGTGGCCTGCTACACATGCTGATGCTTAGCTCTGTGTATGAATCCTGCTTCTGTTTAAGTTTCCACCTGTGATGGGAGGAATGTCAATTTGTATTGCTTAATCCCAGTTTATAAACCTTCAAAAATCCAATTCTGGAGGGTTTTTTTTTTGAAGAACACCTTCCCTCACAGTTGGTATAGTTTAATTCAACATTCAAGTCTGGGAATGTGTTGTGGGAATAGGGGTCTCTACTTCACTGAAGTGAAGAAAGAACTCCATGAATGGTGCGGATTCAAAGCACAATCTTCATTCTGTACCATGCATTGAGCCTCGGTGGCGCAGTGGTTAGAGCAGCCATGGGCAAACTACGGCCCGGGGACCGGATCCGGCCCGTTCGGCTGTTCTATCCAGCCCACGGAGCCGAAAGAGTGGAGGGTTCTCTTGCTCTCCCAGAAGGCTACGTGAAGTAATCTAACTTTGAACTTATATTAGTTCACACAAACACTCCATCCATGCTTTTGTTCCGGCCCTCCGGCCCAGTTTAAGAACCCATTGTGGCCCTCGAGTCAAAAAGTTTGCCCACCCCTGGGTTAGAGTGTAGTACTGCAGGCCACTTCTGTTGACTACTGGCTACCTGCAATTTGGCAGTTCGAATCTCTCAAGATTGACTCAGCCTTCCATCCTTCTGAGGTGGGTAAAATGAGGACCCAGATTGTTGGGGGCAATAGGCCAACTCTGTAAACGGCTTAGAGAGGGCTGTAAAGCACTGTGAAGCGGTATATAAGTCTAAGTGCTATTACTAAGTACTATTGCTATTGACTTACCTGAATGGAGTACCATCATTGATAAATAATAGATTATTTCTATTTGATTTTCCCCTTTTGGCAACATCTTATCATTTTTTTCTTGGCATTTCCCTGGATCTATTTCCTGGAAAGTTGCAGCATTTTTCTTTTTTCTTTTGTCAGTGAAGGGCAAGGGATTGGCTTCCTTCACTCTAAAACAAGGAAATGTTGTTGTTTCAAAGATGATTTCTTAAGTTCCTTCAACCACTGCAAATATTCCATGTCTTCTGTAGAAGTTGTCTTGACTTATAACCACAATTGAGACCAGAATTTCAAGGCAGTTGTTAAGCGAGTTTGCACCCGGTTTTACAACCTAATTTGTGATGATTTTTAGGTGAATGGCTGCAGCTTTTAAGTGAAGTTTGCTTGTCAGAAGGCAGCTTAGCAAGTGACAAATGGTGATCACTTGATACCATGATACCAGCAATCATTCTAAATATACGTCAACTGGAAGTTTCACTCTTTGTCTGATGCTTATACAATACATAGCCCTGGCCAATCATGCAGTCTTAGAAGGCGAAGAATGGAAATGATTTCAGAGATTTTCCACTCCTGGCCAGTGGAGAGTCCTCCAGTGCAGTATGCTTGATGGATACCACCTAGCCTCTGCTTCAGTATCTCCAGTGAAGAAGAATCCAGCACTCGTTAAAAATCTTTCCATTACTGAACAGCTCTTTTTTCTGAATTCCAGCCAAAATTGATTTCCTTATAGTTTAAAGCCATTTTTCCTTGCTCTGTCTTCTGGAACAACTTTGAACAATTCTACCTTGTCTTTTACATGACAGCTTTTCAGATACTTGAAGACAACGATCTTGTTTCTTGCAAGCTTCTCTTCTCCAGTTCTCCAGGCTAAATGATCTCTTGGTTTTTTGTTTTTTTGTTTTTGCAAAAAAAGATTAAGAGCTACAGCTTCCTTGGCAAGCATCTTTCTTTGTTAATGTTCTCTCTCTCTCTCTCTTTCTCTGCTTCCCTCCTTCCCCCTCCCTCCCTCCCTCTCCCTCTCTCTTTGTGTTTGCGTCAACCCTGATTTCTGGCAATCAGAGAACCAGACCCTTCAGAAGTAGTTTGCCATTGCATTCTTCCTAGGGCTAAGAGAGTCACGTGTCCAACTTCTCCCAGGTGAATTCATGTGTCTTCATCCCCAGCCCAGTGTCTGTAACCACTGCACCAAACTGGTTTTCTTTTAGAGACCACTAATCTTCTGTTTAAATGGTTGCCAGAGGATTTTTCTATTATATTCTACTTATCAATAGAAGAGAATATTTGTAGCACAGGGTTGAACTGTGAGGTTCTTGGTTGTTTTCTTGCAGATGTTTCACTACCAAAACATTTTAGTACTGACATGCCTGCAAGAAGAAACTCAGAGAGTACCAAGGAGACCACTTGTTCTGCTTAAAATATGGTCTGGGCTTTAAGAAAACCATCATAATAATGTCTGTGGAGGTCCTCAATCATCCAGGTCATGCTTGTCCCAAAGATGCTTTTGCAAAAGGCAACTGGACTTTCTTGCTTTTTTTCTTTGAAAGAAGGAAAGTCAGAACTGAAGAAGCTTCTTGGATGAGAAGTGAAACATTTTCAAGGGAAAAAAGACCACTTGCCTTTTGGTAAAGCACCCTTGGGACATCGTAATAATGGAAACCATCAAGTTCTTCCAGTTGCCCATGAATATCTGGATAACAGAATAAACTGATTTAATTTAATTTAATTTAATTATGGGATTTCTATGCCGCCCTATCTCCCGAAGGACTCAGGGCGGCTTACAACAATAAAACACCAGAGTACAAAATTTTAAAAAACTATTAAACAAGAACGAAACCCCAATTACACATTAAAATAATTAAAACCCACGAACAATTAAAATAATTAAAAACCCCTTCAGTCCAGATTGGCCGATCGAAAAAGCCATGTTTTTAGGTCGCGACGGAAGGATCGAAGGTCAGGAGCCAATCGAAGCTCCACAGGTAGTTGGTTCCAAAGGGTGGGTGCACCCACAGAGAAGGCTCTCCCCCTGGGGGTCACCAGCCGACACTGTCTGGCCTACGGCACCCTGAGGAGATCCTGTCTGTGGGAGTGCATGGGGCAATGGGAAACTGATGCCAGCAGCAGGTGCTCCTGCAAATACCCCGGACCTAAGCCATGAAGGGACTTATAGATGATTACTAACACCTGATGATAACCAATCCCTTAAGGATTAATAGACAGAGTGATAGACAGAGTTAAAGTTTGATATAAAGATTTAGAAAACCAATTATAAAACTGATGTGCCTGCACATTAATTAGCATGTAAAATCGTTCATAAGTAACCAGCCTCTTTAAAAGCTCACATCACAATAGATTTTAGCTTCTTTTTCCCACTTTACTTGTTAGACAAAATGATTCGTAAGGTTGTTAACATTGCAGCTGTATGTAGATGTGTTAGATATATGTGTGGGTGTAGGGGACAAGTAAGTCAACAATGTTTAAGGTAAGTAATCCCTTAATCAATTTTAACATAAACTTCTGATGCTGAATGAGTGATGATAGCATAATACCTTTACTAATTCCCATTTAAAGTAGCAAAGGCATTAAAAGACTCCTGTTATGAAAACTGCCTGAAGGACACAAATTATCTGTTTTATAGTCCTGTAAAATCTACCACAACACAGTCATATGCTACTTAATATAGACATGCAAGCTATGCATAAATAGTCATCCTTATTTGCTTGCAGATAACATTTTTCTGGCTGAAGGCTTTGAAAGGAAGACATTACTCATGAGTTGCTGTTGGTCTCTGAAAGTATTTTATCCAGTTCGATGCATCATAGATTATTATTCCCAAAACCTACATTCATTAATGCCAAAATATGTAGTAAAAGTAAAAAAAATAAAGGCAAGGGTGAAAAATGGAAATAGAAATTATATAAGAATCACAACCAATGATTTTCATAAACAAGGCATTCCACAGAGTGACATATTCCAGGGTCTTCATGAAACTTCATCAGTACAATTTAACAAATGCTTAGCATGATTAATGGCACAGTGACAGTCCTCTTCCTAATAAAGAACAGGTATTGTAGCCTGTTGTCAGTAAGTAAGTGGATTCAGGTTACGCATGATAGCAGTTAAACAAGAGCATTTATCCTAGTGGAGAGTTTGGACAATACCAGATCATGCAAGTAATCTGCAGAATTATATCAGAAATGGTCATTTGGGATGTTATTCTTGGAGACTGAGATTGAGGTGTAAAATTAATCTTCCTTTGTATAGTATGTGCACACTCCAAAATATATAAAGATTATTTTAGGATGACATCAGTCATAGCATAGAACAACTCAAAGAAGATTGGAAGATGTGGACAGACCCAGCCCATGTAATCCTCAAGAGTAATTGGACATGACTGAATGGATAACAACTACTTCTTCTTCTTCTTCTTCTTCTTCTTCTTCTTCTTCTTCTTCTTCTTCTTCTTCTTCTTCTTCTTCTTCTTCTTCTTCTTCTCCCTTCTTCCTTCTTTATCTTCATCTTAATCTATCATGCATTTAATGCATTCCCCCTTTGTCAAACTAAAAATTACAGCTTAGAAGAAATTCTAGAATTCTGTTTGATTGCTCATTGTACCCTTTGATTATTATTGTGTTGTACCTTATTGTATCTTTTCCTTTATGTATACTGAGAGCATTTGCACCAAGACAAATTCCTTGTGTGTCCAATCACACTTGGCCAATAAAGAATTCTATTCTATTCTATTTTAGTTTTTATTCTGTATTGTATTGTATTCTGTTCTATTCTCTTCTGTTCTGTTCAAACGTTTCATGGATTTCATAGGCCTCAGGTTTTGGGTATGTAATTTGCTTCCCATAATTAAGCCCTTCCTTCCTTCCTTCCTTCCTTCCTTCCTTCCTTCCTTCCTTCCTTCCTTCCTTCCTTCCTTCCTTCCTTCCTTCCTTCCTGGTATCTGGCTCAACATTAATTAATTGTGAGAGAGATCTACATGTCTTAAGAGGACCACTGTATGAGTATAAGCCAACAGTCTGTTGCAGCTACCAAGAAACCAGTGCATTCCTGGGTTGCATCAACAGGATAGCATCGTGTAACCATGATTTGCAATGTATTTTGCCATTTTCAGGCAGAAAATGTCAAAAATTGCCAATTGGTCACGATAGATTCTCTTAATGATCATGCGGTTTGCTTAGTGACCATGGTGACTTGCTTAGCAATAAAAACAGTCATAAAATCAAATCATATCACGTGGTGATCTATCTGACAATTGCAATCATTTATGACCAAAATTCCAGGGTTATTTGTGGTCCAAAGTCGAGGACTACCTCAGTAACATAATCTTGCAAGTCTGAATGTACTTCTTCTTTCCTTACTTTATCTTTGTGTGAATTAGGGAGCTGCTAATCAATAATCCATTTATTTTTAAATAACTCTCCCCTTTTTTTCGGATTTCTACAGAAAGGCACATTTCCTGGTGTTTCAGCTCTACTTTTAATGGTCAAGTTTCAGTTCCAGTCTCAGTGCGGTAAGTTCAGTAGTTCAGCATTTGAGCTTTTGATTAACCAAAAACTTAGAAAGCTTGAGGAAAGCATAATCTATTAAGTGAAAAGTGGTAATTGGGAAAAAAATGGCGGTGTTAGTAGCTTCCAGTTAAATCTGTGGTAGATATAGATATATAGAACTAAGGAGAAATTTCCTGACAGTTAGAACAATTAATCAGTGGAACGACTTGCCTCCAAAAGCTGTGAATGCTCCAACACTGGAAGTTTTTAAGAAGACATTGAACAACCATTTGTCTGAAATGGTATAGGGTTTCCTGCCAAAGCAGGGGGTTGGACTAGAAGACCTTCAAGGTCCCTTCCAACTCTCATATTCTGTTCTGTTCCGATTCTTTAAGGTGAACTGAAGGCCAGGTGCTGGTCATAATTTATTAAATGAAGTTGTGTAGGCTTGCCCTGCATGCAGATCAGCCTGAATGTACCTCTGTTGGGCCCAGCTCGTAGGCAGAGACTTGCCCATCACTTTGTCCTTTGGTCTCTGAGGCCACAATGTAGGCTTAAGGTAAGCTTAGGCCTTTTTCCATTGATCTCTTTTATTCTGCCTCCATAAAAGAAATTGTGAAGGCATTGCGATTGATTTTGTGGGGGGGGGGGGTTCCCCATCCCAAATAGGTAGTCATTAAGGAACCAAGAGAGGGAAGGTAGGAAAATAAGACTCAAACACACTTCTCTCTTTTAATTAGGCATTTAGCAGGACAATGTTTGAAAGCAATTAATGGAGAAAAAACATTTTTAGTCCTGTTTTATGCCCTGGGCCTCCCAACAACAACAACAGAAAAAAAAATGGAGTGATTATGTACATTCCAAGAAGCTGTTTGTCCTTTTCAGTTTTTTTCCCATGTCTCCATTTTATTCATGGCATTCAGGACTCCAGAATTGCAGCCATGCCAATTATCTCTCTTGTGTAGAAAGCCAGTGTAGGCTTATTTCGTGCCGGTGCCCCCCTCCTTCACTTTCTGCCTGTTCTGGATGCTTCCTCAATGCTTCTTATTCTGTGGAAAAAGAGAGGGGAGGGCATCAGAAGATCTTTAACAAATATGTGGAGAGCTCAGAGTGGTATTTGGGTACCTGTGAAGAGGGCCCTTGAAGCAGCTTAAGGCATAATGGAATATGGCAGCGAGCAACGCTTTATTTTGTCCACATGGTTCATTTCACACGCACCCAGGCGACGGGTGAATGGAGGATTAACCCACATTTTCACCTTGGTGAAAAGGATGATTTGAGGCAAACAAATAGGACAACGCTCTGGAATATGAAATTGAAGATTCTCCCATCCCCTTTTGCATGGTCTTAAGTCGCTTCCAAACTTAATTAGGGATCGAATGGGATTGCTTGGGGGCACATAAGTGACATCTGCAGAGAGGTTGTGTGACACATGATGATGTTAAATCTTTTAACTTTACATGTAGCATCTACATCTACTTGGTGCACAAATCAGCAGAATTGTGTACACACACACACATGTTTATATGGCTGCACATTCACTCTTAGTGACTCTGGGTGGCTGCAAACAATAAAAAACCCCAATATAAAAAAAAATAAAACAATAACTTATTGAGAGTTGAAAAATGTGAAGATTTAATTATCTGCTCACTCTCTGTCTCTCTATCTCTTTTTCTCCTTCTTACTCTCTATCTTATCTATCTACTTACCTACCTACCTACCTACCTCTGTGTTGTGCCTTCAAGTCAGTTTTTGACCTGGAAATGTCCCTACAGTTTTCTTGGCAAGATTTTGGAAGTGGTTACCCTTACCTCCTTTCTAGGGGCTGAGACAGAATGACTGGCCTAAACTTATCCAACTGACTTTGTGCCTAAGGTAGAACTAGAACTGACACAGTCAGACCCCAGTTTATAAGCAGTACATCAAACTGATTGTCTACTCTGCTCTAATATTCTCGATGGCTCATAATAATATAATGAAATAAGCCATGTTAAATAAACATTGCATAAACACACAACCATAAGACCAAAGTTACAGTCATCCATCCTAGGCATAAATCACTGTATCCTCTCTGAAATAACTTCCTTAATTTCTAGAACATTAAAACTATGGAGGTCAATCTCATTTCCAGAAACTTTTTTCAATGTACACCTGCTGAAAGACAGCTCCTACAAGCATCTACATAGTAGAAATATAGATATAATTAGAAATAGAGATATTTCAATTTTGCTCCCTCTTTCTTAACATTGAGTGTGTTGTTGGAAGTTCATTGATGATGGTGATGTTATCCATTCAGTCATGTCTAACTCTTCATGATTCTATGGGTCAGATCTCTCCACACCTTCCAATTTTGCACTGCTTCTTTGAGTTGTTTTATGCTGTGACTGATGTCAGGTTTGATGGTGTCCAGCCATTGTGTTCTTTGATGGCCTAGCTTCCTTTTACTGCAAACTCTTCCAAACATAATTTGCTTTCTCCAGTGAATTCCCCTGCATGACATGACCAAAATAAATGAGACACAGTTGTGTGATTTTGCCTTCTAGTGATATATCCGATGTTATGCACTCCATTACTTATTTGTTAGTCACTTCTGCTGTCCAAGGAATATGCAGGAGCCTTCTCCAACACCACAGCTCAAATAAGTTGATTTTTTCCTTTCCTTGTTTTTTTAAAGTCCAACTTTCGTGACTATAGGTAGCTATGGGAAACACAATAGAGTGGACTAACCTACAGTCATTAGAGATCTGTGCCAGAAAATTTGGGAAACCAATACATGGTCACAGGATTTGAAAGACTCAGTCTTCATTCCACTGCTGAAAAAGAGTGAATCTACTGTAAAGATTGCTGCAATTATCTCACAATTGCACTCTTCCCTCACATCAGAAAGATTATGTCTAAAATTATGTAACCGTGTCTACCACCAACCATCAAAAGGGAATTACCTGTTCAAATACAATATGGCAACCATCCACTCTTCCACAGAATACATGGAAGTATTGGTTTACAACAATTTATCTCAGGTAGGTCAGTTCTGGCAGGAGATGGCAAACCTGGAAGAACTTTTCTCATAATGACCACCTCTTTGGATTGCACAAAGAGCCTAATCAGAAGCCAATGCAAGTCTTGAAGGACAGCTGTTATGGCACCAAGTGTTGCTGTATTCTGGACTAACTGAAGCTTCTAGGTAGTCTTCAAGGACAGCACCATTGAGGCTGCACTGTAGGGAGACTGCTAGGGAGTATAGCCAATGTACAGAGACATTAGCAAGACTGCAAGCCTTCTGCTGAAGGAGAGGTCTCTGACCATTTCTGCTAGGTCAAACTTTTGCTATACTTGTCCTACCACAGCATCTCAGCGTTCTTTTTCGCTACTACCCACTTTGTAGTAGAAGAAGAATTCTTTATTGGCCAAGTGTGATTGGACACACAAGGAATTTGTCTTGGTGCAAATGCTCTCAGTGTACATAAAGGAAAAGATACATTTGTCGAGTCAAGAATAATAAGGTACAATACTTAATAATAGTCATAGGGTACAATTTGTCATGACAAACCAACATGTACATCTGGTCTAAAACTTTTGATGCATTTATTATCTTTCATGACTTGTTGCCTTTTTGTCTTTCTTGACTTGTTCATTCTCTATCGCCCTTTTCAAAGGGCCTGCTTCTGGAAATATCTGGGTAAAATTAAAAAAAACGGTGGTTGCTATGGCAATGGCCAATTTGGATGAAGCTGTAAGCTAAATCATAGCTGCAAAAAAACTAATACTTTGTCTACAACATTCCAGTAAAGTCTGACTTCCATTTGCTTCCCAATGCAGAGAATTTAGTTAGTCTAGGCAATCTCCTATTCTCCAGAATATCTATATGCTCTGTAGTACACAGGATAAAATTTTTGGACTGGGCAGCATCAACTGTTTTTCAAGGGCCATCATACCAAGTATAATTGATGCAACCAACACCTAAATAAGGATTATTAATTGGATGGACAAGTCAGTTAATTTAATGAACTGTTAAGACAGCTAACTAAACTAACCATTTTGGTGTCAGTGCTGGCCTAGAAGCCAGGAGACTGTGAGTTCTAATCCTGCCTTAGGCATGAAAGCCAGCTGGGTAATTTTGGACCAAATATCAGGAGGCCATGAATTCTAGTCTCAGGCATGGGAACTGGCTGGGTTATTTTGGGCCAGTCATTTTGGGCCAGTCATACTCTGTCAGCCCAATGCATCTCACAGGGTTGTTGTGGAGGAATTTGAAAGAGGAGGAAGTATTAGGTATGCTCGCTGCTTTGATTTACTTAACGAAGTAATAAAGGCTGGATAAAAATCAAATAAATAGGTAAACAAACTTGATTCAGAAAAACTCCTGTGATTGGTTTGTTGTATTTCAAAAGATTTTGAATGGTTGAATACAGAATTAGCATGCCAGGAGAAAATTTAATAACCTAGTACAAATGTATTTATTTATATTAAGAGTTTTCAAATGATAAAAGGTGAATAAAAAAGAAAGAAAAACAAATGGCTTTCCACAATTATCATTCTAGGAAAGTTGATTGACCTGTCCAAACTCAACTGCTTTCATTTGAATGCATTATTAATTGCAAATATTTATTCATAAAACTTTGCCTTTCAAAATGTTAGAGTTCCTATATGTTTTTTTTAACGCATATGTTATGAGAACATATGCATTAAAAAAACATATAAGAATTCTTAATGTTTCTTAAATTTCATTGGCATTAAGTTAAGTTTATTAAGAACCATTTGATAATAGTTTGGCAAACTATTTTGGCCACAAAAATGATCTAGAAGTCATAAGCATTTTTATGAGTTGCTCATTTTTTTCCTCTTCTATCTTTTGAATATAAGCGCTCCTTGCTTAAGGACCACAATAGGACCCAACAACTCCATTGCTAAGCATCACCACAGTCGCTAAGCAGGAAATTACATAACAGTAATGGGCTTCGTGACCTCACTTCTTCAATCACTAAGTGAAACATTGTATGACCATGACTTACAATTTTACTACTGTCTTCTCCATTAATTCTACTTACCACTAGCCACATTATGAAGCATATAAATGTTGGTTACATGACATGGGACACTGTGACAGTTGCAAATGAAAAAGCATTTATTTTTACTGTCTTAAATTCATTCACTAAACAAAGCAGTTGGTAAGTGAGGACAATCTGTAGGGACAACAAATTTTGTCTACTCAAACACTGAGACCAGTAAAAACCAAGCCAAACTGAATTAGAAGATATCTTAGGAAATTCTTAAAGTTACTTTTAAGGAAAAATAAGTATTTTCTGGCTATAATACTTTATATTAGTATATATTTGCTGGGAGTATTATCTTTATTTATAATATTTTAGGGACTTGTTTCCCTTGTACCTTATATTAAGGTATGGCATTGGCAGGATATTGGCTGGTTGGCATTCTGTGACTCTGAGTCCCCTAAGAAGCCCTTCTGGTATGTCTAACTTCTTGTTGGCAATATTCCAAGGAAGCCAACTTGACAATTTCTTTAATACTAATTGAAAAGGCAGCTCTAAATGAGCAAGATATATTAATGCATAACCCTCACCTTCCAAGCCCATTTCTCACCAAAGCTTGAAAATGTGCTTTAAGCAAGGAGATGTCCTATAAAAACATTTTTATCAAAGTTGTGGGGGAGAGTTAGGGTTAGATAGGGAAGAAAGCTGCATAATTCACTTTGGGGGATGGGGCAGGATGGGTGAAACCTAGTCTTCAGCATCTCTTTTGGTAGATATTAGGTGAAAGTGAAGGTAAAGGTTCCCCTTACACATATGTGCTAGTCTTTTCCAGCTCTAGGGGGCAGTGCTCATCTCCGTTACAAAGCTGAAGAACCAGCACTGTCCGAAAACATCTCCATGGTCACGTGGCTGGCATGACTAAATGCTGAAGGAGCACGGAACGCTGTTCCTTTCCCACCAAAGTGGTCCCTATTTTTCTACTTGCATTTTTACGTGCTTTTGAACTGCTAGGTTGGGAGAAGCTGGGACAAGTAATGGTAGCTCACTCCATTACGCGGCGCTAGGGATTCGAACCGCTGACCTTTTTGATCGACAAGCTCAGCATCTTATCCACTGAGCCACCACATCCCTCAGATATTAGTTAGAGGTTGCCATTTCTAGTTTCCACCAAATCTCATGGAATAATGCAACGTAGGTAGTCCTCAATTGAGCCCAAAATTTATGTTGCTAAATGAAGCAGTTGTTGAATTTTGTCCCATTTTATGACCTTTTTTGCCACAGTTGTTAAGTGAACCACTGCCGTTGGTAAGTTAGCAACATGGTTGTTAAGTGAATTTGGCTTCCCCATTGACTTTGCTTGTCAAAAGTTCTCAAAAGATGATCACACGACTCTGGGACATTGAAAATATGAGTCAGTTGCCAGGCATCTGAATTTTGATTATGTGACCATGGGGATGTAGCAAGGGTCGTATGTGGGAAAAACAGTCATAAGTCATTTTTTTCAGAGCCATTGTAATTTCAAATGCTCACTATATGAACTGTTGTAAGTCCAAGGCTATCTGTACTGCTTTGTTGTGTAGTAAAATTCTCATGAGGTAGGAAAGGTTTCTTGGAAATCTGGAGGCTATTATACTGTTAATATCAAGCTCCTTAAACCATATAAAGCAACAGAATAGAACAGTTTCCTCTCTGATACATAACCACCTTCAACTTTGTTTTGGTTCTTTAATTACCCCGTTTGGCCAACATTTTATATTTTAAATATAGGGTTATTCTTCTTTAACTGAAAATATAATTGTGCATTGCTGAATACATATGGAGATCCTTAGCCATCCAGGTCATGGTTGTCCCAAAGCTGCTTTTTCAAGAGGCAACTGGACTTTCTGATTTTTTTCTATGAAGATGTTTTGCTCCTCATCCAAGAAGATTCTTCAGCTTCTGAGAATCTGAAGAAGAGAGAAGCGAAAAGTCTGAGAAGCGAAAAGTCTGAGAAGTGAAAAGTCTTCAAAGAAAAACCAGAAAGTCCAGTTGCCTCTTGAAAAAGCACCTTTGGGATAAATATGCACTGTTATTATTGCAGCTTGGTATAGTGATTAAGACACCAGATAGAAACCAGGAGCCTGCGATTTCTAGTTCTCCTTCAAGAGACAAAGGCAGCTGGGTGTGCTTGGACAAACATTGTCTCTAATCTCTAAGAAGGCAATGGGAAACCCCTTCCAAAATCATGCCAAGAAAACTGCTGGGAGTTGTCCTGCCAGAAATCAAGACTAACTTGAGCTTTGTTTGGGTATTTTCCCACGTCATTATAGTTGTGCTTTTAAAGTTGTAGCGACGTTTTGGCAGAATCTCATCTGCCATCATCAGGCTTGTGTATTGGGTTCATCTGTGCGTCAGGCTTTCGCAGCCATTTCTGTTTTAAATTTGGTGCTAGCCTCGTGCTGTGTTAGAATGTTTTTTTCTTCATCCTGATTGGTTGGGAGTCTTGGTCTGGCTGGGGTGTGTTTGGGCTGGAGGTATCAGGGCGGGGTCTGTTTGTGCAAACAAAAAAATCTCCATACCACAAGCCAAGCAAACACCTGGGCACAAACAGACCTCCCCTGATACTTCCAGCCCAAACACACCCCAGCCAGCCACCCAGATGAAACTTAGCTTCCTAATAAACGATAGCCGGCCATTCACCTGAAGCCAAGACACACTGAAAGCCCCCAATACACGAAACACAATGTTGCCAGCTAATGAAGACAAAAAAAAGCTACAAAACAGACAGAAGATATTAGAAACACCAATCAAGCGGAACACAGCAAACTCCAAGACCAATAAACACAGACCAAGACTCCCAACCAATCAGGATGAAGACGTGGGAAAATACCCAAACAAAGCTGAATACCATACACACACACACACAGATATATATATATGTTTTCGTAGATTTTCACGGGTAAAGGTATGTAGGTCTTGGTGTATTCGGTCTTGTCCCGTAAGGTTGAGAATACCTTGGCAACGCTTCGACGAAATCTCATCCGTCATCTTCAGGCTGGTGTCTTCAGCTTCGTTCTCCTGGGAGAAGTGTGTGATCGTGGCTGTTTTTCCCTTTTAAACTCTAGAGTTGGATGTGTTGTTACTTTTTGATTGGTTTGTGGAGTTGATGTATGCAGATTGGATGGCTTTTTCCTGAGACCCTGTGTGGCTGAGGTGCTGGCTGTGTGTCTCTCAGTGTTGTAACGACCTGGGTAATGGGCTGTGTGATGACCTTCTGAGTTCTATTGTTGTGACGTCCTGGGTGTGGTGCTGTAATCTCCTGGGTCGTTGTCTGTGTTGAAACCTCCTGATGTTTTGTGTTGTGATCTCCTGAGTTCTGTGGTGTAGTGTCCTGGGTGGAAGGTTGTGATGTGACATTCTGGGCCTTGGTTTGGCTCGAGTTTGAGGTCTGGCTATGTGTTTATAGCGTGTCAGTTTGCTTAGTTTGGGGGTTGGAGGGGGGTGTAGCAGCTGGTGTAGCAGCCATGGTCTGGTTTCTGGATGGTGGTTGCCTTTCATCTGTGGCGTGGGCTTGGGTTTGTGTCTGGTGAAGGAGATTGGTGGTGGCATCCTGTGTTATTTTGGGTCCGTGTTGGTTTTGTGGCTGGGACTCATTTGTTGACCAGGGCTAGTTTCCAGATGTCTGGTAGGCGGAAGTATCATCCCGCTTATTCATGTTATGGGGTGTTTCTCTATTTCGATGGCTTCCCTAATTATTCTTTTGTTGAAGTGTTCAGTATTGGAGATAAGTTTGGATCCCTCAAAATCAATTTCATGTCCTGTGGCTTTAAGGTGCTGGAAAAGGGAGGAAGTTTTTCTTCTTTTCTGACTGCGTTCTTGTGTTCTGCAATGCGTGCATTTATTCTCCTGTTGGTTTGTCCAATGTATGTGGCTGGGCAAATTTTGCATGGTATTTTGTAAACTCCTTGGTTTTCTAGCTGGATCTTGTCTTTGGGGTTTCTTAAGATGTTGGCTATTTTTTGGTCAGTGCCAAAGGCTGTCCTGATGTTGTGCTTGTGGAGAATTTTGCTGATTTTATCTGTGGTGCCTTTGATGTAAGGGAGGAGGGCGATGCCATTGTCCTGTTCTGTGTCTTGGTTTTTGGGGGGAGTCTCCCTTCGGAGACTCCCCCCAAAATATATAATAATTGCTTTGTTATATATATAATATAATTGCTTTGTTCATTGCTTTGTTCATATATATAATTGCTTTGTTCATTTGAATTGGGAGCCCTATAAATCTATGACATAACAAATAACAGATAACAGATAATCAGAGTTGGAAGGGACCTTATAGGTCATCTAGTCCAACCCCCCACAAGCGGGAAACTCTATACCATTTCTGACAAATGGCAGTCCAATCTCTTCTTGAAAGTCTCAAGTGATGGCTCTCCCACAACTTCCAAGGACAAGCTGTTCCATTGGTTGGTTGTTCTCACTGTCAGAAAGTTTCTCCTTGTTTCCAGGTTAAATCTCTCCATGTTCAGTTTCCATCCATTATTCCTTGTCTGGCCTTTGGGTGCTTTAGAAAATAGCTTGAGCCCTTCCTCTCTGTGGCAGCCCCTCAAATATTGGAAGACTGCTATCATGTCTCCCCTGGTCCTTCTCTTTACTAGACTAGCCAAGCCCAGTTCCTGCAACCGTTCATCATATGTTTTAGTCTCCAGTCCCCTAATCATCCTGGTTGCTCTTCTCTGTACTTTTTCTAGAGTCTCAACATCTTTTTTGTAATGTGGTGAATAAAACTGGATGCAGTACTCTAGGTGTGGTCTTACTAGGGCTTTATAGAGCGGTATTAGTACCTCACTTGATATAAATAATAACATAAATGACATAAATAACACAATAAGAAATAAAGGATGCTGATAGTTCTTAGGATTTGAATTTCTGTTGCTAAGAGATGTGCTCATAAATCACAATGTCAAGCAACTGCACCACTGCACCATGACAATTCCAACAGTCCGTCCTGCCATTGTTAATGAATTCCCACTGCTCATTAGGCAAGGGCCCATTCTGATCCAAGCCATTCCTGCTTGGTCCCTCCCAACCCTGAGTAAAATAAGGCATTACTTCTTCTTGAAGTCCCCCTACCATAGATACCTTTTATATTCTCTGGATCCGACCAAACACTGCAAAATATTCTAATGAACAAGCATGATGTCATGGTTCTTAGGCAGGTTTTCACACTCAAGATGTTTTAACACACTCTAGATGTGTTAAACTTTCTCCTAGGATTCCAAGCAGAAAATAAAGCCGATAGGGAATTCTGGGAGTTAAAGTCCATGCATCTTAAAGTTGTCATGTTTGAAAAATGCTGGTTTACACATCAAACTAGTCTTACTCTGCTTTGAATCATATTTGCCCTCTCCAATTTTTTTTTAGTTTAAGCTATTAATCTTCTCATCACCCCTTATCACCCATCCCCTCCCACTTGTGACTGTATGACTGTAACTTTGTCGCTTGTTTCCTTACGATTTATATTGACTGTTTCCTAGTATGATTTGATTGGTTATTGGACCCTATGGCTATTATTAAGTGTTGTACCTGATGATTCTTGACTCTTGATGAATGTATCTTTTCTTTTATGTACACTGAGAGCATTTGCACCAAGACAAATTCCTTGTGTGTCCAACCACACTTGGTCAACAGAGAATTCTATTCTATTCTATTCTATTCTATTCTATTCTATTCTATTCTATTCTATTCTATTCTACTCTACTCTACTCTACTCTATTCTATTCTATTCTATTCTAGCTAACCAGTTGTTAAATTTTCCTACATGCTAGAGTTAAATAATCTATATATTTTTTCCATTCTGCCTGAACAAGCTGATAACCTGCTTATCCAGGTGGAGTCGGAAGGAAGACCAAGAGTGTACACTATTGGGATTGGGGTTTTCATATGCAGGCAACACATATAACAACTTGTCTAAGAACAGTGGGAAAAATGTTGGATTTTCGTTCAGCTCCATTTAAATTGAGAGCCCTGGGATTTCAAATGCTTAATGATGCATTTAAGTTCTATTGCTTCCTTTTTAGCAGAACATGATGTTCGTAACTGAGTTTTTTGGGGGTAAACTTTCTCCCAATATTTTAAGGAGTGTTTATATTTATGTGCACATGAATTATATTCTAGTAGAGTAGGACTGGACACAGAATCACATTACATTAACCCAGTGTTAACCGGTGAATTTAGGCTACAAGCATGTAATGGCTTTTACTAAAAAATGTTTCATGATCTGAATATTACATCACTATATCATTAGTATTAAAAAAGGACCGGATGAAAGCTTAGATAAAGAAAAATTATCTCTAAGCAGTCATACTTTCACCAGTCAGGGATATTAATCTTTTTCTCCTTGGCTGAACAAAGCAGTTGGATCAAGTTTTCTAACCTTTTATTGTCAAGAAATACTGTCCAGCTAATGGGAAATCTTTATATAGAAGGTTTTTTTTACCCCCTACATCACTGAATTTCTCAAGGGCTTAAATTTAATTCAAGTTAGAGCAATTTCTGAATTCCTGATATTGAGGGGATGAGAAAGATTAATATTATTTAGAATATTGAGGGGAAGGAGTATCACGGGCCCCATAAAAGACTGATAAGTGCTTGCTGATATTACTGTGGTTTGATTCCCCCGCCTTTCTCTCTCCACTTTGTCGAACTGTTACAGCTTTTAAAGAGACTCATTGGCACATCACATTGATTAATGACTTGGATATTTTTCATTTTGACGGGCTAACATGATGAATTATCACCCAAATCGGTTGTTGCCTATTTTAAATAACAGATAGGAATTTTAAAAGAGTTATACAAGCTAAATTGTTTGGAGAGCTCTAAAATTATCTTTTTGTTGTAGCCATCTGCACTGTTGAATCAGCTGCTGAATTTTTGGCTCGGAGCTCACTTCTCTTGGAAGCCAACCTGCCGATGACATCAGCTGACAGAAGCTGCACCATGACATCATGATACCTGGGGAAACAGGAAGCTCCTACTTAACCAGCTCAAAGCAAAAATGCAAGTCTCAACTGTTCTCACTATTTCAAGGTGGCATTGAAAAGGAAGGTAGAGGTAGTCCTCAACTTATAATCACTTGTTTAGTGACTGGGCTTCATTGAGATGCTAAAATACAAGCCAGAGGGCTATGGCAACTTGCTATCTTTTATTCTCATGAAAACAAACATACACATAGTCCTCAACATGCAACCCTGTGTTTAGTGACTATTGAAGTTACGACAGCACTGAAAATAGTGACATGACTGTTTTTCACACAATTATTGCAGCATTCTTTATGACACATGATCAAAATTCAGCTGCTTGGCAACCGATTCATATTTATGACAGTTGCAGTGTCCTGGGGTCATGTGATCCTCTCTTGAGACCTTCTGACAAGCAAAGTCAATGGGGAAGCCAGGTTCACTTAACAATGGTGTTACTAACTTAACAATTGCAGTGATTCACTTAACAACTGTGGCAAGGAAGGTTGTAAAATGGGGCAAAACTCACTTAACAAGTGCCTTGCTCAGCAATAGAAATGTTGAGCTCAATTGTGATTGTAAGTTGAGGTCTACCAGTGGTGAGTCAAGGACAGGAGGCCAATATGTGGAAGACCACAGGTTTTCTACCATGGAGATTGTGGAGCTTAAATTTATGACATCCCAAAGGCTGTTAGATTGGACAAAGTTGCAATAATATGGAAGTGAGAGAGCTCACTCTGCACCATTCACTAACACCATCAGAACCAAGGTGGAAAACCTGAAGTTCTCCAGATGTTTTGGGATCACCCTTCTCAGCAGTGTCAGCCTGCATAGCCCTTGGTAAGGGTTGCTAGGCAATGCTATCAGGAATAATGCACAATTAGCCATTTCATAAATAAGTGAATGAACTATCAAATAATTATACATAGTTTTGGTGCTGGTTTGCTCTAATTCATCAGTATCCAGTCAATGTCTGTTAGTAAATGAAATGAAGTTGTATTCTTCCAGGCCTTAATGGGGACAATCATCAATCAGACACCATTACAGTTAAGGTGAGAAAGCCCTTGGAAAATTAAAGTGGTTTGTTGTTTCCTACTTGTATTTGGAGTGAAAAATCAGAGACGTATTGCATATGTTAAACTGGAGGCTTGGTTAAAACACTAGAATTTGTGGTACAAACTTGATCCACAGATCACATGCTGATCTTGAATACTTTGGATTATTTAACTGAATTTAAATAATTTAGTTTGGATTTTAATTGCCTGTATGATTAAATAGAATCAAACCTATGAGAAATTTTTGTGGCTTTTCTCCCTCATACTGCTCCCTTTCTTTGCCCCGATCATATTTCGCTAGGGCAGCTTACAACAGAAAGATGCCCCCCCCCCATAGCATTACAGGTCCCACGATTCCCTGGAGAAAGATCAGTATGGTTATATCTTCCTGGGTACATTCCTTGTAGTTGATATTCTACCGACCTGTTCAGCAAAACAGTAATTGCTTATATGGCATTCTCTATCTTGTTTGCTATTTCTGTTCTTTTGAAGATGAGGGGTAACAATGGAAGAGGTCCAATGGTGGGATTCAAATTTTTTTACTACTAGTTCTGTGGGCGTGGCTAGGTGGGTGTGGCTAGGTGGCATGACCATGGGACTGGGTGGGCATGGCTTTTTTGCAGCACCCCCCATTTTTGGGGGCCTGCTGGGCCTCAGGCAAGCCTCCTGGGGGGGCATTTTTGCTCCCAGAAGGCTTCCCTGGGGCTCAAGAAGGAAAAAACTGAGCATGCAGCACCACCCTGCGCTCCATTTTGGGGTCTCCTGGGCCTCAGGGAAGCCTCCTGGGTGAAGCAGTAAGACAGTGAGGGGAATCCCGGCACAGCTGATCATAGGAACAGCTGACTGTTGGGAGGGGAAAAAAACAGAAATACCTTAAGGAGTGACTAGGCAGGGAAGAACGCAGTCAGCAATATCAGGCATGCACACAATGTTGTGCATGCTCAATAAGGACTGACTGGGTAGGCAGGAGGGGGTGATCGGGTCAGGAGCGTGGCCAGCCAGAAGTTACTACTGGTTGGGCGACCCACGCCAAATCCTTGCTACCAGATCGCTTGAACCGGTGTGAACCAGCTGAATACCACCACTGAAGAAGTCACTATTGCCTTGGCTTTCCACTTCTGTGCTGTATGTTTATGTCTCCAGATTCCAAGGTTCAGCTGGGGCCTGATCTCCCTAACCTGATACTCTCCAGAAACATTGAGATCCTCAGCTCATTCAGAGTTCCCAGCCAGCTCAGCCAACACATTTAGAGGCGGCCAAATGTTTAGGAAGCGGAACTAATGATTCTCTTAAACCAGACATCAGAATTCGACGATGGCATTGTTCTGCCCCCTCTGTTCACATTGTCCCCTCGGCTCATATCCCATTTCAGAAGTGTCATCACTTTCATACATTCAGATGAAGCTTGTAATTCAGCCTTGGCTTCAGTTCCTCTCATTACTAACTCTTGAAGGAATGGTTAGACTCAGCCATGGATGACCACATCCATTTTCTCCAGTTTCAGCTTTGCCCCTGGCACCAGTACAACTGCGGTGGCACACATTGTCACTTCAGGGTAAAGTTGGATCAGGCTGGAATAAGAAAGTGAGGAGCTTTGTGTGAATCATATCCTAGTGTTCTGAATCATAGAATAGAATAGAATAGGATGAGAAGAAGAGAAGAGAAGAAGAGGATAGGATAGGATAAGAATAGAATAGAATTCTTTATTGGCCAAATGTGATTGGACATACAAGGAATTTGTCTTTGGTGCATATGCTCTCAGTGTACATTAAGAAACAAATAAAATACATTCATCAAGAATCATAAGATACAACACTTAGTGATAGTCATTGGTTACTAATAAGCAATCAAATCATACTAGGAAACAAATAAAACAATATAAATCATAACCATACAAGCAACACGGTCATAGTCATAAGTGGGAAGAGATAGGTACTAAGAAGGATGAGAGGATTAATAGTAATACAGTCTTAGTATATAAGTTGACAGTGTTGTGGGAATTATTTGTTTAGCAAAGTGATGGCATTCAGGGAAAAAAACTGTCCTTGTTCTAATTATTCTGAGAGGTCTGTAGATATTTTCACAGCCCTCTTTTTGACTTGTGCAGTGTACAGTTCCTCGATGGAAGGCAGGTTGGTAGCAGTTGTTTTTTTCTGCAGTTCAAAGGATGCTTTCTGTTATGTATGTAGGTTTGAATGTTATTGGTTTATTTGAACTGTTCTTGTAAAATGTCAAATGGTATTGGTTTAAATAGTGCGGGAAGAATCCCTGCACTCCCATTGGCTGGCAGCTACGGCTGCAGGCTATAAGAAGCAGCCGTAGCCAAGCCAGGATGGGTCCATTCGAGCTGTAGTCACTAATAAAGTCTTTGCTGGAACTCCTCGTGTCTGACTCTTCATGCAAACTTAACACTTTCCTTTGCCAATGCTGCTATTAAGAGATGCCACATATTTACCCAGTCTTAGACATTGCAAGAAACATTGAAGATGCTCTCCTAGATCTGATGCCAAACAGAAAAGCATATGGAAAGCTATAGCTGGGGTGCTCAAGTTGTACCCCAAGAGAGTAGGCAGCTCTCAGAGGCACCAAACCCCACCAAATTTCACTGATGAATTATAATGTTCAATATGGCAGGAAGAACAAATTAATACATGCATGGGCAGCATTATAGTGACAATATTTAATTATTTTCATTAGTTTAACTTTTAGTCAGGTCACTTAAGGTGTGAGTCAGAATCTGATCATTGTTTGTCTTTGCTTCATTTACTTTTTGAAGTTGGCCTCTGGGATATCTAACAAACTGAGTGCGTGTGGGGAAGGGGAGTGACATCACGTGCATGATGTCATCAGTACATGATGTCATCATTGTATGTACGCTATCATCATGTAATTTGCATTTGCCACTTGCAATTGCCGAAGGTAGTTGGGGCAGTGGCGTTATGACACAGGTGGAATCATTTTCATATCAGTGTACCCTCTACTGAATGTCCATATGATCAAAGACTAAATAGAACAGCTGGCCTGAAAAAGCTTGTGCTTTTTAAATGTATTGTTGTTTTTCAACAGTGAAGGCCAAAGAGAGGGCATTTATTGCTAATTTCTTGGTTTTCAACAGCTTCCAGTTTTATCACTGAATGTAGGATGACCCCCCCTTCCCCAAATCATCCATCAATGTTTGGAGGGAGGGGGAAAACTCTCCACTATACTACCATAAATAGCAATGCCACTGAATTCCTTCTCCATTCACAGATAATTATGTGCAGGGATATTTCATCTCATGCTGAAAGGCAGGGCGTTAGAACGGCAATGGAATGCTTGTCTTTTTATGAGACTAATCGATCTTTTTTTTACACACACACCCTTGCCCCAAATTCCTAATCTAAAACTTTATAAAAAGGATTGATGCTATGTTGCGGACTTTGAGAGTGGAAAAAAATAGATTGAAGAGGACCAACCTTTGTTGAGGACATATTCTTCCCAACCTATACTAGAATTGAAAGCTTAAGAGTAGTCCTTGACTTATGACCATTTGCGTTTGCCATGGCCATGGAAAGGGTGTAATGGCGGTCATAAATGGTTGTGCTCCCCCTCCCCCATGGTTATGTGACTGCATGTCAGGTGCTTGGCAACCAATCATGTTTATGATCAGTTGTGGTGTTCCATGGTCACGGAACTGATTTATGACATTTTGGGGGTTTTGCCAATTTCTAGCAAAAAAACCCACACCATTTGAATGAATGGGTTTTGCACTTATGACTGCAGCATTTGTTGAACAACCACCACATAAAAGAACAATTCTGGTCACATGGGCGCCTCGACTTATGACTGTAATAATTTATGACTGGATTTCCAATTACATATGTGGTTGTGAATTGAGGATTATATACACTTAATAGGTGTAAGATGTACCTTTTCACCGAAGATACATAAAGCGTGTCTCAACCCTGAAGCTGACCTGACTATTTTGAGGCTTCAGGGCTGCTACAACTAGAGCTAAGGGATAGGGAGGCGGGAGTAGAGATAGCTGGGCTTGTAGCCAAAACAAAATACTTTTTCTTGGGAACCAAGGACATTCCAGCAGGTGCTTGGAAGGAGGGGACCAAGATCACCTAGCAACTGGACTGTATCCTGATTGGACCATGTGACTGATTGTTTTGAGAAAGTGAAAAACGTCTACTTTTAATTGGGTGAAAACTGCGGGAATGTTTAGAGTTGGTTTTCACCAGCCTGTGCCAATATGCCTTGGAGTTTTGTTTCCTATGGGTAGTTACTGGGAAACCTGACAGTGTGACTATATGACTATATTATACACCTGTCTATGGTTAACACTAACTATGGATAAGAAACCTACCATGGAGCAGTGAATATGTCAAGACACAAGAAGTGCTCTAGGAAATATTTGTTCAAAGAGATTTGTATGTCTCAACAAGCTTTGATGGGACAGAGATTGTGTTTCACTTTTTCTCCCTTTTTATTGAAGTGATTTTCCTACCAGATCCTAGATTTTTTAAAAAATTCCCATGGGTCTAGGAAAAGAGCAGAGACAGCAAATTTCTGTTGTAAAAATGAGAGGTTCTGTGACTCAGGAAACCATGGGCAGATCAAGTAAGACCACAACAAACCAAGAGTACAAATTATGATTAAAGTGCCCTTCTTTTAACTTAGCCAATGATCCTGTTTGTAATGTCATGCTAGGATTAATGTGGCTTAATGAGTCATAAAAATGAGGTCAGAAATACATGTTGTGATTTGCTAATAGCATTGCATCAAAAAGAAAGCATTGGACAATTCTTGGTGGCCTTATAGTAAATGAGAAATAGGCTGATTTTGCTCCAGTTAATTTAAATACATTGCATATTACACAGCTTTTCTGGAGTAAGAAAACAAAGGTTGATAATAGAAATCATCTTCCTGATAAAAATATAATATTGTTTTTGTTTATAAAATCATGTGTCTAATCCTTCATGATGAGAAAGATGTATCTGGTTCTCTTAAAACCATAGTGTTTTTCCAATTAAAGTAAAAGGGAGTTACTCCTAAATTAAATGTGGATATGAATAGGATTCAAATGTGGTCACGTGGAAGCAAGTTCCATATTTTAGAATAGATTATATGAGCTGGAAAATTTGTTGAGATTTCACCTTCTATTCAATCTTGGAGGACATGTTGGAGAATGCATGACCTAAAATGGACACCTAACATCAAAAACGTCATCAAAAAAGCACAACAAAGAATGTTCTTTCTGCACCAACTCAGAAAGCTCAAACTGCCCAGTTCAGTTCTACAGAGGAATGATTGAGTCTATCATCTGCACCTCTATAACTGTCTGGTTTGGTTCTGCAACCCAACAGGACAAACACAGATTTCAGAGGATAATTAGGACTGCAGAAAAAACAATTACTACCAACCTGCCTTCCATCGAGGACCTGCATACTGCATGAGTCAAAAAGAGGGCTGTGAAAATATTTATTCATATCCTGGACTTAAACTATTTCAACTCCTTTTTTCAAAATGATGCTATAGAGCACTGCACACCAGAACAACTAGGCACAAGGACAGTTTTTTCCTGAATGCCATCACTCTGCTAAACAAATAATTCCCTCAACACTGTCCAACTATTTACAAAGTCTGCACTACTATTACTATTAACCTTCTCATCGCTCCTTATCACCCATCCCCTCCCACTTAGGACTGTATGACTGTAACTTTTGTCACTCGTATCCTTACGATCTATATTGACTGTTTCCTAGTATGATTTGATTGCTTATTTTACTCTATGACTATCATTAAGTGTTGTACCTTGTGATTCTTGACTCTTGATGAATGTATCTTTTCTTTTATGTATACTGAGAGCATTTGCACCAAGACAAATTCCTTGTGTGTCCAACCACACTTGGCCAATAAAGAATTCTATTTCTATTCTATGTTGGAGAATGCCAGAATCCTTTACTATGGTTTGCAGGAGAGAGTCTGTATAATTTCAAAAAACATTGCTTACATTTGTTGAGGAAAAAAATAGCTTTCTTTTGTCTTTGGCATTGTGTTTCTGACACAAATTTAATCAACGCTTGCTTAAAGTTTCCCTCATTCGTAGCTCAAGTTAGTAAAAACACAAATTAAAGATAAAGCATTTATTACACTGCATACATCAACATGTAATCTCTTTGCAATTCTTGCTAATAATAGTCTTCCAACCTTTCATTTCTATGATAAAGTCTTTTGCCAACATTAGAGAGTGCTAAATTATCAATCCAGGTGCTTCCTTCATTATTGCAGTTTTATAGGAGTAATCCCATTAATTCTAGGGTGTTCTTTTTTTTAAAAAAACCCTCTAGAACATGTATTTTATGTCAGACAAAATAGGGACAATTGTTGTCGTGAACATTAGCAACTAAGTAATACTTAATTTTAATTTGGGTTTTTTCCCCACTCATTTTTTTTTTGCCAGTTGAAAATCTTTCTTCAGATATATTTTTTTTAAAGCAAAAGCTATTTTTTTCATTGTAACATCCGGTGAGATCAAAGCAGTTTATTCATTCCCCGGAGAGATGTTGCTATAGGATTCTTAGGATTCTCTTACTAGCTGGGAAAGGAGATGTGGGGATGGGATCATAAAATCAGTGGGGGAGGACCATAAAAGTCTTGGGACAGCTGTGGTCCTGTGGTCATGGACACCATTTGGGTTTCTTTGTCCCCCACACTATAGAACCCCCTGCTTGCTAGATAATAATATTGGCAACCACATTGTGGTTTATAATGCTGCTTTAATTTTGTATGTCACCTAAAATTTATTTATTTATTTATTTATTTCATTTGTTTGTTTGTCAAGCATGTATGAAAATAAGTATAAGTATGAACATAACATATAAACATATAAGTATAAACAGGTGTAAGTATATACGTAATAAATGAGTACGGGTAAATGGGAACAGGGGATAGAGATGGTAGGCACGCTGGTGCGCTTATGCAAGCCCACTTACAGACCTCTTAGGAAAGGAGTGAGGTCTACGGTAGACGGTTTAAGGTTAAAGTTTTGGGGGTTTGAATATGTAACAGCAGAGTCAGGTAGTGAGTTCCAGGCATTGACCACTCGGTTGCTGAAGTCGTATTTACTGCAGTCGAGTTTGGAGCGGTTGACTTTGAGTTTGTATCTATTGTTTGCCCATGTTTTATTGCGGTTGAAGCTGAAGTAGTCATTGACTGGTAGGATGTTGTAGCAGATAATTTTGTGTACTAAGCTTAGATCAGACCGTAGGCGGAGTAGTTCTAGGTTGTTCAGGTCCAAAATTTCAAGCCTGGTAGCATAAGATATTCTATTGCGAGCAGAGGAGTGGAGTACTCTTCTTGTGAAATATCCCTGGACTTGCTCAATTATAGTAATGTCCGTTATCCTGTCTGGATTCCAGACAGATGAGCTGTATTCGAGAATTGGTCTGGTGAAGGTTTTGTACACCCTGATTTGCAGTTCAATGTTACCGGAGAAGAAACTTCGCAAAATTAGGTTAACAACTCTTACTGCTTTTACAGTAAGCTCTGAGACTTTTTTTTTTTGGATTCGGTGATCTATACATCTAAATATTATGCCTTGTTAGTTTTGACTTCTGGAGATTGGCCTGGACTAGTCCCTGCCATTTTCCTGGTAAGATTTTCAAAAGTGATTTACCCTTGCCTCTTTCCTAGTGTTGAGTGAGAGGGACTGGTCACCCAGCTCGCTTTGTAATTCAGGAAAAACTAGAATTGGTCGCCTGGTTTCTAGTTTGATGCCTTAATCATTATTTATTTACTGGATTGTTTTTTTGCCACCCACTTTGTTTCGATGTGACCATTGGACCATACTAACAAAACTATGCATAAATAAATATCTACAATGCTCCATCCTTAATGCTGTCTGAACTTGGTTGTTTTCTTGCAGACATTTCATTACCCAAACTAGGTAACAACATAAGTGCTAATAGGTAGTGGGGTTTGCTCTCAGTTTATATTCCAGTGGCTTGCCCTGTCAATGGTGATGGGAATGGTCCTGTGGTTGGTCTGTTTATTGTTAATTTGTTGGCAGTTCCTTGACTGGGGTATTGTTTACTTTTTGATTATTGGTCTGATGTTAATCCTGGTGTTAATCTATGCTCATCTGGGTGTTGATTGCTGATGGAGAGGTGTTTGGGTCTTTTTGTTCCCTTTTTGGCTTGTTGATTTTCTGTTTTGAATGGTATGTAGATGTTGTTTATGTCTATTTGTTGGTTGATGGCTGATTTGTCACAGTGCCAGGCTTCCAGGAATTGTCTAGCGTTTTTGGACATGGCAAGCCACTAGAATATAAATTGAGAGCAAACTCCACTTTCTACTAGCATTGGTGATGTTACCCAATGTGAGTAATGAAACATCTGCAAGAAAACAACCAAGCATCCCTCATTTCAACCCTGAGCTGCAAATATTCTTTATCAGTACAATGCTCTGCAGAATTACTTTCTGCAGCCAGTTCATTATCAAGGTCATAAGCAAAACTCTCTCTTTTTTGCACAGAATAGCCTATTGAGTTCAGTAAAGATTTTCAAAATGTGATAATAATGTAATAGAGAAGAATTTCAATAGTTCATTTTAATACTTCTTGGGCTCAAGGGCCAAATACTGAGTCAAATTTAGTTCTCATAGCAGGGTGCAGGATTTATTCTACTATATTCATTGCCAGTTTCATTGCTTTAAAAATCTACAAGCTCAATTGCATACCTTAAAAATATAAGACATAATCTTCTTAACCCCCAAAATGTATCCTATTTTTTTTAGTGGTGGATTTTTCTTATGAAATGAAAGAAAGTAAATTGGATTGCAAAATATCCTCAATAAATTCTGAATTGTGACCTTTTAAAAATTTTCATTCCTTTTAGAAAGTACAATAGATCAAGAATTAACACGTAATCTAGTTTGGGGGCAGTAATCTCCCTGCTTGTGACCTAATGAAAGAGATTGTTTTTGTTTTTTGTTAACACAAACACTCTAATTAAATCAATGTCAATCCATGTGCGTCTGACATATTTTGGTATAAATATTTTTCTCATACAACTAATAATGGGAATTAGTGTCAAATGTTAATTGTTACTTTTTGATGCACCTCATTATTTTGCTCTGACTTGGCAGTCCTTCAGTGCTAATAGGTGTTGTATGTGGGAATGACTTTGAGCTGAACTTGAGATGGAAGAACTTGAGATGAAATTGTTCCTATAGAAGGCCACCCTGCTTTAAAATCAGCAGTGTCGTATTTGATCTTGATGCTAGTTGTAACTTTTTTTCTTTTTCATTTATATGTTATCTTTCTTTCATGAAACTAAAGAGGAGTGAACATTGTCCTCTCTGCATTTAATTCCCAAAGATTTTATTGACATAGACTGAAAAGTGATGAGTGATCCAACATTATCAGCCTACCTCTATCTCTATCTCCATCTATCTCTATCCAACTCCATCTCTCTCTCCCTCTCTCTCTCTCTCTATCATCTACCTACCTGCCTATCATCCATCCATTATATCACTCACTCTTTGTCTGTCTGTCTGTCTGTCTGACTCATCTTTATCTTTATCTATCTGTTTATCTATCTATCTATCTATCTATCTATCTATCTTATCTTATCTTATCTTATCTTATACATTTCTATTTTTCTGAAGCCTCATGGTTGTCCATATTTCCCATACAGAAAAGGTCAGAATTCTCTTGTGATGCTTGTAGGATTGAATGGAACATTAGGAAGCCAATAACACTGCATACCAAGAGAGAAATGTTTGTATCGTAAAAGAAGGGATTTTCAGACACAAGCCTTGGCAACTTTACCATATTCCATCCATGAGAATTGTACTGAAAATTATTTTCTCCTTTGAAAGAAAATTCAGAAGCAAATTGTTCCTCCTCAAACTGAATAAAAATTGTAAAAGAAATACAAAACATTAATCTATGCAGTTGTCTGGTCCTTTATGGTGTATATGATGCCTTGTTTGACAATCTTCCCTTTTTTGAACCAAACTATTAGAAAAAGAAAAGAAACAGAAAAAAAATTACTACCTCCATTCCTTTGTGGTAGCAAGTGGTCTGAAGGTTCAGAGCCTTCCCCGATTTCTGCTGCCATCTCTTGCGCTGATCTAAAATGATCCTAATGCACTGATGACCATGGAGATTCTCGGTCATCCAGGAAAGATACTTTTTCAGAAGGCAACAGGACTTTCTTTGTTTTTGCTTGAGGACATTGGATGACAAGTTTCTCGGATGAGAAGCAAAATGACTTCAAGCAAAATCAAAGAAAATCCAGTTGCCTTTTGGGAAAAAAAAACACCTTTGGGCTACTGATGGCCATTATATGAAAGTGAAAGTGAAGCAAAATCATCTCCAAAGTGATGTTCAAGAACTACAAACATCGTTTCTATTCTGCCAAAGTACATTTTGGGAAGAAAGGATGGTTCTTGGGGTAGTCTAACATTAGACTACTATCCAACGCTCCGAATTGCTCTGCTTCAGGATCTCAGCTTAAGTTTCAAGTTGATTATGAATAGTGGGATGACTTAAGTAATTTGTAGATCACTTTGGATGTTCTCAGATGGGATGGAGCCAAAGGCAAAGGTTTTCGGAAATATCTGAATAGTGTGCTTGGAAACCCCCAAGTCTGGCTGTGCTGCCTCATCATGGTGGTGATGGTGGGGTGTTGTTGGGCTGGATGAGTGAAAAATGGAAGGAGTTCATACCAAGAGTATAAACTCCATCAGGGGACCTAAATACTGAAGGTGGAAGGTCATTTAGAGAACAATGGCAAAGACTTCAATTCATACTGCATGGGAGATGATGAAGAAGAAGGAGAAGAAGAAGAAGAAGAAGAAGAAGAAGAAGAAGAAGAAGAAGAAGAAGAAGAAGAAGAAGAAGAAGAAGAAGAAGAAAAAGAAGCAGCAGCAGCAGCAGCAGCAGCAGCCTTGGTGGCTCAGGCTGTTAATTGCCTGCACTTAAGTTCCAGCTGCCTACAACTGCTGTAGGCTCGAATCCCACCAGGCTCAAGGTTGACTCAGCCTTCCATCTTCTCGGGGTAGGTAAACTGAGGACCCAAGATTACTGGGGGCAATTAGCTGACCTTGTAAAAATGCCGCTTAGTAATAAGCAGGCATATACAATGGAATGAAGGCTATTGCTGAGCACACTGGGTTGTATCCAAAATTGTAAGCCTGTGAGTCTCAGAAGGGCGGCATATAAATGTAATTTAAAAGAAGAAGAAGAAGAAGGAGAAGGAGAAGGAGAAGGAGAAGGAGAAGGAGAAGGAGAAGGAGAAGGAGAAGGAGAAGAGAAGAAGAAGAAGAAGAAGAAGAAGAAGAAGAAGAAGAAGAAGAAGAAGAAGAAGAAGAAGAAGAAGAAGAAGAAGAAGAAGAAGAAATAGAAGATATCCGTTCAGTTCGGTCTGATTCTTAGTAATTCTATGGACCAGTTTTCTCCACATTTTCTGATCTTGAATGGCTTCTTTCAATGATTTATGGCTGGTGTTGGCTTCGGTAATGTCTAACCACCATGATTTTTGGTGGTCTTGTTTCCTTTTACTGCTGACCGGTCTGAGCATGGTTGTGTTTTCCAGTGAGCTTGATCATATGACATGATTGAAATAAGTAAGGTGGAATTTTATGAGTCTGCCTTCCAACAATATGCCTGGTTTTAAACATTCCAGGATTTGCTTGTTTGTAACTTTTTTTTGTCCAAGGAATGCACAGGAGCCGTCTTCAACACCACAGCTCAAATGAGTGGTTTTTCTCCTGTCTAAATGTCCATGGAGATCCTCAGTCATCCTGGTCATGGTTGTCCCCAAAGTGCTTTTTTCATGAGGCAACTGGACTTCCTGATTTTTCTTTTTTCTTTTTTAAATTACATTTATATGCCGCCCTTCTCCGAAGACTCAGGGCGGCTTACAATCTTTTGGAGCACAACCCAATGCGCTCAGCAATAGCCTTCATTCCATTGTATATGCCTGCTTATTACTAAGCGGCATTTTTTTTTACAAGGTCAGCTAATTGCCCCCAACAATCTTGGGTCCTCAATTTACCTACCCCGAGAGGATGGAAGGCTGAGTCAACCTTGAGCCTGGTGGGGTTCGAGCCTACAGTAATTGTAGGCAGCTGGATCTTAAGAGCAGGCATTTAACAGCCTGAGCCACCAAAGCTCTTCTTTGAAGGTGTTTCACTTCTCACCCAAGAAGCTACTTCAGCTCTGACTTGGATGATGGGGAATTGAAGGATTTATACTCCCTGCAGACAGCTGGTCCCCTTTCTCCGGCCAAGTTATTTCATGGTCCAACTTTTGCAACCCTAAGTGTCTATGGGATACACAATAGTTGCCAGGCTGATCTCCTTGTTTTCCCATACTCAATGCACATTCATCGTTTCTATGTCACTCTGGGTAATTCAACACTATTTCTGGACTGCTTCTACTGCTTTGATCAATTTGTGATCCTAGTGAATCCTCGCATACATTTGATCTCTTCACTGTCACCAGTTACTGCATAGAACCGTGTTGGCCAACCTATGGCATGTGTGCTGGAAGTGGCACGCAGAGCCAGTTTTGCCAGCACATGAGAGGTTTTTTTTTTTAATTACATTTATATGCCGCCCTTCTCCGGAGACTCAGGGCGGCTTACAATTTTTTGGGATACAACCCAGTGTGCTCAGCAATAGCCTTCATTCCATTGTATATGCCTGCTTATTACTAAGCGGAATTTTTACAAGGTCAGCTAATTGCCCCCAACAATCTTGGGTCCTCAATTTACCTACCCCGAGAGGATGGAAGGCTGAGTCAACCTTGAGCCTGGGGGGATTCGAGCCTACAGCAGTTGTAGGCAGCTGGAACTTAAGTGCAGGCAATTAACAGCCTGAGCCACCAAGGTTGCCTGGAAGAGCCCCACTGCGCTGATTGTCGGGTATCTGGTGTGCATGTGCAGTGTGTGTGGGTGCATGAGAGATGCGTGCGCATGCACAGAGATGCATGGCACATGGGATCATGCGTGCATGTGCAGGGGGTGGGGGGGGCACCCAGCATGCATTGCCTTCTGGGTGCTGGCACGCGAGCAGTTTTCGGTACCGGAGCTGAAAAAGGTTAGCCACCACTGGCATAGAAGAAAGCAATTAGTAAACTACTCCTGTATTTTTATCAAGAAAAACCACATGGATAGAAAATATGAAATGATTGACAATACAGATAATCTACAACTTATGACCAGAATTGAGGCCAAAATGTATACTGCTAAGTGAAACATGTTTTAGATGAGTTTTGCCCCATTTTTACAACTTTTCTTGCCACAGTTATTAAGTGAATCTTTGCGGTTGTTAAGTTAGTAACACGATTGTTAAGTGCACCTGCCTTCCGCATTGAACTTGCTTTTAAAAAGATCGCAAATGCTGATCATGTTTGACTTCAGGACATTGCATCCGTCATAAATATGAACCCAACTTCCGAGTGTCTGAATTTTGATCACATGACCGTGAGGATGCTGCAATGGTCATAAGTGTGAAAAATGGTCACAAGTCACTTTTTTTCACTGCTGTTGTAATTTTGAATGGTCACTAAACAAACTGTTGTAAGTTGAGGACTACCTGTATAGTTCTAATGAACTCAGTTGGGATGGCACTCAACATGTCTCTGAGGAAAAGCTGAAAAGGTTTCAGAATATTAATAGAATAGAATAGAATGGAACAGAACACAGAAGAATAGAATAGAACAGAACAGAACACAAAAGAATAGAACAGAACACAAAAGAATAGAACATAATAGAACACAAAAGAAGAGAATAGAAGAGAATTCTTTATTGGCCAAGTGTGATTGGACACACAAGAAATTTGTCTTGGTGCAAATGTTCTCAGTATACATAAAGGAAAAGATACATTCAACAAGAGTCAAGAATCATAAGGTACAACACTTAATGATAGTCCTAGGGTACAATAAGCAATCAAATCATACTAGGAAACAGTCAATATAAATTGTAAGGGTACAAGTGACAAAGTTACAGTCATACAGTCACAAGTTTTTATTAATGTTCTATATAAGTCAGGAATGGGCAATTAATTTCCCCAAAGGGCCATATGAGAAAGAGGAACTGTTGTGGAGGCCCACAGCCCTGTCCCCTCCCACTGCTGATGCCCCACCCACTTCTGCCTCCGCCCACCATCCTGGACCTCACTGGGGCAGCATGCGGGCTGGATGTCACCCACAAGGGGTAAAATGTCCACTCGGATCTAAATGGTATCCAAGTGTTGACACAGACTTGATGGCACATAATCATAATCAGCTGCAGTAGCGGAGCTGTTATTCCTTCATATTAAATTAAGACTTACACTAGTCAAACTCAACCTTACATCCAACAGACCTGATGTTGGCTTTAATTCCCAGAATTCTCAACTCACATGATGAAAGGTTTAGGACGGCTATCATGAAGCTCCTTACTTTAAGTACTCTGCTGGAGCAATGCCCACGTTCAGCTGTGGCAATACTTCAGAATGTTAACTTACATTAAAATTTACTTCTGAAAATAATAATAAAAATGTTACACCGTCTTTCTTCCCCCTACCCAGCAAATCGTTGCCAAAACCCTTCTTGTTTTCACATGTTAAAATCAACCCTAGACAAGTAATCCCAGTAAACACTTATTTCAGAAAACTCTGCATTTCCCGCACACATATAATCAGATGCTTAAAATGCCAAAAAGATAAAGGCAGAAGTAGACATTAAAATGCTCTTAAAGATTTGAAATAAACAAAAACAGTGATTAAGAGGACAAAAACTATTACAGGAGAAGTTTGCATTATTCAGCATTGCTAAAGGAAAACATTAATTAACCCACATCTATAGATGAGATTAAAAAAATCCTTCCTTACTATCAGATTTTAAGGACCATTTTTAGGGATTTTAAAATAGTTGCAGTGAGTTATAGTGTAAAAAGATGAGGAGGGGAAAAATAGATTGTATCCTGCTCCTTTTTCTCTATCGTAGGATCAATCTTTTAATTTTTTGTATCCTCGTACTGTATCTGACACATCTATATTTACTAGGAGAAGGTTTTCCACATCCTGGAATGCGCTCCCATATACTTTGAATTTCATTACTGAGGTATCAATAAAATCAGTATAAAATAATTGGGAGGAGAACAATGTCCTTAAACAGGGGCCTTGGTGGCTCAGGCTGTTAATTGCCTGCACTTAAGTTCCAGCTGCCTACAACTGCTGCAGGCTCGAATCCCACCAGGCTCAAGGTTGACTCAGCCTTCCATCCTCTCGGGGTAGGTAAATTGAGGACCCAAGATTGTTGGGGGCAATTAGCTGACCTTGTAAAAATGCCGCTCAGTAATAAGCAGGCACATACAATGGAAGGAAGGCTATTGCTGAGCACACTGGGTTGTATCCCAAACATTGTAAGCCGCCCTGAGTCTTCGGAGAAGGGCGGCATATAAATGTAATTAAAAAAAAAAAACAGTTCATTGCTGAAAACTTACAGCTGTCCACTGACTAAATTATCTCTTCAAGAAATTTTGTTCTTTCAGATTTCCTCAATTTCAAATATTTGGCCTACTTCACCATCTACTTTACCATGGCATGCCTATCAAGACTTAGTCCCATGGATTTCAGCCCAGATAAATAGTTGATACTTTCTCAGTTAGGCAAACTGATCAGACTGTTTGCCTAACTCGACTACTGCAATGCTCTCTATATGGGGCTGCCCTTGCGGACCACCCAGAGGCTTCAACTGGTGCAGAATGTGGCCGCGTGGGTTGTGATGGGAGTTTCCCGATACTCCCATGTTACACCCCTCCTGCGCGAGCTGCATTGGTTGCCAGTTGCCCTCCGCATGAGATTCAAGGTGCTGGTACTTACCTTTAAAGCCCTACATGGCTTAGGGCCGGGGTACTTGCGGGAGCATCTCCTGCCAGCATCCAATTCCCATCGCCTGGTGCGATCCCACAGGCAGGGCCTCCTTGGGGTGCCATCGGCCAAACAGTGTTGGCTGGCGGTCCCTAGGGTAGGGCCTTCTGTGGGTGTCCCCTGTGGAACCAGCTTCCCCTGGAGCTCCGTTTGGCCCCCGACCTCTGTTCCTTCCACCGCGGCCTAAAGACTTGGTTATTTGAACAAGCCGGCCTGGACTAAGGGAGGACGGTTGGGTTAGTTTTAAATGTTTGTTCTGGTTTTAGGTAATTATTTGGTCATTGGTTTAATATTTTTTTAACTTTTTAAAATTTGTTATTGTATGTTTTTAAGATGTGAGCCGCCCTGAGTCCCTCGGGAGATAGGGCGGCATATAGGACCAAATAATAAATGAAATAACTAACTAACTGAGAAAGTACCAACTATTTATCTGATCAGCGTCGTGATATGTGTCCAGATAGCACTCCAAGCTTCTCCTTGTTTGGGACATGAACAATGTTTCAAATAGATCATAAAATCATAGCGTTGGAAGATACCAGTTTGCCAACCAATGCAATAAGCAAAATATTCTCAGCTGATGGTTGTCCAGCCCTACTGCTTGGATCATCAGTTCCATTGCTGAAACCAGTTCCATTGCTGAAATGCTCTTACCATTAGGAACACTTGCTTTACACTCAGCAGGAGGTTGTCTCCTCTTCCTCCCTCCTCCCCCCTCCTCTCCCTCCCCCCTTTCCTGTTCCTGTTCCTCTTCCTCTTCTCTTTTCTCCAGCATTGAGGAACAAGAATGGGGCAAATGTAAGCCAGATTTTCAGGTATTTAAGATTACTCAACTGTTTTTTTTTCCTGATATATTCAGAAAATTGGTGCACCATGACTTAAGAATATAGAA